>JAHHFK020005882.1:0-501276 GCA_024533555.2 Aedes koreicus
AACAAAAGGATTCGAGTATGCAATTTATTTCGCGGCGTAGTGGAGAACTTTTCGGTGGAAGAGACAAGTGATATTTTAAATTATTTTACTGCCGCCGGTAATAAATTTCAACTACAGATACTTTTCGCGCACAGGACACTTGTACACAAACACTACAATCGTTGAATTCACGCAAATTCAATTCCAATTATGCAAACTTAACCGGAGAAATCATTCATTTATTTGATTGCAATGCAATTTGATATGTCTGCAAATCTGCAAATTATTCATTACTACCGCATAAATGGATGCGTGCGCAGATATTTTGCAGACTTTGCGAAATAATGCAGATTTTGCAGATTTTTCGACTCACATTACAGAAGCACAAAAAATTGAAATTTTTTACAGTAAATAACATAACAAAAAAATAAAAATATTTTCAACAAACTGTTGAACATACTTTACCTTCATGTTGATGCATCTTGGAATTGCAACTTTAGTTCAGCACTGAAGTTCAGCAATGGAAACATCAAAACCGTCAAAACCCAAACCTTTGTTTTCATTTCTGCCTTCCGGGTTTGTTGCACATTCCACAGCATCTTGCCATTTTATTTTGATATAGTTATATTTGAAATCAAAATTCGTTTAAATCTTTAGTGGGAAATGACTTCTAAATCATTGATTGGTGAAAAAAACAGCAAAATGAATTAAATTAACCGACTTCTTCAAGCGTACTTCACAAGACGCAGGACAAGAGAAAATTAAAGAAATTCAAGACCATCTGACCAATCCGTTGGCTAAGATAAACTTGCAATTTTTGTCATATATTAGGCCGAAAATCAATGAGAATTGAAGTAGAGGTGGGACAGCGCTCGCCAGAACATCAAGTTTTTTAGTGTATATTTCTCGACCTTTAAATAGTGTGGCCAGGTCGCTTAATTAGGTTGACTATTGTACAATAGGTATAAGTGATTTTTTTTTGAACTTTTTACAATTGGCGGAAAATAATGACTTTAGTGACCATTTTCCGAAAAATAGTGACTTTAGTGATTTGAATGCAAATAGTAATGAAGATCGCAGCAAGCCGTGCTTTGAAAATGACTTGTTTTGCTTTCGCTGCGTCGTTTTCGCGGAAATAAAATTAAAATAATATTCCTTCATTCAACTACAATAAATGGTGAAATTGTAGTTTTTCCGAGTGCTTTGAGTGTTTTATATTATCAAAAATATACCTTAACTATATACACGCCAGGATCAAGAATTTCCATTTTTGATTCTGGAAGTGTGAAAACTCTTCACATATCCATTTTATGTGTGAAGATTTTCATGCGGGGCTTATTGTATATGAAGATGACCTCAGAATGTACGTGTATAAATAGGCATTCTTGAAATGGGTCGTTGGATTTTCAATAGAGCTGTCACCTTCAATCTTCAGGGCTTAAAATGTTTACATCGACCTGGAGAAAATGCATCTGAGAATTAAAACTCAGGCGTTAATTGACGAGTTTTTGAGTGCTGGAAAACTAACTTCAGATACTTTGTATGGATTCCGACTGGCAGTGATGAACTTAAACATAACCGTAGTAAACTAACTAAAAAAACGCATGACCTTAAATGAGGAAATTTTCACGACCCTAGAAGTAATCGATCCACAGGATATTCGAAAGAAAACGCACCAAACCATCTATCCGCTGCTGAAGCAATTTTCACATATACCTGAAATGGGAGATATCTAAGTTATTGACGATGAATTTCGCGAGATTCGAAACATGCGTTGGAATGAAGATACAGATCTCAACGATGTAGTTGGATTTTGGAGTGATACTAAAACGAATGGATGATAATGTAGCATTTCCAAATCTTCGATGCCTAGTTTCAGTTTTATTTGTTCTTCCGCATCCATGGGCAGCAGTTGAGAAAATATTTTCCACGTACAACTTAAAAAAGACCAAAAACCAGAACAGATTACTGACGTCTATTATGGCGGGAATTTTAGCAGCTTAGGATTACGGCAGGAGTCATATAACCGAAAAAGGCACTGTTGAGGTCAGCGCTGTAGCAAGATATGTACAATATATATGTCAAATTAGACCTAAAGTTCTGTCCAGTTAGAATCCGGAATCACGTATTGTGTTGCAGCGGCACGGAAAGTGACCGCTACAAGAATTATTTTGCAGCGGTTTATTAACCTAAGCGCCCACTCTCTATGGTATAAATTTCACGGTGTTTCGTGCAGTGAGTCAAAAGTTATTCCAGATGGAAGCCGAGAGGAGTTCATGCATTTTGTCGGTGTTATTCATTTCGGTTGATTTGGCTCTGCATATATGACATGATATAAAACTATCAAGAATGGCTACGAATTGCGATCTTCTGAACTGGTTTCTAGTATCATCAGATCCAAGCATTCGTGGTTGGCCCAAAATGCATGAGAAACCGTTGTCTGGCGATGATAAGCAGCTGCTAGCAAAAGAAGCGGTTCAAATTGAAAACGGCAATGAAAATATTAATGTTTAGTAATAATTGAAATAAAATCGGTTTAATTATAGTAACATATAGTGAATAAAAATATTGACTTAAAATAATATGTAAAATTCAGCTTAAAATAATGAGTTTGAAGGTGTGGTTACCATGACAACGCAAATTTTTGGACTGTTTGAATCATGAAATATAGTGAAACCATCGATATTTGTTTTGAGCATAACTCCCCAATAGACGGTCGTGAACGGACTAACTAATCACCACTTGAAAGCTCTTATAATGTACTATTAGATGAAGTAAACTTTATCTGCTCCTACTTGCTCCTAAGTGTGGAACAGCCTTCAAAAATACGACGAAAAACACGGAAAAAGTTCAATAACTCATCCCACTGAAATAATGCAGGTATAGTATGTTCTAGAAAGTTTTGTATTTTGATATTGCAAATAACTTTGTAGAACATTATATTGTCCTTAAAATTAAAAACACAATGTTTCGGTGAAAAATGTATTTTTGGAGGTTAGTTCTTATAAAACGCTCTCTATCTCAAATTGGGTGAAACAAACGATTTATATGCCTTCAGCAAAGTTGTTTGTATTGACTTTTTCTACAATTTTGCTGAAGACAGGAAGTCTCTATCTTAAAATCCTAAAAAAGTTGAATTTTTATCTCACTTTTAGCGGGATTGACCACAAAAACCATGCCGTCAAAATATGGAGCTTGTCATATCCATCAACTTTGTCAAAGACGCCTTCGCTCTAGCTCCACTATTTAGGGAGCTATCAGTTGAGAGCGTTAAAATCGACTTTTTGCCCACTGTGACATCGAGAGATTTTGGGAAATAATGAAGCGGAAGCTTAAGAAAAGTGGAAAGACGGCTCGGGACGCGACTCAGATGACCAAAATGTGCCAAGGAAGTTGACTCCGGAGGTGTGCAGCGTTTGATGGGAGGAATAAAGAAGAAAGTGCGAATTTTCATTAGAAACGAAGAGAAAGGATTTGTATTGATATTTTTTCTTAAAGTACAGTGAATTACCTTTGTTTTGATGTACCTATTAAACTTATTTGTACGTCAATCCGTTATTGAGATACAGATGATTTTATTATTCCGGATTCTTAATGGACTAAGTAGAGCTAAATATTGTGCAAATCTAATTAGAATGTTCCAGTGATTTATACTTCGATTTTTACTATACGATCACTTTGTAGTAACGAATATTAAACATTCTAAGCAAACATTTATTTAGGTTTTAAACCATCCATCCAATTTATTAATGGTCCATGAGATGAGGCATCAAACTTATCGGTTTTTTAGTATTTCTTTGTGAAATTTGAAATATTCAAGATATTCGATAAATTTTGCAGACTTTTGATCATTTTCTCACAGATTTTTGGAAAAGTCACCTGGCATCACTGGTTTCCCCTTTTGCGAAAAACTTTGGAACTGAATTTTCGGGGTTTTGACACATGAAATATGACACCTATGGCATATTCTAACAATCAATTAAAAATTATTAATAATAACTAAAAGGAAGGCTGGTCCAGGTGATCTCACTCACACACCACTCACCATAAAATCTGAGTCGTAACTCGGTCGTTTTTTTTTATTTTCTAGTATTCGCTATTAGTAACGCCTGTTCTAGATAACGCTTACATAAGGTGTCTATAATTAACCGTCAAATGGCCAAATGTCCCACTCTCCAAAGAACATGTTTAACGAAAATTTTCGTAGCTTTTGAAAAAGTGGCACAGCCCAACATGCAAGCTCTTGTTGCACCTACTCCCATTCGAGAAATTAGCAACTAGTATCACGACTCACCAGTAAATCGAGAACAAAATCGAGCGCACCCATCTCCCAGCATCTATTCACTGACAGATTCATTCATTCTAGCCATAGCATGAGCCGGTTGCATGGCAGTTTAAGTTCCACCAACCCATTCACCTCAATGGCGCTCTGCACGCTGGCTCACAGCATTCCGTCAGTTATCTAATCGTTCGAGGCATACTTTTTAATTATTTTCAACCAAAACGAAGAGGGCTGTGAATTTCGTGTTTGGAGTGTCTCTCGGTGGCGGCATGATATTTAAACTGTTCCTAATCCGGCATCCCCCAGGCTTGGTTAATCATCGTTTGTTTTTGCGTGATCCGTGAAAGACTGATGCACCGTAGCTACTATTTCTTAATTGAATCTATGCTCGGCAGTGCTGCAGCAGCCATCGACCAAGACTGGAAGCTGTTATCTAATAATGCAAAACTAAAAATCCAGCTCTCTCCGATTATTCAATTAGCAGTCGAACATGTCCAATCAATTCTGCACGATTTTGTCATAACCGAACGGCAGTCGAATTTTTCTTTCAACATTAAACAAGCAGTTTGCTGATTCTTATCAACTGCTGTTCGGTAAATAGAGAGCTAAAGAAGGTTTCTGTGTTCGATTAGAGCGCAGGAATGCAGTGTACCGATCTCTGCTGGTAACTGAGTGTGAGTTAGTGTTCGATTGCGAAAGAACTAACTAGCCTGGACCGAGTCTGAACCAGTTGGAGTGGTGAATGAATGGAGGCATAGGCTTTCTCCTAATGACTGGTTGCAGTGTTGTATGCATATGGTTTGTGGATAGAAGTAAATCGATGCTACGTATATGAAAAAAAAAAAAAAAAAAAAAAAGGCATTTGAAAGGGAGAATTTCCAAGCGCCCTGACTTGAGATTTATGCACCGGGTGGCTTTTGTTTATGGTCTATCGAGTGCACATAGCTCATAGGTCTCTATATGTGTGACAAAACAAATAATGGCAATTTTTTGTCGTTTGTTTGAGCATCGAAGACGTAATTGACAAATTGACTCCTAACGTGTGCTTTTACGTAAGTGTGTGGTTATTGTTTCGGCATGCAGCTCGACCAGGTGGACCGAAGATGGAGAAGGGGTGGCAGCATTGGCGTTGGTTGGCATTCTGGGCGAGTTTCGCATTCGAAAGGTGATTTCATAAAAAAACATATCGTGGCAATTTGGTTCTTCAACTTCATTAATTCCATTAAGTCCGATTCATTTATGGTTCCAAAACAATCGTTCTTTTTGAATGTCTTCTAGTATTCAACGAAAGATTTCCTACAGTGGGAAACTACGCCAAACCCAATGCGGTATTAGCGTTTTTATAGAAGCAGTAGTAGGCAGATCAGCGAATAATATCAGCACGTTATTAGCCACTTGACCCATCTTCGCAACACCTCAATAATTGATCAACACCTCATCCATACAAGTGAATGATCCAAGAAATTTGAGTCTGGTCATACGTTAATGACGCCAATTATTTACTTGCTGCTGTAGAAATAAATATGCGACAATCTCTGCTAGTAAGGTTTGTTGATGTGTTAGGTATGCAACTAGCGATGCTGGTTTCTTCCAATATTCGTTCAACGTCAGTTATCGGGTGTTTCAGAAAATATAAGCGCATGATGGCAACACTGTCTTTCACAATTGAATGACGTTTCACAGGTGTTCTTCATACAGTATTATTGTTTACAAGCTTAATGAAAAGTTAATATGTTGTCAACGTAATATCGGTGTGAATTTCTTGAAATGCGTGGAATTTCTCCAGAAATAACGGAAAACAATTGTGAACAAACGCTGCACAAACAAAAACTATACGCTAGGAAGGAGTGACCCATCGTAGTGATTAGGAAATCGACGATCCCGACAAGAACACTTTCACTGAAACATATGCCTAAAAAAGCATGATATGGCTGGCAATTTTCGAATGTGGAAAAGTATCAGAATCATATGTGGTGACGGGTAAGTGACAGTGATTACCGATTTATTACACAGTTTGAAAGAAACATTTGATTTTCTGTGTTATCTAATGCACATAAAAAGAATGCTAGATTTGGCATAAATTAATCAGGTTTGTTGTATCATTTATAAAGGACTGCCAAAAATTTCGTTGTTTACGCTTGCTCTGGTTTGCAATTAAACAAGAAGAAATATTACACGTCTGTTAAAATTCATTATTTTTTTCTGTGAACATCAAACAATGTTTACCACGACGTCTAACGGGTGGCAACGAAAATTTTGGGATTTATTTCTCGTTGTTTGAAAAAAAATATTTTGGGAAAAATTGCTTCGTTGAAATCAAAGATACGTTGTTCATTGTTGAGAGTAAAAGGAATAGGAGAATTTTTGGAGTAGAAGAGGTGGAGGAATTTGTGGAGTAAACATGTGAAACGTTGGAAAGGTTCGGTTTGCGGTGGTTGCCGGAGGATGCCGTTTGGGGCGGGATAGGGCATAGTGTCGACTTTGTGGTCACCTTTGGGAATCCTTCTCTTAATCTATCTATTAATGTGTTGGAAGTTGTGGGTGTTCAGTAAGGTGTTAAACCAAGGAGTTCAAAATTTTTGCTTAGGCATTGTTGGGCGAGTGGCAGGCGAGTGGGGATGGGGGGGTGAACGGGAATCTAGGAGTGTTTGTGTGAGGTGTGTTTTTTGGCGTAATGACACTGTATCCGGCCAAAAAACGTACCTTGTGATCAAAAAGTTCCGGTAATTTGAAAAAAAACGCATTTATTTCAATTTTTAATTGATATCTTTATTATCGCCTTCAAAGTACTCGCCATTAGAGGCAACACACATATGCCAGCGCTTTATCCAATCATCCATACATTTTTTATAGGCCGATGAATGTATGGCTTTCAGTTCTTCCAGCGAATTCTTTTTTATCGCATCAATCGATTCAAAACGCCTACCTCTGAGCGGAATTTTCAGTTTTGGGAAGAGAAAGAAGTCGCACGGGGCAAGGTCTGGTGAATATGGTGCTTGTTTGATGGTATTGGTGGAGTTCTTGGCCAAAAATTCACAAATAGTGAGCGCGGTGTGTGATGGAGCGTTATCGTGGTGTAAAATCCACGAATTATTGCGCCACAATTCTGGCCTCTTCTTTCGAATTGCCTCACGCAAACGTCTCATAACTTGTAAATAATACTCTTTGTTAACCGTTCGACCTTCTGGAAGGAATTCAGAATGGACGACACCGCGAAAATCAAAGAAAACGGTCAGTAAAACTTTAATTTTGGAGCGACTTTGTCGTGATTTTTTTGGTTTCGGCTCATCTTCGGCGCGCCATTCGGACGATTGTTGACTTGTGAGCATATCAAATTCATATACCCACGTTTCATCACCAGTTATGATGCGTTCCATGAATGTGGGATCGCTATCTGCGTTCGCAATCATCTGTTTAGCGACCTCAACTCGATGCTGTTTTTGCAAAAAAATCAGCTCTTTTGGAACAAGTCGTGCTTCAATGCGTTTCATGCCCAGAATTTCCGTCAAAATGTGTTCGGTCGATCCAAATGAGATATCAAGGAGTGCAGCTATCTCCCGAATGCTAATTGAGCGGTTTTCCATAACTAAATTCTTCACGGAAGCGATGTTTTCATCGGTAGTTGAGGTCGATGGTCGTCCAGAACGCGGCATGTCACTCACGCTTTCACGGCCTTCTTTAAAGTCTTTGTGCCAAACAAATGTACGATTTTGTGACATAGAGTCCTCACCAAAGGCTTTTTGCAACATTCTGAGCGTTTCCGCTGCAGAAAATCCGTTTGCAACACAAAATTTCACACAAACGCGTTGTTCCAATTTTTTATCCATGGTAAAAATCGCCGAGCGTCTATTTTTCGACTAACAAAAGCAGTTGTCAAAACAAAACTAATGGATAATTTGCTCTCACACTTTGACAGAATATCAGAACTAGTGTTGCCATCTTACACTAAAAAGATTTTACCGAAAAAATAAAGGCGGCCTTTTTAAATTGAAAATTACCGGAACTTTTTGATCACAAGGTATTGTCCATCTGCATAATATTTTGTGAAGAAAAAGTTCTTAAGGTTGGGGGGAGAATGGGTCTCTATTTCATGTTCGGAGATGCAGTAGAACTATCCATGGAATAGTACCGATCGTTTCCGGAAATGTACGTCGTCCAAAACAAAACATTTTCCGGAATATTTTTTTATCAACCAGCGGCATTGGGATTTCAGCGTTAAAACCTGTTTCTCAGTGTATTCCGGGGCTCTTGTCTTCTTTCTGCACTTTATTCCGACTCTTTTAAATGTTTGGCAGATGTTCTGATGAGAACAGTTGACTTCTCCTTGGCTCAGTGAATCCTTGTTCTGAGGGCACGAGAAAGAGAAGGAAGTCCTTTTGCGTCAATCATTTTGGCTGGTCTTCCACTACCTTGCTTGCGAGTAGTTGGTGAGGATCTTAGGATATGGTAAGCAGTCGAAGCTGCAACATTTTCGCTAATAAAATGTTTTGCCGAGATTTCTGAGCAGTCCGGAGAACTGTACAACGCACTCGCATAATGCTTCTTGTTTGACGGCATTTTGAGAAAAATTGAGCAAGCATAAACAAAACAAAAAATACCAACAGAAAGAGGAGAGAAAGAGCCAACACATACATACTCTCATTCCTCTCTGAGCTCGTTTGTTGTTGAGCATAGGGGCCTTTAAAACAAAAAATTCAAAATTTTAGTTGCCACCCGTTACTACCATTGTTTCGACAGCACGATGCATCTGTACTCTTCCGGCCTGATTTGGCATCCATGTATTATGCAGTTCATACCGAAGGAGATGAATCCACCAAATTGTCCAGAGGCACGGGCAATCGAAACATTTTGGGCCTTGGTTAAGTCAAACTTGCGGAAGCACGTATTCAGGAAGCAGATACCATTGAAAAGTTTGAGAAAAAAAAAGTAGCGAACATAATCGCAAAGGAGTCTGTGCAGAACCCCATGAGAAGGGTCAAGTGCAAGATTAGATCCTGTGTTATTTTTTTTGTTGTTGGTTGTACAGCCCAACTGAGTAGAAAAAAAAACATGAAGAGATCATTAAATTCAGTCGAAAACATGTTTTGGTATTTTAATCTGAAGTAGTGCTTATATTTTCTGAATACTCGATAATACACACTGAATCAATGTCTGAATCGACTATACATACATACACTGAGCGAACAAATCGAGAGGAATTCATAGAAATATCATTTGGAAATTTTCCAGAAGATATTATTGCAAATTTCATACGATTCTCTAATAAAAAGTTCATAGAACGATCGTATGAAAATTTTCATTCTTGGACCCTTGCTTTGTGGTTCTTAGTTCCGATTGTATGAAAATCATACAGATAATTTCCTGAGTGTAAATCAACTCAGACGGTTCATAATGAGATAATTACAAACTCCGTGTTGATTTACCAAATTCAAAGAATTCAAAGCATTAAGCTTTAAAAACATTCCTCTCTCCCTACCTTCTCCTATCTGTTGATGTCATGCCCTCAGTGTGAACCCTGTACGTGAGTCCTTCTACTCCCAATTTCCTTTTCCCCTATTCTTCCCATACTAATGTAAACTCTAGGCCCTTCAGATACTGGTGGTGTGTACGGGTGGCTGCTTAGAAATCGGTTCAGGTACTTACAGGTTTCGCTGGTCATTTGTTACCTGGCTTGGGCACCACTGGGCAGCTAAGATGCTGAATTCGACGCCTTCGCCGTTCGCTGTTCGCTGTTCGCTGTCGTCGAAGTGGGTTAGCGCCGAAACGCCGCATGCTGAGTATCTTCGGTAAACTACCGACTGCAGGGACCCTTCGGTATGCACGGAAGATCGACGTGGTTCACTGATACGGCACCGGATGGAAGTTTCCTGTTTTCCTCCGCTCGGCGACAATGGACCGATGGATTGTTTCGGGAATTGCTGAGTTAGTGGAATGCCGCCGTGGGGATCCAGATACTCGTCCGGAAGGCTGTCGTGATGAGGTCATGGCACTCCGTACGGTGACTTTTTGCATCCGTAAGTGAGGCTGGAGATGTGCTCTGTGATGCTGGACTCTTATCGGGACCGGTTGTGAATTCGTTTACCCGTAACGTGAGTCTGGACGGTATACTCTGGCGGTGGAAGACTTTCCCGAGACAGATCACTCACGGATTGTGGCAACTACGTGGTGACGCGAATCCGAGCTTCCTTCTGCGATGACCACGAAACTATTCTTAGTGGCATGCAGCCAAGAGGCGAAGAATAGCAGCCCCCAAGGGATCGTTCCCCGCCTCTCCGATAGCAGGCAGATAGCTTGTGCGTGCTGCGATAGCCGTAGCTAAGAAAACTGTTCCTGTTAACAGAATATCCTTAAGCCTCACTCGTCGGAAAAATTCCATTGATGTACATGTTCACGTGTGGTGACTGTAAACGAATTCAGATTAGTACCCCAAACACGTAATATACAATTTTCCAGCAATTAAATACACGTTGTTATAATTTTTATCTAAACTGTTAATTCAGTTTAATTCTGGAGTCAAATATTCTACCGCATTGGAAAGTATCCATTAATTAAATCACGTATTGAATATTTCCATTAATTAAAATCAGTCCCTAGGTTTCTATTCCGTGTCGGGTATTTTCGTCACTGCGACCAATTTTTAGATCTATTGTGACATATCCCCTTTTTGTTGTTGCTTTAGTTATTTTCAGCATGACGCATCACTATTGATAGAAGTGATCGTCAAAGTCTGACCTAAAGCATTGTCCCAGGACGGTATAACGCTCCGAATAAAGTGTACTACCGTACTGGGATTTGTTCTCCAAATCTCAAGGGGTTCTAGTAACCCTTTGTTAAAGAACTTCAGCCTATTATTGAAAATTGCCGGGCAGTGGCATAACAAGTGTTCCGAGTCTTCTCTATCCATGTTACAGAATCGACATGAATCATCTTGAAGTTTTCTTATCAGCTTCAAGTGATAACGGCTCGGACAGTGACCGGTTATAAGGCCTGTATATATTGTTAGATCTTTTTTGGTAAGATCTAGTAACTTGCGAGTCATTGAAATGTTTGGAGTAATGAACCGCTTTGATTGCCTAGCTTTGAAAGTGTTGTTCCAGTTTGTCTCCACTTTCAAGCATTCCCAGGCTTTCATCTGCATTCTAAGAGAAGAAGCAGATACACCACAAAAGGGTTCAGGTCCTACAAACTGATGAGACGATCCGAGTCTTGCTAGTTCATCGGCTTTCTCGTTTCCATCAATTCCAGAATGACCAGGAACCCAGTACAAATTGACTTGATTACGACAAGACAATTTCCGAAGTGATTGAACACATTCCCAAACATGTTTGGACGTGCATATTGCTGACTTTAAAGCATTCAGAGCTGCTTGACTATCCCAAAAAATGCATACATTTGAATATCTATAGTTTCTGCGTAAGCATATAGCAGAACATTCCAGAATTGCTTGAATTTCAGCTTGGAATACAGTTGGCCACTTTCCCATTGGTATTGAAAGGTTAATCCCTGGGCCAGTTACCCCAGCTCCCACTTGATTGTTCATTTTCGAACCGTCTGTATAGAAAACAATCGATCCTTGGCAGAGGTTTGGGCCACCTCTTGCCCACGAATCACGCCCAGGATCAATAACTTGATATGAACAATCAAAGTTGTATTTTGTTTCTATCCAATCTTCGTTGTTCATAACTAAAGGATTACATTTTACAATTTTTAGAATGCTAAGATGTCCTATTAGATCACCTTCTAAAAGGTTCGCAAACCTTCTGATCCTTAGAGCGCTCTTTTCAGCTTCCAACTGTATGAATTGATGCAATGGCAACATAAAAAGTAGTGCATCCAGTGCCTTCGTTGGTGTACTTCTCATTGCACCGCTAATTGAACAAGTTGCTAGTCTTTGAAGTTTTTCTAACCTTCTTTGTGCAACAGTTTCTTTTGTTTTTGGCCACCAGACAAAGGAAGCATAGGTAATCTTGGGTCTCACAATTGCCGAATAAATCCAATGGATCATTTTTGGCCTTAGTCCCCATTGCTTACCAAATGTTCTTTTGGCTATCCATAGAGCATTTGTCGATCTATTGATTGTCTGCTCTAAATGAAAGTTCCAATTTAGTTTGCTGTCAAGAAATACTCCAAGGTATTTGACTGTATTTGAAAGTACCAAATGTGTGCCTTTCAACCTTAAGTTCTCAATACAGTATTTTCTCTACTTTGTAAATGGCACAATAGTAGTTTTGGAAGGGTTTATGTTCAAGCCTTCCTTATCACACCACGAAGAGACATAATTTAAAGCACTTTGCATTCTGTTTGCAATGATACAGTCGTATTTACCGCGTACTATTAAGACTATATCATCTGCGAAGCCCACTACTTCAAACCCTAGGGTTTTCAGATTTTTAAGGAGATCATCAACTATTATAGACCACGATAAAGGTGATAATACGCCTCCTTGTGGACACCCTTTCACAGCTCTAATACTGATGGATGAGCTTCCGAGGTTTGCTGATATTTGTCTATTTGATAACATCTCGTTAATCCAATCGACAATACATTTGTCGAAACCAAGTTTCATCATTGCTTTAACCATTGAACTATGAGATGAATTATCAAATGCTCCTTCAATGTCTAGGAACGCAGCTAGTGAGATTTCCTTAGCTTGAAAAGATTTTTCTAGTTTAGTGACAACCGCATGCAACGCTGTTACCGATGATTTACCTTCCTGATAAGCAAATTGATGTTTACTCAGAGGAGTTTTAAGTAAATATGTTGACTTTATGTATTCATCAATATTTTTTTCCATTGTTTGTCCCTAGGTTAGGGAACATTCATTAATTACACAGATAGAAAGAAACATTTAATGTTCAGCGTTATCTAATGCACATAAAGGGAAAGCTAGATTAGGCAGAAAATAATGGGATATTTCATGTAAATTAACGCCAGATAACGCCTGAATCTAGCCTGTTGTATGAAAGATTGCAAACATTGTTGTATGGCGCATGAAAGATTGCAAACAATTTCGTTGTTTACACCTCTTTAGGCTTGGAATTAAGGGGGGGGAAATTTTACGTGGCGCAAAAAAGTATCGTTTTAGAAACCTACCCCCCCGCCCCTTTTTTTTTTTTCTTTTTTATTTTTTTTTTTGTGTTTATTGTTTTTTCCCCTCCCCCCCTCCCCCCCTCCGCTCTATCATTTTTATTCCTTCCCTTTTTCTTTTTTTTTTTTTAATTATATTTTCTCTTATTTTTTTTTTTTTTTTTTTTAACAAATTCTGAAAAAACACAATATTTTATTTTCAATTTCATTTCTTTTCTTTTCTTTTTTTTTTTTTTTTTTCTTTATTTTAATTTTTATTTTAGCTTTGAGCCTAGTTCTTTTTTTATTTTTATTGTTTTCTTCTGTTCTGTTCCCCCACCCGAGCGGGCTCGGGCTAGGTTTTGATTTCTCATTCTTTATTTTTTTTTTTTTTTTTTTCCTTCCGTTCTGGTTTTTTGTTTTTTTTATTTTTGTTGTTTGATGGAAATTATCTGCTTCTGACAAATTTCATCATTAGATATCGTTACTCCGCGCATATGGAGAATACAACAATAATAACAATCAAAGTGTAGAAAGCCCACAATGGGGGAATCCATTAACTCATACTGGTGGGGACCAGTATTTGCACCACTCACCGTCGTTCCTCTCCGAGGTCTACAAGTAGTAGTATGACGAGAGGAATAATATGTGTGAAATAGTCGGTGCATGCCAAAAATAAACCCAATAGCAAGAGATAATTTCTCACCCATGTTAGGCATTGGGAGAGAGAAATAAACAGATCGCTAGAACCAGAAAAGAGCAATAGATAGTATAAGAGCACGATCGGTCGCATACTCTTTTACCAGTCAAGGGGGTATCCTCCCCCTTGCCTACCCCGCATCTGGGGTAGCTTGGTAAAAGATTATGCGCCCGATTGTATACTACCTTCATATGCCCTCCGCTCATTTTCAACTTGTATCTTTCAATTTTCATAACCTGCCGTTACTCTAAACGGAACTATCAATGCTTTCTCTTCAATTCTCTTAGTTCTAGCAATAAATTACTGTCCACTCCTAGAGCCTCTCATGTTGATGGGAAATTATCAGCTTTCTGACAAATTTCATCATTAGATATCGTTACTCCGCGCATTGGGAGAATACAACAAAACAACAATCAAAGTGTATATTACAGATTGCTAATTTTCTAAAAGACCAAGTTTTTCACAAATGGATTTTAAAAAAAAAAAATAGGTATTTTTGTGTTTTTTTTTGGATTGGGTTTTTAAGAAAAATGGTGTTTTGTTTTGTTGAAAAAAATATGGGTTTATTTTGGGTGGGGTGGGGTGTTTTTTCTTTTTTTTGTGAGTGGTGGCTCTTTTGGCCGGGTTAAGCGTCGGCGCACAACGCCAAAACAACTCTCAATTGGCTTACAGAAAGAGGGCATAGATTTAGTCGAGAAAACAGGCACCCTCATAGTGGAATTCAGGCATTGATTTACTCGCGATTAACTCAATGTGCCTTAGAATTTGGTCGACTTTCATTTGTTTGCCAATGAACGCATCCCAATGACCACGGATTTATTTGACAACAATGTAGCAGAAATGAAAATGTCAATCAACGGTTTCATATAAAGTTCTGTCCAGTTAGAATCCGGAATCACCTATTGTGTTATAGCGGCACGGAAAGTGATCGCTGCAAGAATTCTTTTACAGCGGTTTGTTAACCTAGGCGCCCACTTTCTGTGGTATAAATTTCACGGTGATTCGTGCAGTGAGTCAAAATTTATTCCAGGTGGATGCCGAGAGGAGAGAAAAAATTCTGCACACCCACGTTGATAATCCAACGTGGTCCGCAATAAAAATCGCAAAAACGTTGAAAATCGCCAAATCAATCGTGTATGATGTGCTCAAACGTTTCAGGGAGCGAAAGAGCGTGGATCGAGTGCCTCAAGGTAAGCGTCGTAGTGGAACCTATGACCGCAAGCTGAACCAGAAGGTGTTGAGAACCGTCAGGGCAAACCCTGGACTATCAGATAATGAAATCGCACAAAAATACGCTGCTGCTCGCAGTACCGTTCCAAGAATTCGTTTGCGAGCAGGATATCGTTCTTATCGAGCCAGCAAGCAACCAAACAGAACGATGGAGCAAAGTTTCGTCACCAAAACTCGAGCTCAGAAATTGTTCCAGCAGGTTTTGACGAAGTACCAAGGATGCCTGCTCATCGACGATAAAACTTACGTCAAAATGGATTTCGGACAGCTTCCTGTC
Source organism: Aedes koreicus (assembly GCA_024533555.2). Classification (NCBI taxonomy): domain Eukaryota; kingdom Metazoa; phylum Arthropoda; class Insecta; order Diptera; family Culicidae; genus Aedes; species Aedes koreicus. The sequence goes on from JAHHFK020005882.1 coordinate 15,535, forward strand.
CAAAAATTCTACATGGCGACGGCACGAGGAGAAGTGCCTGCAAAGTTTAAGTTTGCTTTTATGGACAAATTTGCCAAAAAAAACTGATGATTTGGCAAGGGATATGCAGCTGCGGAGCAAAGACCAAAGTGTTCGTGACAAATAAGACGAAGCTGTACAAGGAAGAATGCCTCAAAAACCGCATACTATCTTTCATTAAAGCCCATAAAGGTCCCGTGAAGTTTTGACCAGATTTGGTGAGCTGCCACTACAGCCGGGAAGTCATCCAGTGGTACCGCGATAATAACGTAGATTTCATCGATAAAAACATAAATCCACCCAACTGCAGGCAGTTTCGGCCCATCGAGAGATTTTGGGCAATAATGAAGCGGAAGCTTAAGAAAAGTGGAAAAACGGCTCGGGACGCGAATCAGATGACCAAAATGTGGATCAAATGTGCCAAGGAAGTTGACTCCGGAGGATTGCAGCGTTTGATGGGAGGAATAAAGAAGAAAGTGCGAATTTTCATTAGAAACAAAGAGAAATGATTTGTGAGACAGGGCACAACACTTATTGTTCTTACAAAACGTAAAAAGGGGTTTAAATTTACCTTTTTAGTCGACCGGTTTCGGGCTAGATGTTTCCCATCTACAGGACGATGTCCGACTGGTTACGAAGTACAATACTACAACAAATATTCGTATTGTGTTACAATACATGTCGAGCGAAGTGAAACAATATTCTACTGGGATTCCAGTTTCGTCAGATGAAACAGAGAAGAAATTATTGGAGCGTCGTCTTCATTCATCAAAGGGTGGCTGGAAGTGGCGATGTACATTGATTCCCACGCGTTCAATTGTGAGGTTTTCCTTACATTTTTTTATTAATTTGGCGTTCTCCCAATATACACAGTGGGCAAGGTTAACAGCGTGTGCTGCCACACTTGAATCATTGACTCGTCGATTCTCCACCGCATTTTTATGTTCTCTTAGGCGAACTTTTAATTTGCGACGAGTTTGACCAATATAAACAGCGTTACAGTTTTTGCAGCGTTTTTTTTTTCTATATTATGTGGATGACTAACCGATTCAGCTTACTGAGAAAAGTTTCCATTAAAAATGCGTTGGTTCTAAGTTCTTCTATGACAAAACGTTTTCCCACAGAGACACTTCACTATCATTCAAATTTACCAAACGCTGGCTGAATTTTACTTGCCTTAGGTGATGTTAATGTATTCCATCAATTTCATAACTCTTCGTTTCCGTATCACGTGCCGTTCTAATGTCTATTTTAATGTTTGAAGCTAGGTTGGAACCAGTTCCAACCTTTGATACCCGAACTTGTTGCCAGTGCTTACCTCTACCCAATACAGGTTACAAATAAAACACAGACACGGCGTCCAACAGGCGTCAAGCCGATCCAATCTCTGTACCAGATCCAGTTTGGAACTGAATAAAAATTAAAGACGGTAAAATGTTTGAAAATTTTACCAACATGTGCCACTTAAAAAAAATTAAAGACACCTTCCAGCCATGGCTGGGTCGGCCAGGAACGATTCACAAATACCTTGGTAGTCGAAATTATAACCTTGGCTACCAAAATCACCTAGTTTAGTGGTGCCTTTCAGACTGCACAATCATTCCGGACTGCAGTTTGCTATCTGAGGAAAAGCAGTGAAAACAACTGAGGTATGGATGACTTTTTGATTGAAATCAGCTTGCTGCGACGCGCAGTTTGAAAAATCACAAATTGAAGCAGCAGATGACATTGAAAAATTTTAACGTGAGCTACTCAAATTACCTCAAATGCAACACTGGCATAGCTCATGATTTGGAGCTGTTTTGCCACTTGCATCCATTCTCCAAATTGCCATCAGCTTCAACCCATTGGAAATTACGGGACGATCGTAAAGAAGGTCTTCAAAAGGACTAATAAAGCAGTTGAGAATATGTAGGATGTTAAACAAAAATTTGCGGCTAAGAGTCCAAAAAATGATGAAACACTTGTCCGAAACCTAATGAAAAGTGTTCGACGAAAATTGGAGAATTTGCCAAGGAATAAAATTAATTTCATCCGGTCTTCACGATGTTCAAGTTTTCAATCAATTATTTGTCTGAATATAACATCATTTTTAATATGATTTGAAAGAAAACTATGTGGCTAACTTATTTACGGTACAGTCCTTATCGGATTGATCGGATGATCACAACAAGCCATGCTTTGAAACTGACGTGTTTTGCTTTTGCTGCGTCGTTTACTCGAACACAATAACTAACAATACGTTATTCAACCTAAATAAAAAGTGATTCTTCGTAGTGAATGTAATCGTGTTGTTAGCTTTTTTTTTCGTTCATTGGTTTTAAGTGCTCCACCCCCACACCCTGAGAGGCTTTTCGGCTTCAGATAGGGAACTTGGTGAGGCTTTATATCATCAAAAATATACCTAACCTTACCAATCAGACCAAGGCCGGTGTGGCCTCTGCTGTACACAGAAGTTGTCTCCATTGTAATTGGTCCATGGCTGTACCCCGCCAGCCTCGCCGTCCGCAGGTCACCTTCTACTTGATCAAAAATATACCTTAACTTTATACACGCCATGATCAAGAAAGAATATTTTTGATTCTGGAAGTGTGAAAATTCTTCACATATCCATTGGATATGAAGATGAAGATTTTCATGCGGGGCTTATTGAATAGGAAGATGATCTCAGAATGTACGTGGTCAGTGGGAGATTGATAGTATATACACACAGTCCTTAACGGCTTAAAAAAATCAAAGAATTACTCCCATTTTCATCCACCATTGACCACCAAAGCCCTAACCCATTAGCCTAAGAAAACCCAACGACCGCCAATCAAGCCGCAACTGACCGTGTGCTAACGCGCCGCAGCTCCCTTAAAATTGGAACAGCGTGTAACGAACGGCCCATCTCGAATGACCACCAGATTGTTTCCATTTACTTTGAGCACCAAAAATCATTGGCGCCTATTTATGCGGTTCATCGAAACGAACGCCAGGCACGGGTCCATCACGCGCACCCATCTATCCCCGTGACCGTGTTGCAATGAAGCTTGAAATTAAAATTTATAAACCACGCCACCACCGCCCATGACCGGCGATCGTCACCGTCGTCTTCGCAGTCGTCCTTCAGGCGGAAGTGTTGGAATTTGCCCGCAAAATTTTCAATCTAACCCCAAGCGGAGCTATTAAACCGTGTGGATTAATCGGAGTCCCGTGCAGCCATAAACAAGGGGAGTTTACGAGTTGTGTGACGTCACATGCGCATGTCACCGCCATGAGCGTTTGATTAGCAAAAGCAAAAGTGAATTAACCCCAGCTGGGGGGGTCATTTGGCTTTCCCATAGGCCTCTGCAGTACAACTTTCCAATTAGCCACCAGTGACAGTCAGTCAAAGTTCGAGGGTCGAAAATGCGAAACTTTCCACTGGCAGCTTGGCAGTGGATGGCAGATGAGCTCGCGCAGGTTGGTGTTTTTGTTTCCCTCCGATTGTTTCATGTCCTCCGTAGGAACATTTCTCATCAGAGTCGATTATGATCAGGTTTGCAGTTGAACAACGACGTCGGGCTTAAATATATACGTAAGAGATTCAATTTTCCGTTTTCGCCCGAAAGGCACGAACTGAAAATTGAGAGGAGCAGATATTATCCAGTTTATTGTGTTTGAAGGCATGGAACGAACATAGGCCCTCCCCCTCCGTTCTCCTTGGCTTTTGACTTGGCTGAATAAGCAAAGTTGTGGGGACCGCTTAATTACTATGGGGTGATGCTGGTCGGCCATAAAACCGAACGAGGGACTCGGTCAATAAATCATTTTGTGACTTTGGTCGTTGCTTCTGTGAACCTGAACGAGTGTGGTCTTACTGGTCAGACGAGGCAATTGGAGGAGAAAGTTTCAGGGGTTTTTGGAAGATTCCTGTGGGGCATTTTTGTTTTCTAATAAGTGTATCTAATAGTTGATACTTTGATCCAGGTTACGGCTTGTTGGATGATTCTTTTTTAAGGCCAAATGTGGTATTTTATGGTACTATCCTTAGGTATTTTACCTCATAATCTTAGCTCTTAAATACCAAGGCCAGTTATCAAGTTATTCGTTTCTGCTCGGGTAGTTCCTCGAAATGTCTTCAATGAACTTGTTTCGCAATATCATGAAGTTTAAAACGTCGCAAGCTATGCTTCTGAATCGGTCGAAAAGAGGCCTTTTCTACGGGGACATCAAGATTTCTAGCGTTCTCCGGAATGTGGCCAATGTGACCAAGAATACTCGGTATGTCTTTAAATGACTTCGTTTAACAAAATCATGAAGTTTGACACGTCACAAGCTAGGTTTAAGAATCGATCAAAATGTGCCCATTTCCCAGGGTGAATCAGATCTCCGGAATATTCTGAAATGTGAAAAAATGACGGAATTTCCTCCAATGATCTCGTTTCAAAAACGGGAAATGAGACCACCGGCATGTGGCCTTCTCCTTGAAATGGTCTCCAATGAGCTCGTTTTACCAAATAACCAAATGATTCCGTCATATTATCCATCAAAAAGTGGTTATTTCCTCGGAGAAATCAGATCTTTGGAATACCCCAGAAGGTGGCCAGAGTGACCAAGATTCTTCTAAACGTCTCCAATGAACTCTTTACGCGAAATCATGAAGTTTGGCAGATTGCAAGCAAGAGTTTCAGAATCAAAAAGAGGCCAAATCAGATAAATCAGATCTCCAGAATCCCTCAGAATGTGGCAAAAGTGCCAGGAATCCTCAAAATTGTCGTTCAATGAACAGATTTTGCAAAATCATGACGTTCAACACGTTGGAAACTAGGTTACAAAATCGATAAAAAAATGGCAATTTCACCGGGGGCATCAGGATTTCCGGAAAACCCCGGAATGTGGCCAATGTGAAAAAAAATGCTCGAATTGTCCTCACATGAATGTGTTCCACAAAAACATAAAGTTTGACAAGTCGCAAGCTACGAATACCCTGAAATGTGAAAAAATGACCTAGATTCCGCGAAAGGTCTTTAAATGACCTCCTTTCAAAAGAAATTTGACACGTCGCAAGCTTAGTTTCAGAATCAATCAAAAAAGTTATTTCTTCAGGGAAATCAGGCCTCCGGAATAATCCGGAATGTGACCTTCTCTTTGAAATGGCCAACAATGTGCTCGTTTCGACAAATGACCAAACGATTCCACCAAATTATCGATCAAAAAGTGGCAAGCTAGATTTCAGAATCGATCAAAAACTGGTATTTTTTCCAGGGAACCTGATCTCCGGAATACGGAGGAATGTTGCCAGTGTGACCGAGAATACTCGTAATGTCCTTTCATTACCTCGGTCCATAAAATCATGAAGTTTGACTCGTCGCAAGCTAGGATTCAGAATCGAGCAAAATATGGCCTTGTTTTCGGGGTAATCGGGATCTCCGGAATTCCCAAAAATGTTGCTAAGATGGCCAAGAATACTCAACATGTTCTCCATCGAACTCGTTTCGCAAAATCGTGATGTTTGACATCTCGCAAGCTAGGTTTCAGAATCTATCAAAAGGGAAATCAATCCTCCGGAATACGCCGGAATGTGGCCAAGTGGTCTTCTCCTTGAAATGCCCAACAATGAGCTGTTTCGCAAAATAACCAAAATCATTATTCCACAAAATTTTTGATCAAAAAGTGACAATTTCCTCTGGGAATTAAGAACTTCGAAATACCCCGCAACGTGATGCTTCAAAATGTCTCCAATGAACTCGTTACGCAAAATCATGAAGTCGCACTAAGTAGCAAGCAAGATTTCTGAATCGATCAAAAAGTGGCCATTTTTCCGGGGTTTTCCAAGAATCCTACACTAGTCCTCCAGTGAACTTATATCCCAAAATCATACAATAGCTGTCTGTCTGTCTGTCTGTCTGTCTGTCTGTCTGTCTGTCTGTCTGTCTGTCTGTCTGTCTGTCTGTCTGTCTGTCTGTCTGTCTGTCTGTCTGTCTGTCTGTCTGTCTGTCTGTCTGTCTGTCTGTCTGTCTGTCTGTCTGTCTGTCTGTCTGTCTGTCTGTCTGTCTGTCTGTCTGTCTGTCTGTCTGTCTGTCTGTCTGTCTGTCTGTCTGTCTGTCTGTCTGTCTGTCTGTCTGTCTGTCTGTCTGTCTGTCTGTCTGTCTGTCTGTCTGTCTGTCTGTCTGTCTGTCTGTCTGTCTGTCTGTCTGTCTGTCTGTCTGTCTGTCTGTCTGTCTGTCTGTCTGTCTGTCTGTCTGTCTGTCTGTCTGTCTGTCTGTCTGTCTGTCTGTCTGTCTGTCTGTCTGTCTGTCTGTCTGTCTGTCTGTCTGTCTGTCTGTCTGTCTGTCTGTCTGTCTGTCTGTCTGTCTGTCTGTCTGTCTGTCTGTCTGTCTGTCTGTCTGTCTGTCTGTCTGTCTGTCTGTCTGTCTGTCTGTCTGTCTGTCTGTCTGTCTGTCTGTCTGTCTGTCTGTCTGTCTGTCTGTCTGTCTGTCTGTCTGTCTGTCTGTCTGTCTGTCTGTCTGTCTAAACCTCATAGACACGGTGTGCCTTCGTTCGTGCCTTGACCTACCCTGCAGTGGGATGTTAGGCAATGGTATCGTCCTTCGTTAGAGTACTACTTTACCCATGCCCTTTCGCTCAGTTTTCAATACTTCTATTCAATTTTCAACCTACCGTACACTGACGGAAGTTTCAACACTTTCTCTTCATATCTTTCATTCTAGCAAACATTACTGTCCCCTCTTGGTGCCTCATAGTGATGAGCGGACACCTCCTTCTACATCATAATCGTTACTCCACGTACGGAGAATACAGATATAACAATTATAGTATGTGAGAGTTTTTAGAAGCAAAAAATTTTTCTATGGTGGTTTGAGACCCCTCCCCCTTCTGCAAAGGGAGGCTCTCATACAAAAGAAACCGAAGTTTCTGCGTAACTCAAGAACTAATCAGACAAATGGAACCAAATTTGGCATGTGGGGGTTTCTGGAAGTGAAAAATGTTTCCATGGTGGTTTGAGGCTCCTCCCCCTCTCTAGAAGGAGGGCTCTCATACAAATGAAACTGAGATTTTGCATATCTCGAGAGCTAATCAAGCAAATTGAACCAAATTTGGCATGTGGGGATTTTGGTGGAATGAAATTTTTCTACGGTGGTTTGAGACCTGGTAGGGGAGGGGAGGGGGTCTCATACAAATAAAACACAAATTTAAACCAAACATGAGAATGATCCCTACTGTTATGAAAATTTGTATGCAGGGGTTTTTGGGGCCGGAGAAGGTTCTTATGATGGTTCGGGACTCCTCCCTCTTCTGAAAAGGGGGACTCACATACAAATGAAACACAAATTTCTGCATAAGTCAAAACTAATCAAGCAAATGGAACCAAATTTGACATGTGGCGGTTTTTGAAGATGAGAAATATGTCTCCGGTAGTTCGAGATCCCCCCCCCCCCCCCTTTAGGACGGGGGGCTCTTTTACAAATGAGACACAAATTTCAACCAAAAATGAGAATTTTCCCTACTGTTATGAAAATTTTTATGCATGTGTTTTTAGGGCTGGAGAAAGTTCTTATGATGGTTCGAGACTCCTTCCCCATCTACAAGGGGGGGGGGGGCTCCCATACAAATGAAACACAATATTTTGCATAACTCGAGAACTAATCAAGCAAATGGAACCAAATTTGGCATGTCGGGGTTTTGGAGACAGGTTTTTTTTTGTATGGTGTTTCGAGACCGCTCCTCTTTCTGAAGTGGGAGGGGGGGGGGGGTCTTTTATACAAATAAAACAAAAATTTCAACCAAACATGAGAATTATCCTGGCAACTTAAACACAAAATGTGTATTTCTCGGGTTAGCAGCATATTCTGGTAAAAGTTTGAACCCATTTTTAGTCAAGAATGGAGGATGCTTGAGTTACTCTCAGTGGTTCATTATGCACAAGAAGTAAATCTAAGGTTATACAAGAAAAAAATAACGTACAAGAAAAAAATGACAGGATACGACGTAGTTTGAAAATAAATGTTTTGTCTATGAAATGCTTCGACACAGAAAGAAAAACTAGCTAACTAACTAGAAGCTAACGATCCGAGGGTATCATTAAAACACACACATCTACGTTTAACTTTGCAGAAATTACGCACATTAGCAAACGAAAATATTTCAACAAAATCATTCCTAATAAAAACCCATAAAAGCGCCAGTTCTATTATATTTTCATTCATTTAGTTGCAAGCGTAGCAAAGCTCGGTTCAGCTAGTATAAAATAAAATTAAAATCTATTTTTAACCATAAATCATTTTGTTCATGAATCAGATAAATGAAAAATGCATATTGTCATTACAATAGAATTACAATTCACTCCACATGCAAGGATTTTCAACAATTGTTAAACAGTACAATTAATAAAAATTGACTTAAATTTGTTCGGAAAAAATGCTATTTTCTATAGCTAAGATACATAACAACCCCCCTTATTTATTATCGATGCCTCAATTATCGATTCTGTTGTCGAAACAATAAATCCCTTTATCATCATCACAGTGTTGTGAACAATACTATTGATTATACAAACCAGAGATTCTATTGTATGGTTACAATACATGTAATTGTAAACCTATGAGAATTTTTTTTTCGTGTGCCTTTCAACCCACCCCACTACACCCCGGAATAATCTTCGGAATCATGCAGCCAGTTTTAATTTTCATCCAGTATTTAAAATTAGCGACAAGACCAGTGCTCTTAGAGCATGAATGATGAAAATCAGTTCGGAAACAAAATAGATTTAATTTTCTTCATCATTTTCTGAATGCCTTAAAGGCACGAAGGATGCCTAAGGTTTAAATCACGACAGCTGATTCGAAACGACGAATCTGATTTTATAAACAAAGAGGGGAAGAGAGATTCAAAAGTTAAATTCTCGTTACTCTTAGCACTTTCAGGCAAACTAGAAACACCAACACAAGAAATAACATTTCCCTAATATGATGATGGTACTAGTTTCCTTGTAGATGCAGAGAGTTTCGAGAAATTTTCGTTTGTGTGTTTATTCCCCTGTTTGTTAACAAATTCAGATAGGTCTTTTTGAACAAGTTTTCGAAAAATCACATGTGAATCTAAAACAATTAGGGTATGTGTCCCTTGACTGTGTCCCTTGAGTGATTTTATAACATTATATACTCTACACAGATTTTGTTCTTTTAGTTTGGGTTAAGATGAGCCATACGAAAAACATTGAACCGAAACTCAGACATTTTTATTTTAAATTTTATCAATATCAACATTTTTACTATGCTTTCCTTACAACAGGCCATGGTTGGCAACGTGGAAAAAAATATGTTCCTAACATTTGGTCTGTGGTTTTCTTGTTAAATCATTGTTATTATACCTATATGACCTATTAGTTTATAACGTATTTTCTGTACATCTTGGCTGCATTATTCGGTTTATAGGTTCAATTTCTGCAAATTTAGATCATTCGAAGATCGTGTAAATAATCTTTTCAGCTTAACCAGTAAAGTCATGTTGTCTTAAAGGTTGAAGAAATCGAAAATTACGTGGAAGTGAACAACTATTAATTGATCAATAATGTCTCAATGGCTTTGAAATAAATCGGTCATCCTAATAGGAACATCATTTTGTTGATTATCGTCGAATTGATGACATTTTTGGTACATAGGCTGAATGAAGGAGCTAGGCTGACATTACATCCCGTTACCCTATATTTAATTTTCCAATATTTGACAGTCTAGATCAAAAGCACAGCCTGCTCCTCCGTCACCAAGAAGTTAGCTTCATCAACAACAACGAACTTCCTTTTCTCAGAAGCCAACAATAGCGATGAAATCACCATCATACTAAAATAATCAAACTTTACGTGACCGTTGATCAAGTTCGCTCATTATCTCAATCCGCACCGCAAAACCGCACTAAAAAGCGATAAGCCTCTTCAAAATGACAAACGATCAACAATTTCCAACCGGACCCAACACCTCACTCCCATCGCACTAACCTGCACCTAGGTAGGTTTTTGCTCATTTTTAACGATTGCCACTTTGTATTAAATCGAGGATTATAGCACAAATTTCTCCCAATCACCAATGCAACTGGTTTCGTTGTTTTCGTTCCATTACGCTTCCACTTTTCCTCACTCCAATTTAATACAGAAAACATCAATCCAAAATGCACCGTATCGGAACGAGGAAAAACTTAGCCTTCGCCTGGGCTGCTCTGACGCATGTGTAGAGGCAGCAGCTGGGCACGGGAGTAGTAAATTTATTCCCCGAATTGTTTAGGGGAGAAATTTTTCCGCTCGCAGCTCACATCTCCGATGCGGGTCCAGCTTTGGATGTGGCTTGGAGCAAAGAGAAACCACGTTCCATCGGCCGTCGCCAGTGATAATGCGATTAACGTAGGAGGTGCATCTGTTGGTTGGTTGGCTGGGTCATCTTTGGGGGGCAACACGGATCAGCAGAGTAAGCGATCGTTGATGAGTGATTGTAAGATTAACTTTGAACCAACTCTCCGTGGGTGCGGTTTGTTGCTAGTAGATAGTGATTTTGTTTTGTTTTTTTCTATTTCAAGGGAGAAAGTGTATCTAATTGGGAATTGATTGGACAGGTTGTTTTGTTTTTGAGAAGAAGTGGAATTAAAGTGAGTGTTTAAAAGCTGACGGGGGAATAATTGTTTGTGCGTTGTTTAATCTGCCGGGTGATGGGTTGTCTTGCGGGGCAAACAACCTTTTGAAGATTGATTGTTTTTTTTTTTTGTTGATCATACTTACGTCTCTCGTGTTTGGGCGTTTTTTCATCGCAATGTTGGAACTTACCTGGAAAGATAAAAGGGTATGAATAAATTATTGGGTTATTATTTTGTACATGTAATTTGGTAGATTTAAATTTAAGAAACGTAAATCAGCTTCAAAAAATGCTTTAACTAGGCAGGCCCAGAGCAAAACCCATGTGAGTTTTCGTTCCGTAACCAGCGATCGAAAAACAACAATATTTTCGATTCGGAAGGTACACCACTTAGGAAAGCCAAACAGCTGTAAGAAAACCAATCGAATCATCTTAAGGCACCGAAACATACTGGCATCGAGAGAGCAGAGTCCCACATGGGTGAACGATCGCTCAAAACATGAAGGATGAGTGCTAAGCTGCAAATAAGCCTTGTTCAACCAATCCACAAGTCCCCTCGTCTGTAGTTAATTATTGACCTATGAAGCGTCAACACCGCCAGTATGACTCACTAGAGAAAACATCCGCCACACAAGATACTTTCTTCACTCCACCAGGTACGCATTTCCGTGCACGCGACCAGTGCTACGGCAGGCGGACCAGAGTCGCAGGATTTCAGGTTGCAAAACGATCTGACTCGACCCACATCGTCTTTCCCGGCAATTTACAGCACTTACACACATCTCTCAATGTGCACGAAGTTCAAATTCCACTGCTGCATACAAATTATCTACCTACTAATTAGAAATTAATAGCCAATCGGCGGCGATGATGGGACGAAACAAACGGTTTACCTTCGCCATGCCACACCAGATCCCCATCGACTGTGACGATTCATTGAGGAAGTGGACAGCTACGGTAATGTTTGTGTGTGCGACTGGAATGTTGGAGGTTAATGGAATATAGTTATTCCCTTATAATTAGTTGTGTTATTCATTTTAGCATAGATGCTTCAATGCTCGAGCCCAAGAATAGCGAAAATAGACCGCGAACATTACGTAACATTACCTGAAATCGATTTCCCGATGGTTCGAAAATGAAGTGGAACAATCGGAGATAATCACCGTTATGGCCGAAACGAAATGCACGCGGGGGAGTTCCAGTTTACCGTGAATGGAAACTTCGCATGCGACACTTTTTTCTCGTAGATAAAGTGGATCGATTTGTCGTGCACTGCATGGCGACGGTGAAAGACAAAAGACCACAAATAGCCGGCAAGCGGGACGTTTCCTTATTGGATTCAACTCACCGTCCGAAACGTAGGGTTTCTTCTTAGAAAATCCCCAAACGTAACCCGAACGGAACATCGCACGCAAGTAAGGGGTGGGAAATAAGTGCGGTGAGATTGAAGAGATTCCCATCCAGTGGGCTGAAACGATCGCAGGTTTCCAGTGATGGCAGTCGAGCAATGGAGATGTTTTTGTGACTTTTGGATAGGGTCGGATGGTTCATAATAGAGTAATCAATCGAATCTGGATTCCGAATAAATTCCAAGCGCTTTACCAAACATTAGAAGACGACTCGTTTAGTATGAATGTCTCGATTACCGATAACGTATGTCACAAACTGGTGAGCTAGTACTCGAGCAAAGGCTTATAAGGTCTGTATCCACATTAATTCGGACACCTTAAAACCATTGTAACTTTTGAAATATTGCACGTAGGAATGAAAAATTTCACTGTGGTATAGCTGAGAGTCTATGATGAAAAAGATTATGATTGATGTTTACGTTTCATGTTTAGTATTCAAGATGACGACGAAAGAAAAACAAGTGCGCGAGCGAATTTTGTACGGACGTACGGCAAATCCTGACTTGTCAATACGGGACCCTGCAAAAACATTGGATTTGCCTAAATCCACTGTTTACGATGTGCTCAAATCATTTTCGGAACGTTTGACGGTGGAGAGGAAACCGAGAAGTGACGAAAACATTGGATGCGCTGATTCTGTCATGGACCGAAAGGGATATTAAAGAAAAACCCAAATCTCTCCATTCGAACGGTGGCTTGTAAAATAGGGACAACGTTTGGGACTTAAGTCGTATAAAGTTAAAACAGTTCCAAATCGCAACGACAAACAGAACATGCCAGCAAAATCACGGGCTCGACGTTTGTACTGCGAATATTTGACGAAGTTTTCATGCGTTGTTATGGACGATGAAACTTATGTCCTGGAGGATTTCAAGCAGCTTCCAGGGCTGGCTTTTTATTCTGCTATGGCCAGAAATGCTACAGCTGAGCATTTCAGAACGAGGAAGGCATCGACATTTCCCAAAAAATACCTTGTATGGCAAGCAATTTGCACGTGTGGCAAAAAGAGTAAATCTTTCGTCACTACAGGCACAATCAACAAGGAGATCTATCAGAAAGAGTGTCTGCAGAAGCGATTGCTACCCTTCATCAAAAGTCACAAAGAAAAACCTTTGTTCTGGCCCGATTTGGCATCATGCCACTATGCTAAAACTGTGATGGAGTGGTACCAAGCAAATCAAGTGAACATTGTACCAAAAACCTCAAACCCGCCAAATTGCCCAGAGCTACGACCAATCGAGAGATATTGGGCTCTGATGAAGCGGAAGCTTTCTGGAAAGAAGCAAGGAATCAAAGACATCAAACACCTTCAGCAAATTTGGACAAAGACGGCTTCTACGATTTCTGAAGAGTCTGTACAAACCCTAATGGACGGAGCTTAGCGCAAAGTTCGAAAATTTTATGCAAATACCGAATAACTATGTTTTGTCTTCACGAATTGTTAAAACACATCCCATGAATCTGAAATAAACAACTACGACGGAAATATAATGCGGAATTTATGCTTTATTCATGTTTTGAGGTGTCCGGATTATTGCGGATACAGACCTTACCAAATTGATAACAAATTCTAATTTCATTAGAACATAATCATTCATAATCATTGTTTGATCACTATATTCATTGAGGCTAAATAAACAAATCTTTGTTGGATATCTCAATATTTACTCGTTTAATTGTCATTGAGATCATTTTGATAACATATCCTGTGATTTGAACAAATTTAAAATAATGTTTTTAACCTTCTTTAGGTGTCGAGGTCAATATGACCCGGAATGGGTTTTAAAAATGTTATAACTTTCTTAAATAAGCATCTAGACGATTGAAGTTTCTTGACTTTTCCTAAGTCATAGGAAGCTACGTTTCTGCATTGAACCCATATTTTTTTGAAATTTCTGAAGGGCTGTTAAAAAAAAAGTTCCGAATAATGTTTCGGGTCATATTGACTCGGATTTCCAACTCACATTGTTGAAACTATATATCACCAAATTTAAAGTCTTTGCTGTCAAAAAGCTTTTTAGACTCCCAATTTTTAGTTTCTGTTGAGTACTGCCCTTTTTAACCCGATCGACTACAAGTAATCTGCGCCCGAAGAGGGCATGTTTTGCCACGATCCGTGAGGCGGCCACGGACACATATTTTCATCGGAATTTGCTTTTAGACGGCTTATACTTCATGATTTGTCATGAATAGTCTATTTCAAGCCTTGAAATGAACCAATGACCATACTGGCCATTCTGGGACAATCTGGATGCCCCGGGGGAACCCTATAGAAGGGGACAAATATGGATTTTCACCAAAACGTGCCTTTCGGCAGTTCAAACTTCATGATTTTTTATAAGTACTCTATTTCTACCCTAGAAATGGCCCAAAGATTATATTGACCATTCCGGGACAATCCGGATGCCCCGAGAGAACCATTTAGGTGGGGCCAATACTGATTTTCACCGAAACATGCCTTTCAACGGCTCAAACTTCATGATTTTTATAAGTCATCTACTTCTAGCCTTTAAAATGGCCCAATGACTATATTGGCCATTCCACAACAATTCGGATGCCCCGGGGGAACCGTTAAAGATGGGACAAATACAGATTTTCGCCGAAAAATTTATTTTGACGGCTCAAACTCCACGATTTTTGTTGAGTAGTCTACTTCTAGCCTTGAAATGGATCAATGACTGACTATATTGGCCATTCTGGAATAACTCGAATACCTCGGAAGAATACATAAGGAAGGGACAAAAACGGATTTTCGCCGAAACATGCCTTCCGACGGCTCAAACTACATGAATTTTCATCAACAGTCTTTTTCTTGCTTTGAAATGGACCAATGACCATATTCGCCATTGCGAGACAATCCGGATACTACGGGGAACTCCTTCAGGAGGAGACAAATGCGGATTTTCGTCGACTCAAACTTCACGATTTTGGTTGAGTAGTCAACTTCTAGCCTTGAAATGGACCAATGACTATATTGTCCCTTTCTGAACAATCCGGAGTCCCCGGATTAACTGTTTAGGAGGAGACAAATACAGATTTTTGCTGAAAAATTGAAATGGATCTATTGGCCATTCTGGGATAACCTGGATGCCTTGGAAGAGCATCAGAGCAGAGGACAAATACAAATTTTCGGCAAAACACTCATTTCGACGGCTCAAACCTCATGATTTGTCATGAGTAGTAAATGTTCAACCTTGAAATCCCTTGCGCTGGACTGGCCGGCTTGACGTGCCGCAAGGGCTCAGTAGGGATCAAGACCCGAAGCTAAGAGTCAGTTCCATTGTGGTTATATCACATTTATTAGCAGAGCAGCACATCGAAATTTTAGGTTCATTATTCTTTATGTGCTATACAATTTCAGATCATCCATGGATATCCCAAGTTTTGTAAAATAATTTAAAATCAATTTTTTTTCTGGTGGCCATGATACATTATCTAAGCTTTCAGGTTTATGGTGGTTGTGCGGGTCCGTATACAATTGCAGCAGGACCACAATCTGCAGACACGTAAATACAAATGAAATTATTATCGTTTTATATTATAACATCCATTCACTACATTTTGTATGCTTTTTTATAAGTCATTTTCAGCTTCACATTTATGCATCCTTGTCAGTTATAGCTCATCTAACCTACGTTATGTATTTGAAAAGATAGGAAGGTTTTTAATGTTTTTGTTTTAGAAAGGATCATATTCGAAAAATTCTACATAAAACAGCACTTTCCTTCTTCATCAGAAATATATATTAATTCAAAACCTAACAGTTTACAATCATTCATTTCCTATTTCACAGACATGAGGAATCATTTATGGGTGTACAAGAGCTATAGAAAAATTCAATTTCCTATTTTTTTATTTTAGTTTTATTAAGATTCAGTTTTTAGATTCATACTCATCTGAAATTTATTTCGCCTTATTATTAGCTGTCTTCAGTTTTTCTAATATTATTATGATATTAATATACATCTAATTTTTATTTTCAGTAACATACCAGTAGATGTCATATATATCTTGTACCTACGCTTATTATGTTCTCTGACTATTATTGTGGAAACAAATTCTAATTTTAGTAGATCTTATTTCAATAGAAACTGCAACAGTCTTTCGATGAGTGGATGGTCAGATTAGTTACGGATATATGTATTCTACTATAGTTTACTGGCTTGCTGGTATTATTATTTTATATTTTAACGTCAGTTTATTATTTTATGTTGTGATATTAAATGATGTGACATAATTGCATTTAAATTCATTTAATTAAAATCGCTATTTCAGATGAGACTCACTACATAAATTATTGCAAGGAAACGAAACAGCACATCGAAATTTTAGGTTTACTATTCTATTGCTATATAATTTCAGATTATCCATAGATATTCCAAGTTTGATGAAATAATTTTAAATCAATTTTTTTTCTCGCAGCTACATTGTCTAAACTTTCAGGTCCACAAATGGAATTGTTATTTTCATTCTTATATTCATTCACTATATTATTTGTCATTATAATATTCATTTGCTATATTTATTATAATTATAATATTAATTCACTATATTTTATACATTACTATATGACAATTAATATATATTGGGAAGGGAGGGAGCATCAGGGTATCACTCAAGCTGGAATTGGACAATGGAGTGGTATGACAACCGGCGTCTAGGAGGGAACAAACAGTATCATTTTCTTTATCCTACCGATTCGATTGTGGTGCTGTGAATTCTACTCCAACAATTTCAGTGAGAGTGACGCGCCCTTCTTAACAAGCCATCCCGTAGAAAGCTTAATGAGTATTGCGAATTGGGTTATTCGATTTGTTGGATCGTATCGTTGGAAGGAGATTCTTATGTTCCCGCGGGTTTCGCGTAAGTGTCTCTGCTTACGGGTCCGCCCCACCGTTTTTGGCCCTTCATACAGCGTTACTGTGAATGCAAACCGGTAACTCAATTTGATCTTGCTATTAAGTGGAGCTGCATACATGACAAGGTCTTAGAAGGGATGGTGGCTACCTTACATACATACATACAGTAGTAAATGTTCAACCTTGAAATGAACCAATGACCATTTTCACCATTCTGGGACAATCGAGATGGCCCGAGGTAACCCCTTTTATGCCTTTTGACGGCTCAAACTTCATGACTTTTTGTAAACAATCTACTTGTATTCATTCAATGGACGAATGACCATATTGACCATTCCCGGACACTCCGAGAAACCCCTTCTGGAGGAGACAAATGCGGTTTTTTGCCAAAACATGCAGATGGTACTAAATTTCGACCATGCATGAAGATATTGACAGAACAGCTATGGTCACTTGTTCAAGAGTCATTGCCAAAGGAAACCATGTCAATTTCACATTTACTATCTTGTCAATGTCAAACATGTGATGTAAGACCCCTCGCCCGACAACGCAACGCCACTGTTCATAAATGAGTTAAAAGGATGTTTGGCAAAAATGTCTGCGTTAGCTTCGAAATACTGCCAAAACAAAGCCCTACGCTCAATTTCAAACTACTTCTATTCAATTTCATAACCTGCCGAGCTCTATCGGACCCATCGATACTTTCTCTTCACATCTTTGGTTCTAGCAGACCCATGATGTTGAGAAGATATTTCCAATTTCAAAACATTATAATTTAAATTTGGCGCAATGTACGCAATAAAAACATAATTAATTAGTAATGTAAGAAAGCTATGTAAATTGGATCAGTTTTTCATTGATTTGGGAAAATCGCGAATTCTATTACCAGAAATAGAATTTGCCAGATTTCGGTAATTTCGGTAGCCAGGGCGGTAATCTAATTCGTGAGCTTCCAGAATCAGCTAAACGGATCCAATTGACATAGCTTTCTTTGTTTACTATATTTGCTCATTTATTTGCGTTTCAGAATATTCCAATGTGATTTGAGAACAACAATAGAAAAGCAATCAATTTTTACAGTAATCAGCCCTAGGTGCCACAAGGTTATCATCTTAGCCCGTTACTGTGTATTATACTGCTGATTTTTAATCATCTGGTTGATTCCATATAGGGTGCGGGACCAATTCTCGTCACCAATCGCTATTACTCAGCTATACAAGAACCAAATGACTTCAAGTTTTGTTCATGAATAGTTTCACATAGACATTGTCATGTAAAAAAAAATCAAATTATTCGGTTTAAATAAGGCTGAGCAAAAGCGATTGGCGACATGTTGCACCCTATATTGCCGACATGGCAAGCTTAAGGCAAGGCTTCATGTTTTCACAGCATAACGTTTGCATTAAAAAAATTGGACAAAAATTGCCGATTTTTCATGGATTTTCACCCGCACTGCCAAAACTACCCATGCAGCATCAATCATAGTAACCCATGAGTCAACAGACAAAATTTGACAGCTCTATCAGTCGAACTCTAACCGTGATGGCAAAAACAGTGAAGCAACTCCGTTCAGAAGTGTGCACCCCACCGCGTCGGAAACGGACATCGTGCGGCACTTCGTAGACGCCGGATACGCCCGTTCCAGCATCTACAACATCTTGGCACTATTAGACAACAATCAGAGCATCGAAAGAAAGCCCGGTTTCCCACGGACGACGACCCTGAGCGACAAGAAGCTCCAAAGGATGCTGAAGTGGAAGACCGAGGGAAAGGTGGCTACATCGCTGCGTGCGCTTGGCCGGGAGGTCGATTCAGCCGGCCAAACAGTGAAAAAGTACCTGGCGAACATGAACATACATGTCAGGAAGCGGAAGTCGCTGGTCCACTGGTTTCGGAGCTGCAGGCAATGACGCAGCGGCAGCGGCTGAATGAGAGAGTCAACTCGATTTTCCCGGCGAATCGTGACGTGGCGGTGGTGACGGGCACTTCGTATTTTTCATGCCCCACGAAGGAAGTGAGCTCCGAGGTGAAGTTCATTTCACACACCAAGTTCCCCAAGAAGGTGCTGCTGTGGCTGACAATCAGCGAGAAGGGGATGTCAAAGCCGCTCTTCTTTCGCTCCGGACTGGCCGTGAACGGGGAAATTTATAGTGCGAAATGCCTGCCGGAAGTTGCGTCGTTCATCAAGAAATACCATAAGGGCGAAGACGCGGTATTCTGGCCGGATCTGGCGTCAGCCCACTACTCGAAGCGATCGTTGGAGGAGATGGAGCGGCTGAATATCGATGTGGTACCCAAGTCGGCGAACCCACCCAACGTATCCCAGCTGCGTCCCATCGAGAATTTCTGGGCCAACCTGAAACGTAAGATCTACCCTAACAATTTTGTTGCAAAAATTGAGGAGGAATTGATAAATAAAACGAAGAAAGAACTCAAAAACATGCCTCCACGCATGTTTTCGTCCGCCATGGCGAATGTTCCGGTTAACTGCCGGAAGGCCGCTCGCAAGGGCGT
The DNA here is from genome assembly GCA_024533555.2 of Aedes koreicus. Lineage (NCBI taxonomy): Eukaryota > Metazoa > Arthropoda > Insecta > Diptera > Culicidae > Aedes > Aedes koreicus. The sequence goes on from JAHHFK020005882.1 coordinate 34,918, forward strand.
AGAATATGTTTGCAAGTAAGCTTAAATAATGACCTTCCATGGGAAAAAAAATTCGTAATTCTGTCGAATGAACTACGTAAATATTTTAAATTTTTCGGAAGATTCAATCATTTTTTGTTTAAATAAAAGTTACACTGCAACACGATGTCTTGCAAAATTGCAAATAGTTGTAAAAAGGCCAATGTCTGCATTAAATTTGACATTTTCTCATTTTATCGTCACTTACACTGCCATGCATCGAATATTTGTATTAAGTTTTTTATAATTCCCTATGCAGTTGTTTTAAACGTGCAATTTACCGCAGTATTCGTTTTCTTTCATTTATTTCATATTGAAATAACACCGTCTACATCATTCCTATTTATAAAATAATTTTTGTTTTTCGCTAAGCCACAACAATCGCTAGAATGCCATAACATCTTAAATTGTTTTTTCAACAAAGAATGTTTAGGATATATTTTCTACACTGTCAGTACGAATATTTCGTATATTTAACGAAAACAATTTTCATCCACAAATCCTCAATATTTCAACAGAACAAGAAGAGACAACAAACAAAACACGTTCTGTATGGCTACAGAAGCTTCAAATGTGAACCAAAGAACAACTCATCCATTAACGAACGCATCCCACTGCCCCTTGGCGAATGACCATTCAATTATCTAAGAACATACACCAGGGTAAATAAATACAGAAAAAAGCAGTTACGATCTGAAAAGAAGCGATGCGGAAGCGTTTTCGCGCATCAGCAGGTTTTTCGCACTATGCTCCACGAGCGCCAGAGTGAAAAGCAATCGACAGCTGCCAGCCAGCAGTCAGTGTCATGAATCATTCGCCCATCCACCCGTTCTCAGCGTATTTTTTTTCTGATCCAATCGTAACAGGTTCTATCCGCGTCCAGCAGATGGGTTGAAAACTAGACTGACCGCGTTTCACGCACTAAAACCCTGGCATGGGTGGAAATGGTTGAAATAACGATTCAACGATGGTGGCTTTTCGGTCAGTTATGCCTTTCGGGTTGCGTCGGCGCGGTTGCGTTGGTTGTCGAGCCGCAAAACATGAATCAGATTGGGACAGGTCAGTGCTGGGATTGGGATTGAGCTTATGTTGAGCGTGAGGGACAGAGAGAGGAAAAACCGGTCAGAATAACTGAACGGAAAATACCGGAGAGGAAGATTTGGGATGGGCGAAGAACACTCGAAAGGAGAGTAACAAAAACAGAAGAAATCGAATCAAAGGAGTTGCCGAACCGAATCAAGTCTGCGTAAGGTGCGGGTCGTGAGTTTTGATTTTTTGGATTATTAGCCGAATCTTCGTAATGAGAGGTTGCGGCAGGACGCATTATGATGATATCGATGGAAGTGTTAGAATTTGAACGTTATGCATGGTAGAATTCAAGAATTCTCGCGTAACATTTTGTTTGATTGATTCTCACCATCGACTTTCTTTCTAATAAATCACGGCGAAACTATTAAATTTGTGGCTCTGCGAACAACTTAGATCGAGAGAAGTTGTCAATCAATTCTATGGAAAATGAGTAAGAGTAAGAGTAAGTAAAATTCAAATTCTAAATTTTACGCAAGAAATATCATATGAGTATTCAAAGGCAGGACAAGGCCTAAGACAATCTCCGATATTGAAATAAAGAGATATTTTTTTTGTTTTGTAAATGCAACTTACACACTTAGAAATTATGAATTATATTTCAGGCGTAATTCAAATATTTCAAGAACAAGAATTTCATGTATAATTATATTCCTCGATACAGAAGCTGACGCAGCTCGACAAAACCTGTGTTTGATTAAATTGATTTTCACGTCTCTTTCAAATGATTATGATGTGCCAAAAGCCAAGTGCGTATGTCGGTCTTAGGCTAGGCGCCCACTGATGTGGCGAAGATGTGACATCTGCTAGCTTGTTGAAACATCTTGGCGACATTCGCCTCACGCAAAAAGACACTGACATGATGTTTTGACATGTTATGTGATACCACACGTCTGCCACATTGGTGGGCGCCTCGACATTCACATGATTTTTGATAGTGTGCAGTCTTAACGTTGTTATAGCAAAATCAATGCGGTTTAAAGAAGGTATGCCATTATTAAATGGCATTTAAATTCAGGGTTCTTCTACACGCAATTTTAAAGTTATTTCGTATCGCAATAATTTCAAATTCAGATCTCAAAGCAGTATTTTTGAACAATCTTCAAGTTATTAATTAACATCTTCCGATACTTGTATCACTCCTACACTAGAAGGATTACATTATATGCCGAAGGAAATCGAACCAGTTTCCACAATTCTAATAAAAATTTCATACCGAGAATCAAACAAAGCCAGCTCAAACAAGATGATACACAATCACTTTCATCGTCAATAACTTATAGCACACCTTAAGACCATAGCATGCAATTTCATTGTATAAGTCTTAAAAATGCTGGCTTCCAGGAATGTTGATCGACATGTGTTGAATCGTCATGAAGATCTGGATATCATTCCCTACTCAATCAGGAAATCGCTCGGGCTCCCCCAATCGCCTTCGCCAAAAAAACCAGCAAACATGACTAAGATTCCACCAAGACCTTCCAAAACCGACTCACGTACGACCAGGATGACTAAAACCACCCTGCAATTATCCACAGCAGTAGTGGTACTGACCTACATAACCCAACCCAACCATCGAAAGAAATCGCCCGACGCTCGATGGGTAAATATTCGTGCTCGCTCGATGATCAGCTTCGCATCCTTCAAGCGGCGTTACAAGGCAATTACATTGTCTGTATGCCAATCGCGAATCCACGCATTGCAGCAGGTATCCAGCGCTGATATTGACCACCCCCTCACCCCACCACCTTCTCGATTCCATCGCTCCGAACGACGACGGCCATAATCGTATGTGTCTGTGTGTCGAAATTTGGCGTACCGCGCAGCCATCGCCATCGGCATAGTAAAACTTGGACAGGTTTGCAAAACATTCAATTGGCTCATTGCTGGAGGTATTATCTTCAGCGGTTCTGTTTTCTTTTTCTTTTCTTCGAATCGAAATAGTTCGTACATTCATTGCTTATGTCCACCCATCCAGCCGTCATTCGTGTGCATTCATATGGTACCAGCTCACAAATACCACCACCATAGCCAAGCCATAAGCCACAATCAAAACGATTATTGTTGCCGATTTCATAGGCGCGCGCACTTAAGTGTTTCGTTATCGTAAACGAACTGCCGCCGCTAGCCGCATTCCCTTTTGCCCAATTCCCTAGCCATCGGTACCTGTAATCGTCAAACCGCTCGTCGTTGGCCGGCCACCGGTGATGGCGGGATTGAGATTTGAAATAGTACGATTATCGGTACTTTCAGGGGTGATGAAGTATACATATGTATCCGCATTTGAGAGGGAAGTTTACCTGGAAGCGGAAAGCTGATCGCTCAAGCGTCATCGCGTGAAATTGGGTGGCCAAGAATCGCTTGGAGCTTATATGGGAGTTGGTTATTGTGAGGGAACTATTTTGAGCTTATGAATGATTTGGTTAACTGCGTATGCAGTGCTCTTTTTAGATTTTTATATCTTATGAATAACAGTAATCTCCGTTGCCTAATTGAAAAATCATAATGAGAATATATTTTATTTTTTCCTATCATGCTTTACACTCTTTTTACTGGGCATGCTGTAAATTTGACAAAGATTTTTCATTATGGCCAAACCGACAAACGTAAACAATGGCTTCTTTCTCAAATGTGTCGACCTTGGAAACTTGTCTCATTATTCTACCACAGGCATTTCGGAGAACAAGAGTCCTTCTATTCGATAGAATTGGATGCTCAGGTAGCTTGTTTACATGTTTTGTTATTTCGAAAACTCGCGTAAAAAATGAGCAAAAAAATACTCGTAAAAAGGATTTGGTGTAGAACATTGCATCATGACATCATTTGACAGTTCAGGTAGCTTGTTTACATGTTTTGGAGTAAAATCTTAATTGGCACCTACTACAGGTTCCCCCGGGGTCGTTCCAGTGGTCCAGGGAATGGCCAATGTAGCCAATAGCCTTCTCAAGTGTATAGCAATATGTCAAAAGGGCATATAAGCTTTTGTAAACAAACATTTGTCAGCCTTTTTTCTCGCCAACCAAAAGCCGCCCACGCTGAACAAGATTATTAACAGATAGGGGGATGTTTATCCTCCACAATGACGTTCTTTTTTGCATGAGCAGTTTTTGGTTGGCGAGAAAAAAGGCTGAGTAAAAAGTATTAGTAAAAGTAGCAGGTATTTCAACTGTTGGTGACATATGTACACTACAAAGAGTTTTTTTTTTTTTAATTTCAACTAGGTGCTTCTCGGGATGCGATCCAGTTTCCCAGAAGGGAACGGCGTCTTCCAGGATGACAACGCTCCCATCCACACAGCGAAGTCCATCAAGAAGTGGTATAAGTGATTTCGATCACCTTGAGTGGCCTGCTCAGTCACCGGACATTAATATTATTGAAGCATTGTGGTCAACATTGGAAGCAAGGGCGCGAAATGTTTTCCCACCACCTTCGTCTTTGAAGGAACTGGAGAAAACTTTGATCGACGAGTGGTATAAAATACCTGTAGACGTGATCCAAAACCTCTACAGGTCCATCTCAAGGCGGATTGAAGCCGTTCTTGATGCGGACGGAGGACCCACTCGCTACTAATAAAACCCACTCTTCCCTATACTTCATCAAATTATTTCTTGCATATCCGAACCAAAGCTAAATAAATTGATCCTTGAAGCTACCAGGAAGCTGGTTCAGGCTAGCTAGTGAATCTTATAGTTCACATTTTGAAGTAAAATCGTTATTAGCCCCTGGTTCTCCTGAGGGCCGTTCCAGCGATCCAGGGAATGGCTAATGTAGCCAATGGCCTTCCCAAGTCCATCGAAACCATGTTTACGAAAAATCATGAAGATAGAGCTGCTGTACGGCATGCTCTGGAGTAAAATCTGAATTGACCCCCACTACAGGTTCCCCTGGGGTCTTTCCGGTGGTCCAGGGAGTGGCTAATGTAGCCAATAGCCTTCTCAAGTGTATAAAAATCTTACTCATGAAAAATCATGAAGATAGAGCTGCTGCACGGCATGCTTTCGAGTAAAATCGTAATTGGCCCCTACTACAGGTTCTCTCGGGGTCGTTCCGGTGGTTCCGAGAGGGGCCAATGTAGCCAATGTCCTTCTTAAGTGTATAAAAATCATATTTTTGAAAAATCATGAAGATAGAGCTGCTGCACGGCATGCTTTCGAGTAAAATCGTAATTGGCCCCTACTGCAGGTTCCCTCGGGGTCGTTCCGGTGGTTCCGAGAGGGGCCAATATTGCCAAAGATCCACTTTTCGTTTATAATAAGCTTTGTGGTAAAAAACAAGAAAAAACAACAAAAAAAGCTGTGACATAGCATGTTTTGAGTAAAATAAAGAACTGACCGCATCCAGGACCCTTCATCAGAACCTGTTTCACGGAAATGGCCATATCTCGGTCAATTTAAGGCCGATTCCTGTGATCGACCTTTCATTCGCTTGGAAAATGTTTGTTTTTTCTCGTTTTTTTATTGAAAAAAATATTTGACAACGTCATCTTGTACGAAAATTCATCGCAAAGTCAACATGTAAAATGGCCATGGCCATGGTGACCATTGCCAATTTTGTTACCAAGACATAAAATTTCATTGAATTCTCCGTCGAATGCTCCTTGGATAATTGAAATCGGATAATATTTCATGAAGTTAGAGCACTGCAAAGTTGATCAAAAATTTGCCTGTCCCGATCATTTTGTCTATCCTCTTGATTTCGTCACCGTTTGCTAAACCGTTTTTAACGTGGACTTTTATTAGATATAAGTTTTTCATGTAGACTACAAGGTCCGATGAATCAAAGACTAATACAAATACAAATACAAATGAGTCCAAAAACGGCATTTCAAAACAGCATTTTTTGAGTTCATAAAGTCGAAATAAACTCTTTGACAGGAGTAAAAGTAATTTAAGAAAACAAGGTTTTAACATCGTTGTTAACAAGCTGTGTAGGTTTTCATAAACCTAACTAAAATATGGAAGCTATTGGTACCTCTTGGTGCCATAATAAAACCAATTTGATTTCTATTGGCTTTCATACAACTTTAGTAGAACTAATTTGTTTTTTTAATAAAGCTGGATCCTAAGAATCTTGATATCTAGAGCAATTACTTTAATCTGATCCATGTTCATTCCAGAAGGGCCGAAGGCATCATTCGTTCATATTTTAATCAGGATCTTGGAATACCTAAGTGAAAATATGTTCAGTATACTTAAACAAAAATAAACTATACCCAAGACGTAATTCTTCTTTGTCAAAAAAAAAAACATAGAACGCATAAAATTTTCAAGTACAATTATGTCTTCTGAAGCCGGCACATATGCAACTCGACAAAAGCTGTCAGTTATTTTCTCGTCTGTTTCAATTCATTACTTAGTTTTGAATTACGCTTGCATTTGTCGATCTCTGGGCACTAAAATTTGTATGACTTATTTTTTTAGTGTGCCACTCACCTTCAAAATGTCAAAAGCATAAGGGTCGAGAACTGCAATGGCCTACATACTAGCAAAATGTTATGGTAATTTTGGTGCCCTAAGACCGATACAATATAGCAACCTTTAGGAAATAAGAATCCGTCCGCAAGGACTAGGAAATCAATTCAACCAAAAGATATCTTTTGTCGATTTGCGTCTGTTTTTGATTCAGGACACTTAATTTGACATGGAACGTAATTTTCTCTTGCATAACCCTAGATATATTTTCATAATGTAGCACTGAGATCAGAACATTCTACTGAGCCGAGAAATACACATTTTGTGTTTTCATGTTTGGATGAAATTTTTGTTTCATTCGTATGAGAGCCCCCTCCCTTCCAGATTCCCCTTTGAACCACCTTAGGTGGCTTAGGTTTTTCAATTTAAATAATATTTAAATTACACCTCTTGTAAGAGTAATAATTGCTATGTGCATTATCACGCATTATTCGACTGTCGTGCAAAAAAAGTAACATTGATTGCAGCAACGTTTGGAACGATATAAAAGTTCAAGAACTAGAATATGATCCCTAAAAGTGTAATGTGTATGAATGTTTACAACTTTTGTTTCGATAAACAAAAGATGCACTTCCGCCGATTTTTTTTCTTACTTCGATAGGCCAATGTGTTTCCACCGTGATTCAATATGTTTTTGACCAACCGAAATTAATAGGCCAAGCGTAGGAATAAGTTGACAAGTCCACAAATTTTTAATATTTGTGCAAAGAATGATGATTTTCACTAGTCATCATTGTCAGAAAATAAATATCACTAATGTCAATGTCAGGAAGCAACGCACTATAAACAAAAGTAAAAACTTTTCTGGTGTTGCTCGCCGACCTAACAATAACTTTCGATTTCCACTGATCATTGATGTACGCATTTAATCCATCCTTTGGTATTTTTATAGCCCATTTGATGATAGAAATATTTTCTCCTCTCATCATTTGCTTATTCTACTTCTACTTCAATCCAACCGCCAACAATTTACCTGACATTCGAATAGCCGTCCTCCACATTTAGACAACAACTGATGACATCAAAATTTACAACGGCGTATCCAACTTCGCTTCGGAAAAGAAAGTTTCTCTTGTCTTCCCATTGAACAAGCAGGAATAAGCTCCCCTAATCTTATCTGGAATTTAAATTTCTCCATCCCATAAAAGCGTTGAATCAACGACGGCGACGACAACGACAACGATCTAAGCGACAATTCAGATGCGAGTTTTCAGCAGAATGAACTGCACTGAACTAGGGAATAAAGACAGCGATCGCAAAGCGATCGACGCGGTGTCATTTAATTGCATCGTTTCAACCCTCCGCCCGTTTCGCCTTCTACTGTTGGAAGATGCTACCACGAAAGAATATTACGGATAATAAGCCGACGTCAGAAAAGAAGAAAACTCGCAGAACGGAAATCAAGATTAGAATCACAATTTTCCCATTTTCTCCGCTTTCGGGGCGGGCGGTGACTTCAATGCGTTTGACAGCGATGAACCCCTGAATGAAATGGCTGCGGCATTGCTTGCCCTTCGTCCCCCCCTTCACATCAACCTGTCAGCTGCTGTTTATTTATTACGCTCGGAGCATAAATTCTCCTCAGAAATCCCATGCTTTGTATTATGGGTGAGTTTAAAGTCTTCAGTGATCGTCGTTGTCGTCATCGTCGATCGTCGTCGTCGTGCTCCAAATGACGGGGAAGCGAAGCAAGTCCAGGGGGGAAAAGACACACGCCGGGCAAAACAAGATGTCAATAGATTCCGTTAGAAGCCTATAAGCCGAGCAGGTGACTTGCATCTGGAAGCCTCAATTTATGCGCCTCATAAAATCCTATTTTCTTAAAAAAAATCAAGAGGGGTAAAACTTATTCCCTAGTTTGTTGTCTTATGCAAATTTCGCATAAATATTTACGCAGCTTGGATTTACCTGCCCAGTCCAGGTGACAGAAGATACAGTTTTCTTTTTCCCAGCCAAGAGAGGTGGGTTATTTACAGAAGGAGAAATTTGCATTCGCTCAGGCAAACCCGTTCGGCGGTCAGGTGGTTGCGGTCAGTTCTTGGGCGTCTCTTTCGATGGGTGTATGCGTTAGATGCATACGCACTGACGCACTCGATTAGATTCAGCATGGGCCGGGAGGTGAAAATTGAAATTAGAAAGTTGGTGCAGGATTGCTAATGCGAGTTTAATTACCGACAATTGCTTCAATTTCTGTCAAATTAGAGAAATTGGCATCCGTTATGGAATCGCTTTGATTACTTGGATATTCCTACAGTCGATAAGCAACTTGCATAAGTGAACTCACAGAAAATAACACACATGGCGTTCCGGGAAGGAGAAGACGATGAGATGAACTGGGATAAATCCGAGAATCGATCAGTGCTACTCCTCCTCCTACTCCGAAAAGAAATGCCATTCCTCAATGGAGATTGGAATTATCACTGCATCGTCGATCGTTTCCACCTGTTTGCCTGCCATCGCCCGTTCGGGTTTGTTTGGTATTTCTCACACCGAGACTCAAAAGTCGTTCCAACCAGGCAGGGAAAGGTACCTGGAAGACATGACACAGTGTCCCATGTCGATTTCACCTTCGATTTCGTTTGTGCCAGACACCATCCATTTAACTACAGGTAAGGGTACGCGCCGGGCGGCATAATTACCCACCTGAGCGCAAGAGGCTTTTCGAAGACAGAAAAGTCAGTTTTGAACTTTTCTCGATTTTGTTAACGTGTTCTTTCACTTTGAGGCTTTTGTTGTGACTCCGACGAAGACGGCGACGATGACGATGACGGTGTTGATTGTGTCAGTTGGCGGTAAAATTGGGAGTGACCGTGTGTGGGTTTTTAATGGACTGCTTTCGGCATTTCTGGATGTGTGGGTTTGTTTTTTTTTTCAGATGGAGAATGTGAGGAAAGGTTAAGGATAGTAGTTTTTGAATCGATTGTGCAGTGTCATTTATAGATCTGATGAAATTGGACAAACCTTAAAATTGTATACTTTCTACCAGACTTAAACTGGGTTTCGATAAATAAACATAGCTGCGAAACAGATTCTGTTTATTTAATTATTGTAATATAATAGAACTGAACCTATGTTATCAAGCTAAAGGGCATGAACTTTATCCATACAACTCCAAGTATCATACGATAGGGTCGTATTTTTAGCTGAAGGCTGAAAATACAAATGATTTAAAAGATTTAAAGAGTGATTCGAACAATCCACATAGTTCATTTATTCAGTTCTGTTTTGGCATAATAGAGAAGTCCTGTTTGCATTGAAGTTTGATTTTTTTAGTTTGGACTGAAGGCTGGTAACGAGAAAGCTGATTATTGTCAGTTAAAAGCATCCTATAAAAAATTAGTTTTTAATTTCTACTCTTGCCAGCAATGTTTGGTCATAAAGAGATTACCAAAATGCCATTTTTTGAATCCCGTGGCCCTCCTGCAGCTTGAGTGAAAAATTTCCTGCCATCTATGTATATAAAAATGAATTTCTGTCTGTTTGTCTGTCTGTCTGACCATTATAGACACTGAAACTACCGAACCGATCGGCGTGAAAATGTGTATGCAGGGGTTTTTGGGACCGCGAAAGGTTTTTATGATGGTTCGATACCCCTTTCTAATCTGAAAGGGAGGGGCTCCCATACAAATGAAAAACAAATTTCTGCGTAACTCAAGAACAAATTAGGCAAATGGAACCAAATTTAGTATGTGGGGGTTTTTGGAGGCAAGAAATTTTTCTATGGGTGTTCTAAGGGAGTTCTGGAGGGAGGGTAGAGGCTCTCATACAAATGAAACAGAAATTTCTGCATAACTCGGGCAACTAATCAAGCAAATGGAATCAAATTTGACATGTGGAGGTTTTTGAAGGCAAAAAATATTTCTATGATGATTCTAGACCCCTCCCTCGTCTAAAAGGGGAGGCTCTCATACTAATGAAATGCAAATTCAACCAAACATGAGAACTATCCACGCAACTAAAACACAAAATAAGTATTCCTCGGGTAAGAAGCATGTTCTGATAGAAGTTTGAACCCCTTCTTTGTCGAGAAAGGGAGATGTTTGGGCTACTCTCAGTGCTACATTATAAGAGAAAATCACGTTCAAACTAACGGGAGACGGCGTAGTTTGAAGATAAATATTTTGTCTATAAAATGCTTCTACACAAAAAGAAGAACCATGGTAGAAACTGCCGATCCGAGGGATAAATTAAAAACACCAATAAAAATAAAAACAAAAACAAATTTAATAACTGGATTTAATCACCGTGAACGTGTACTATTTGTTTTTGTTGGTTTATATCGGTGACGTAGAAAATTAAAACAGCTTTACATTTGCGTAACGCGTTTCGGCCTACTTTTCTTCAGCCATCATCAGACGCAGAATGCTGGTTGCTACCTCACTACTTGTTACGTCAAACTATACTGGACAAATTTAGCCAAAGAAAATATTTTAACAAAACTCACCATAAACACGCCAGCTCTATAAAATATTCTCAATATATGGGGACGGGCACTACAAACTATGCGACATGATTTAAGAATATTTCTATTGCCACTGTACACATACACTCTTAGAAAAAAAATCATGTAAATTTAAGTCTACTTGGATGCACATAAAAGGAGCGGCTCGTTAGACAGAAATCTGCGTCTGCTCTTAAATTTACAGGATCGTACAAACTTGAAATAATAACTTACTTAACAAGACGTAAAATTAAGTTGAAGAACACGAAATGTCATTTTCCAAATGCTACTATTTTTTAGGCAAATACAAAAGCTTCTTGATGACAGTTTTAGTCTCAAGTATCTCGTTTTGGTTATCGTCAGAAAAAAAAAACAGGTAATCTAATTTAATTAAAAATAACCGCTAAGGCCACATATTACATGGGTGAAAATAAGCTCAATCGTATAGACTGTTCCGGAAAGTATAAACACACTTTTAAAATAACAAAAATGTCATGTTTTTTTTAGTTTTATTAATTTTATTTGGCAAATCATATTTGTATTTGAGTTTTGTATGATATTTTACTCTCGTTTAATCAAAATATTTAATCATAGCCAAGATTCGAAAAAAATCAAAAATTAAACTTGAAAATCAATTAGCAAATCTGTACAACGTACGATTTTTATAGTTTTTTTTTCAAAAAGGCTTTGAGTCATAAAAAAAAAATAGAAGTTGTTCTACGATGGAGCAGCAAAAGATAAAAAGTTTTTGGAAGTAAGAAAAATTCAAGTTTTTTACAATTTGTTGTTTTTGCATAAATAACCATATTTTAATAATATAATACGATTTTTCTAGTGATTTTAGACAAAAATGCTCTTGGTGAACAACATTCTATATGTACCCGTTTTCGAGATAATTTGAAAGTAATGTCGAAAAAATGGCTTTTTCCATGAAAATATCCCTTTTTCAAAAGTTAGTCGTGATTGTCCATCAATCAAAAGTATTTTTTTCAAATTGAACATAAAATTTTCTACAATATACCTTTTATTACCGAGAATACTAGACAAACTGATTCCTGATATTTACTGTAGGTAACACGACGAAATTTGCTGCTTTTACTTACAGTATATTATGAAAACCTAATCCGAAACAAAAATAATTAGTATTCATGTTAGTGTACAAGCGTATTTTGTGCAGGTAGAAACATAATGTATTTAATAAGTTAAACTGTTTATACCAGTAAGAATACAATTGTTACGCCCATTTATACCTATTCATGCATTCCCTTTAGTATTGACAGAAAATATAATTTACATGCATACCCCTGCACATACCAATATTTCAAAAAAGTACCTAAAGTGCGTACCTAGTACGTATAAAAAGGATTACATTACAAAGTCATGACATCAGTTTAACAGTGTCTTTCATAAGTAGCGTAAAGTGTAAAACGATTTGAAATGGAACTCGAAACAAAGCATTGTTGTAAACCTTTTCGTGAAATCGGGAGACGGTGTTCGCCTAAACTTAGAAATTTAACTGACAAGTTAATTGAAAAACTTTTATCCATGCAGTGTACGGTCCATTTGGACACGTCATTAAAAATTTGTGATTCATGTCGGTTATATTCGTATCGTCGTAATCCTGTCGAAAGAGTGGAGCAACCAGAAAACGGTGGACATGACGAAGCACCAACCACATCACGGAACGATTTGGAGGAAATACCATCGGCAGCTTCAATTACCTCGGCATCTTCTCAGGACAGTGACCTACCGGATTATTCCAGCATACACAACATTGAGTTATTCAATAATGGAATTGCAGGAATAAATGTGTCTCCGATATCCATTAGATAATTTAAAAACGATAAATACCGTCGGCAAAAATTTGCCGAAATTATAGCAGGTATTAGAAAATATCTATTCAGCTTACCACCACAAGAATAAGTCGAAGAGTTAGCTACATTGATAACAAAGGTTTTGGAATATGAAAATTGAAAGAAAAATTCATGGAACCAGATTGTTCGAGAATAGATAAAATACGTATACTAACAGTTTTGCCTAATTCGTGGACGATTCAGCAGATAACGAGCAAATTTGAAACAAACAAATACCTTGCATTACAAGCAAAAGAATTGGCAGCCGAAAATGGAGTATTGGCTACCCCCAACGACAGATCGGGGAATCGTTTGAATCCGGATATAAAGAATCAAGTGATACAATTTTTTGACGAGGACGACATCAGCAGAGCCATGCCGGGACAAAGAGATTATGTCTCTGTAAACACTAATGGTAAGCGTCAACAAATTCAAAAACGGTTATTACTTTCATCACTTAGAGAAACTTTCACTCGATTTAAAGAAGTCAGTGAACATAAAATTGGATTTAGTACTTTTGCAGCATTACGACCAAAACATTGTAAATTGCTAAATGCTTCAGGTTCTCCCAACGTTTGTGTTTGCGCAATTCACGAAAATATTGATTTAATGCTTCACAGTTTAAAAAAATATTCATTCAACACTGATTGTAATCAACATTTTGAGAAGTTATTGTGTAATTCATCATCAAGATCAAAATATTGTTACCTCCGTGAATACGAAAATTGTCCCACGCTGTCATAATTTGAGATAAGATTTTTAAAAGAACTTGACAAACATAACTTGTCTGAGATATCGTTCGAACAATGGATTACAACTGATAGATGCCATTTAGAAACGCTATTAAAACCTGTCGATGAATTTGTTGAATATTTTAGCGAGAAATTAGAAAAACTATTAAATCATGATTATATAAAAACAAAGCAATCTAAATTTTTAAAAGATACAAAGTCTTCATTAAAAGAAGGAGAAGTACTTCAGGATGCTGTTCAAAGTCATAATTGGAACAATGATCAGGCTACAATTCATCCGTTTGCTATTTATTATATGGAGTCAGGAATGCTTAAAAATCTAAGTTTTGTTGTAATATCAGAAGTTCTAAGACATGATACAATTGCGGTACAAGTATTTATTTCTAAATTACTAACGTATTTAAATCAACCAATGAATATAAAAAAGGCCATTTTTAAAGAGAAATACAACATTGATTCTGAGTGGCATTTTTTCGCAACCGTGTGATGCAATTGGCGGCACATTAAAACGAATGGCAACAAGAGCAAGCTTGGCCAAACAACATGAAGATCCAATAACAAGTGCGAAAACTTTGTATGATTGGGCTATTAAGAGAAATCAAGAAAATTTCAAAATATCATTTTGCTATGTTTCACAAGAAGAATATGAAGAGGGATCTGCAGAATGGGGTGGTGGTTATCAGCAAACAAAAATAATTCCTGGTACACAGAAATATCACTCCTTCATTCCAGTTGCAGATAACAAAATCGCTGCGAAAATATTTTCAACTGACGAAATACTGAGTTTTCATAATATTTATAGGAATGTTAGGAAATAGTGTTTGTAAAAATGTAAATACAATTTTTTTTAAAAATAGTAGAAAAAATAAATAAATCATGTATGAACAAAAAAAACTCAAAATTTTTATTTGGTAATTAAGATTCGTTAATTTCGTTAATTAAGAAGATGTTCAATCTTCTTGGTGTCAAAAGGATAGTTGTTGTAAATTTTATGTACAATTTCAAAAAAATACTTTTGAAGATGGACAATCACGACTAACTTTTAGAAAAGGGATATTTTCATGGCAAAAGCCATTTTTTCGACATTACTTTCAAATTATCTCGAAAACGGGTACATATAGAATGTTGCTCACCAAGGGCATTTTTGTTTAAAATTACTCGAAGAATCTTATAATATTATTAAAATATGGTTATTTATGCATAGACAACAAATTGGAAAAAACTTGAATTTTTCTTACTCGTAATATTGCTCCATCGTAGAACAACTTTTATTTTTTTTTTTATGACTTGAAGTCTTTTTGGAAAAAAAAATTATAAAAATCGTACGTTGGACAGATTTGCTAATTGATTTTCAAGTTTAATTTTTGATTTTTTCTAAGTAAAAACATTTTTTTTACAGTGTACTTTTTTTTCATAAAGTCAAATTAATTAACTACAACTTCTTCTCAGACGCAACTTTATTACAACCAACGGTTTTCGAGTTATGATTTTTTGAAAAATACGATGAAAAAAATACGGTTGAAAAAAATGTTGAGTGAAAAACCTTGGACAACAAGGAGGAGGGATCAAAGGGGGGGGGGTCGAGGTTTGTTCTGCTGGGTGGGGAGAAGCCCAAGACGGGGAGCTAGTGGACACAAAATTAACAATTTCTTTCAGCGGTCTTGTTTGGTTGTTGGTAATGGTTGGGAAATGGTATAAAGGGTGTATTCGATAAAAATGGCACACAGAAAATCTTCTGTAACTTTTGAATCGTATGAGTAAAAAACCTAGAAATTTGAGTAGATCTTATCCATAGTGTATTATTTACATCTGCCAAGTTTCATAGTTATACATTCAGTAGTTCCAGTCATGTCGTCGAAACAAGAAATTGTCCGTGAGAAAATTTTGTGCACTCACAATCAAAATCCAGGGGCGTCCCACCGGTGGATTGCTAAAAGGCTTGGAATTGCAAATACAACTGTGTCTCGTGTAATAAGAACCTTCAAGGAGCGTCTGAGTGTCCAAAGGAAGGAAGGGAGTGGTCGTAAAAGTGGTCCAAATGACAGTAAAATGGCCAGGAAAGTCGTACAACAATTCAAGAACTGTCCAAACATGTCAATTCGAGATGTCGCTAAAAAGTCTAAGGTGTCAGTCGGTTTTGTGCAGAAAACCATGAAACGTGCTGGGTTACATGTTTACAAAGTGCAAAAAGCCCCAAACCGGAATGAAAAACAAAACATCACTGCGAAAACCCGCGCCCGGAAACTTTACACGAAGCTGCTCACCAAATCCGGTTGCATCGTGATGGATGACGAAACATACGTCAAGGCCGACTTCCGTCAACTTCCTGGGCAAGAATATTTCGTTGCCAAGTCGAAGTTCGATGTTCCGGAGGATGTTCGAAAGAAGAAACTATCGAAATTTGCAAAGAAGTTTCTAATCTGGCAGGCGATTTGCGGATGTGGTGAAATAAGTGCTCCCTTCATCACTTCCGGAACAATAGACGGTGTGATTTACACGGAAGAGTGCCTAAAGAAGCGTCTCTTGCCATTCATTAAGAAACACAAAGGATCAACTCTGTTTTGGCCTGATCTAGCATCCTGCCATTACGCTCGAAACGTATTGGAGTGGTACCGAGCCAACGGAGTCAATTTTGTGCCAAAGGATATGAACCCACCAAATTCACCGGAACTTCGTCCAATTGAAAAATTCTGGGCAATTATGAAAACGGAACTTCGCAAACATCCCAAAACTATAAAAACAGAGCTAGAATTGAAGAAAATTTGGGTAAAAACAACAAAAACACTGGGAAAATCGGTTGTACAAAATTTGATGGGTGGAGTGAAAAGGAAGGTGCGGGCATTCGGGATGGGAGACGAAATTGAATAAAACAAATGTTGTAAATCAAACCTCATTAGTAGTTCTTCATTCCCTGAAAATTTCAAGAAAATCCGATAATCAGTTTAATTTTGATGAGTATATATGTGTGTGCCATTTTTATCGAATACACCCTTTAATAGTAAGAGATGAAATAATAATGATTTGTTTTGGGCGGGAAATAATTGTAAAAAAAATTATAAGAGGGGGGATTTGCAAAAAGATGGGAGAGATATGTGGCGGGGGGTACGTACGGATAGGGGGCGGGGGGGTGGCAGGGGAGGTGGGGGGTAGTATTGGGGTGGGGAGGGGACGCATAAATAGAAAATAAAGAGATTATATTGAGTGGAGAGCAGAGTACTAAAGGGGAGGGGCGGGGGTGAAAGGCAACGTATAGCGCGACGAAAATACATTTTCTCAACATTAACAATAACCACAGTGATATAAACTTACCTCAATCGGTGAATTAAGCCATTCGTCGTAAAGGACGAAAAACCGATTCTTGCCATGAGCTTTTCCCATCGACGAGAAAACTGTTTAATCCACGCACCAGCACTCAAATTCTTAATTGATTCCCGAAACAGATTATTTAATTGTTCTTTATCTTTTCCCGAATCTAGATACGCATTCACAACATCCAACTATATTTAACATTTTTCCCTTTTCAGAGCGAAACCAAGTTTTTCGTTTAATTCTTTTCAATTTTTCAACACCTTCTACGTTACGAGCATGACACATAATAATTCTCTCTGAGTGAATCTTCTCGACTCTTGTGAGAAAATGATTAATTCTGAAAATGAGAGACCCAGAACATAACATTCGCATATTACCTATTATAGCAACTGAAGTACTCTACGGTCGATAATTATGCGAAAAAGCGAATATTGCGGCGATTGTGGCTATTTTGAAAGAATCTAGCTAAATAAAAAGATGTAGACTATTGAATTATGTGAATGAATTGGGGTAAAACGGGCCAGACACAACATGAAATTATCCCTGTAAAGTTTCTAAATGTGATATGTGTAAAATGTATGCATTTCACTTAAAACATATTGCGAAGATTGCAACTATATGAGCAAAATGAAGAAAAACCATCAATTGAAGGGTTATGGGGGTATAACGGGCTATGTACAAGACCCAAAAACACGCAATACACGCTTCAAATTACTTCTATACAGATGTTTTGAGGGATATGTACTTTTCCAGCGAAAATAATTTGTGACGATTGCTGCTGTTCGGAAAGTAACAAAAAAAATCAAATAATAGGAATGAATTGGGGTAAAACGGGCCAGACATAACATGAAATTATCCCTGTTAAGTTTCTAAATGTTATATGTGTAAAATATATGCATTTTCACAATATATCACGTAGATTGCAACTATATGGGCAGAATGAAAAAAAAAACCATCAATTTGGGGTGAATTGGGGCAAAATGAGCCACTTCCCGTGCTCTACACAACACGAAACCTGTGCCAATCGATTTATTAGCCCATTTTCCTTCAAGGATGCATTTGGTTTGGTTAAAAAACCAGCGGCTTCGCTTACTTGGGAATTTGGGTCCATTTTTTTCCACTGTGCAACTTGATGACAACCATCAACACCAGGAAGGCGACTCCACCACCTGGACCTTACATATCACACTGATCAATACATGAGGTGGGACCAACGGCTTTACTTTCCTTCCGAAGGAGGACGTGACCAGAGATTATTTTCGCCCACCTTCCTCGACTGGGATTGAACCCAGATCCACTAAGGTGCTAAGTAGCAGTCACCCTGACCATAACACCACCGCACATTGGCACAATTCTGAAAAAAGACGGTCAAAAACATTTTCACCCTTTTGTCATCATTTTATCGACTAGATGTCTTCAGACGAGTTGCTCAAAATGTTGTTCTGCATCTTTTGAAAAAAAACACGCCTAACCTTTCATAAGGGCTTAACTGCACTTTAAAATTCTAACTTTTTCCAACTACGAGATAACGGGTTATTGTCTTCGACAAAGTTGTAGAACAAAAAATTTAAGAAAAGTTGCTGAAGACACTAAGTTTCCAGAGCCTAAAGTTAAAGAGATATAATTGGTTTTCTTTCAGCACTACCTTAAAACCGTTTTTTTTAGATAATTAGTACTTTGTTCAATTGTAGGAGTTATTAAAATACACATTTTTGCTGAACACACCAATGCTCTCTGGTGACCACATTTTGATATATGGTGATTCAAGTGTCTGTATGACGTCATAATCAACCGCCTTAAAAAGGGTGGGCGGGTCCTGGCGGGGTCTAAAACAGGTTGTATTTAAAAGATTATCTTATGAACTAGTATTCCTGAAATTTTCAGCGTTGGGTACTGAAGGGTACCTAGTAAAACCTCAGTTTGAAATGGTACAGGTTATAAGCCAATTTATATGTGGCATGTAAGGTAATGTTTAACAAACTAAAGAAAAATATATGCGGGTCCTTGCGACGTCTCAAATCGATTGTATTTGTAAAATTATCTTATGAACTATTAATCCTGAAATTTTCAGCGTTGGGTACCAGAGGGTACCTGGTTATTTCTTAATACAAAATAGTTTAGTAGATGAAGAAAAATATGCTGAGAACTGTAATATTATCTATTTGACAAAAGGGCGTTATTGAATACATTTTAATTTTAATTTTAATCCATTTTAACACAAGCGAAATCGTTACAATATTGAAATCGTAAAATTTGAACAAAGTTCTAACTATCTGAAAAACCGGTTTTAAGGTAGTGCTGAAAGAAAACCAATTATATCTCTTTAACTTTAGGCTCTGGAAACTTAGTGTCTTCAGCAACTTTTCTTAAAATTACTTGCTCTACAACTTTGTCCAAGACACTAACCCGTTATCTCGTAGTTGGAAAAAGTTAGAATTTTAAAGTTCAGTTAAGCCCTTATGAAAGGTTAAGCGTGTTTTTTCAAAAGATGCAGAATAACATTTTGAGCAACTCGTCTGAAGACACCTAGTCGATAAAATGATCACTAAAGGGTGAAAATGTTTTTGACCGTCTTTTTTCAGAATTATAGTTTATAATAATGTATGCGGTTATCGGAAGAATGATTTTTTCTCAATAACTTCAGTTTGATGCAAAGGACTTATTAAAAAAATAATTAACCCACTTTGGATATCACAGCATTTTAAATTCGCATGTCAAAATTTTGTCAAATGTCCATTCAATCAAACATCATCCGACTAAATGTCCTAAAGCTCAAAGAAAGGCCTCACTATTGGAAAAAAAAAAATGTGGAAGAAAACTATGCTCTAATGTTTCAAAATTCCAAATCTATTTTTCATTCCAAATTGGCATTCTAGACCAATTAACGCTGGTAGAAATAACCACTTACTGATGGTTTAGAAGTTTTACTTTTTGCTGATCCGGAAAAGAAGTCTGAAAAGCTAGTCTGAAAACCTCAAGAAAAACCACCAGTTCTCTGTAAATGAAGTATTTTCCATATTTCACTAGACGACAACTTTTTGCAAAATACACAAGCATTACAGCTAATTAAATAATTGGATCATACAGTTATTGCTTGCGCAATGATTACAGCAAATATAATTAATAACAACAGCAATCGGTAAGTTTATTATTGCTTAAAAAGGAAAATCGGACTTCACGATCTGTGGTTTTTATTTTCGCGACGAAATGCACGCACTTGCACAGCTAGTTTTTTTTAAAGTATTTATGTTAAAACAAATCTGTATCAAAGTGCTTTTACAGAGCTCGTACTTAAATAAGCAGATGGTGGTGTATATTACTCCGGCAACATATCCATATCCAACAAGGTGCGTTTCTATCTATTGTTCAATTATCTACACTCCAAACTAGGAAAATTATGCAAAGCGAATGATTTGACAAAACCCGTTTTTCAGTAGTAAACATCGAATAAATTATCGTTTGAAAACAGACATCGGTTAATTTTGATAAGTAATCTCAGCTGGATTTCCGGTTGAATGTTGATGACAAGAAATCGTCATACCAAATTCTACGGTACTTTTTATGTGTTCGTTATTCGTGTTGCATGCTTATTTCATATTTCAAATCAGCTTATTATAGACCTTTCAGCAGTTATTATTACGCAGCTATCGATGGCTGTAACACTTTTACAGCAGTACAATTTTATGATCAAAACATCTATTCATAGCGCAGGGATGTCGAAAAAATGTCCAACCCAAACATAACCCGAACAAAAATACCGAGAATCAAACCTTCAGTCTCCGTAACTGTACTGAATTAAAGACTAGCTATCACAATGATAATCGTCAAAAGAATATTGTTAAATAACTATTCTACACAACTTTCTGCGATCGTTAGGTAGAATGCCACTATCCTGAACGTCGTTAGGCCAAAAGTCATCAAACAAAACAGGTCATTAGGCTGCAATCCTCGCAGTTGTTGTGGTATCTGGCATACCTGGCAGTCAATTAAGCAAGCAAAATTATACCGATGCATTGTGTTTCAACATATCAGAATCCATTGCAGCAGTATGTCTTCAAAACCCCATTCCTGTTTCAAGAACTGAAAACCTTGCAAATGTTTTTACATTAACCAAGCTAAGCTATGTTGCTATGAGTAAAATTTTTGGGTGTGCTCATCATCATTCGATGCTTCATGGTAAAAATTTCTTCAATAACACCGATAACACCAAAATCGCGATCTTTAGCAAATAATGAATGATCGTTGTTATTCATTGAGATCTTCTCTGAATGGTCCATAATTTTCGACATAAGTATCATAATTTAAAACCAAATCTCGCCACCCCTCAATAATTGCCAACGACCCTCAACGGACCCTGCAGCCAAAAATCATACGTTCGATATTTCATAACAACAACAACAACAAAAAATCAACTTCCTTCCCCGTTTTGCAATGTGTTTCTGCACCCGTGACCTAGGCGACCAGCCCAGGTAGCCCCGGGCTCAACCTTCAACGCGATCCCCTTTCCATTTAACACCTTACCTTGAATGAGTTCTGCAGTGCGCACCGTCTTTCGTTCCTTCGTTCCACAAACGTCCAAACGTCGTCGTCCCAAGTGTTGCTGCTACTTGCCTACTTCACTCCTCACCCTTACAGGGCTTCGAAAATTTCCAAAAACAGTACCCACCACTAACACACCGAATGCCGAATCACCTCTCCACGGAGGTCGTAAAACCATAAAAATTCTTTCCGTCCAATGGTCGAAGCAGCCCTCGGAGTCGCCGTCGTTGCTGTTAGGTCTGCACCTTAATCGATTTTCCACACACCTTTCTCGTACTTTGTGTATTATTTCTCCACCTGCGCACCTCCGCACACTGAAATCCGATGGGCACCAGTCACCAGTGTTCGGTTTCGGCAAACTTTTCAGTTGATGCAATTAGCCAATCGTACACTCGTCGGACACACTCGTTTGTACTAGTTGAGCACTGACTGGGTTTTGGTTTTAGCCGTTAATAGGGGATTGTAAAATTCCGAAATTGCACTTGTCTTCACTTTTAAATTACCATCGAAACCACTAGCAATAGGGGCTTCCAACTTGTTAGTAGACAGAGCCCAATCACTGCTGGCTACTGTTGGGTTTCACTTTCCACTACTTGGCCACCGACTTTCAAAATTTCGAAAGATTTTCGGTCACTCCACAATCGGGTTTCTTTCGTTCTATCGTGTCAACTGACGGGCACTGGTACTTTGATGCCCTCACGCATCATTTTGCGGCTGGACAAAACACGTGAACACACTTCCAGCGCCCATTTTCTTCCAAAAGCTCTGCTACGGGAAACGTTGAAAATAGAACTGGCGACGATCACAAAACAAAAAAAACACGGGAGAAAGTTCACATCCAAATGAAAAATTCACAACTTAATCGATCGAATCCACTTGTCGCCACCCCACGAAAAACCAATGTAGTTCACCTCTAGTGCGCGGTTTTAAAATTCATGAAAACTCCTATTATGCAAAACTGTCGACTTCGGTCGCCCCGTTTTCCCCAGGTATGTCCAGCGCTGACGATGAGAATACCAAATTTTCGGCGAGATCCCTTAATGTCCACTGAGCTCTCACACCCTTCCAATCTTGGCTAGGACAAAACCAACAGGTTGCAGGAGGAAGCTAAAACCCGTGCGCGCGCAACAACTGTAAGTTCGAAACTGGTTGAGTCCAAGCACTGGCATGCAACGAAAAGCGCGCTACGGCACGGGGCTGAACCAGACCAATAAGCGAGGGCCCGAGGAAAATGAGCGAACCTACCACCCCACATCGATCATAGCAATTGCACACCGCACAGCGGATCGTGTGAGAGGGTCAGAGAAGTCTCTCGCATTTTCTGGCAGTTACGCTCTCTTACACAATGTGCAATGCAAGGGGACTGAAAAATATCGCCCGGCTCTAAACGCCCTCTCTCCGAGCAGCATATTAACTCGTGAGCGCGGAGAGAATGACATTAATGCTACCTTATATGCTGCTTCGAGGGTTGTTAAGGTGTTTCTTGGAAATTTGATCCGAAAGAGAGAACGAGATCGCTCTTGTACTTGTTATCAGTTCGTGCAACTTTCGAAACAGGGGTTTATGCTCCCGATGATGATTCGCTCTTTCATCTGTTTGAAACTGCGCCATCGTTGCACTGGCTGCGCTGAGCTCCTTAAATATTACATGATAGTTTGAAGATTTGCAATAGGTTGGTATCTCCTTTCGCTGTTGGTTCGCGGTGCGCTGGTTGCAAAAGCAGAGAGCTAGGGACGGTGCGTTAATGTTTGACTTGTTGTCTAATAAAATAAAATTATGTGATCAAGTGATTGGTTCAAGTGGCTCGCGTCCGGGAACCTTGAACGAAATGAATTCGGATGATTTTGTATGCTGCAGCGTTGATGGGCATATGTAGGTGATACTTTCATGTTTGCAAATTCTCTAATTCAATCATAGCGCCGGTGGTGTAGCGGTAAGGGTGGTTGCTTCACGCCCCAGTCGGTCTGGTATCAATTCCAGTCGGCAAAGTTGGGATTTTTGTAGACGAAAATCTCTAGTAACGCCCTCCTTAGGAAATGAAGAGAACCCATTTGACACGATCCATGTGTTACAAAGAGTGTAAATGGAACGTTATAATCATTTAAAAATTGAAATAAAACTGAAGACAGTTCACAAATTTTCAAAATTTGCTGATTTCGGTAATATGATCGCTGATTTCGGTAATATGATCGTACATTAGCATTCATACTTTTATCAAGTTCTGGACAGTGGTTTTTATGCACTTTCTAGTCGCTGCTGGCCAGTTTTTTTGACATCTGACATGTTGTGGGCCACTGCACCTGCCTTTTTGAGGTTCCACTTGACGATTGACCAGTAACTTTCGGCCTGTTGCAGTTAATGACAGTTTGGTGGGTTCATACACTACCGGTTAAAAGTTTGGGTCCACTTGCTTTATTTTTTAACTGTACCCAATTAAGTCGGCTGCTCAGTAGATTTTGTCAAGCACGTGCGTCTCACTACTGGTCAGAGTGTAGAATGGTGTCAGAGTGGAGAGGGCGCTCTGGGACGACGCGCAGATCGAGCATAAACGTGTTTCAAGTTGTTGCATTCTATCGAACCGCCTTGTATCTATTACGCGTAACATCCATGTGCTGCAAAAACTCACTCCAAGAGTTATATTTAAAATTGTTTGTTACATTTTTCATTGTAAAAAGGTGAGTAGAACATATTTTGTATTCAAAATCATAACTGATCGTCAAAAAAAAATTTATGTAAACTGATGTAATTCGAAAAACATCATCTCATTATAAAAATGTGAATCAAACTATATATTTCATATTTCATTCGTAGAAAAATGGGACGAAATGCAGAGTTGAGTGTAAAGACACGAGCAGTCATTGTGGCACTACACGAAGAAGGTTAATCAACGCCAAAAATAGCTTCTAAATGTTAACTGCAGTCATGAGAACTTTACAAAGAAGAGCGAAACAGAATGTAATCAGAGTCGTCATCGTTCTGGGAGGCCTAAAACTACGTCAAAGCAAGAGGACAAGTTCATCTGTGTTTTAAGCAAGAAAAAATCGTTCTCTCACAGCCCCCGAAATTGGCGAACAACTCAACTCCTCGCGCGAAGCACCAGTATCTGTTTCGACGGTACAGCGACGTCTACGAAATTATGGCTTGAAAGGATGCGTCGCCGCTAAAAAAAACCATTGCTACGCAAGCAAAACAAAGTGAAAAGATTGAATTGGGCCTATGATGATGGGCCTATTGGGAGTATGATCTACTGTCCAGCGCCAAGCCAACGAATGAAACTACTAGCCGACTACTTCCAAAGAACAGCAAGCTGTATAAACTGAGTCCCTTTACCGACGCTGCTGGATTACTACGGATGCGAAGTCGCATCCGCTCATTCCAGTTCGTAGAAGATTCCGCCATCCTGCTGCCGAAACGACATCATCTGACGAACCTCGTGATCGCCAATTACCACTGCCGGTATAACCATATCAAACAAGATACAGTCGTCAGTCAGATTCCTCTGATGTTCCATATTCCGCAGCTTCCTTCAGCGTACAAACGGGTGTACCACGCCTGCCAGGCCTTTAAGATCCGACGAGTCAGACCACATCCTCCATTGATGGCCGATCTTCCTGCAGGGTGGACCCTTTTCCTACACTTGCATAGACTATTTTGGCCCGATGCAGGTAGTAGTCGGAAAGAGGGTAGAAAAGCGCTGGGGAGTTCTCATGACCTGCTTAACCACCCGGGCCATCCACATTGAAATCGCACACACTCTGTCGACGGACACCTGCGCTCAGGAACTTCGGCGCACCGAGGAACCCCCATCGAGATCTTCAGCGATCGCGGTACTAATTTTATCGGTGCCGATCGCGAGCTACGCAGAGAACTGCAAAAGGTGAACCAAGACGAGATGATGGAGTATTTTGTGGAAACCAATACAAAGTGGACGTTTAATCCAACAGCCACTCCACACTTCGGAGGGAGCTGGGAGCGACTAATCCAGTCGGTGAAGAAAGTTTTGCACCTAACAGAGACCAAGCGCCTTCCGACGGATGAAATCCTGCGAAGCCGACTATCGGAAGACATGATGATCATTAATTCACGACCACTTACAGATTTACCGTTAGACGTGGAATCTTCTTCGCCTCTAACGCCGCATTTCCTTTTAGGATCCTCTAATGGATCCAAGCCCCCGATCGCATTAAACAACACTCCGAAACAACTCAAGAACTCGTGGGTTGTGGCGCAAGAATTCGCAGACGAGTTCTGGAAGCGATGGATCACCTAGTACTTGCCCACCCTGACACGCAGATCGAAGTGGTTTCAGCCAGTACGACCGATACAGGTAGGAGACGTAGCTCTGATTGTCAACCACGCCCTTCCACGGAACTGCTGGCCGAAAGGACGAGCGGTCGAGGTTGTTCGGTCAAAGGACGGACAGGTACGGCGAGCTGGAAACTCTGCAAATGGCCAACGGGAGACTGGAGAGACCCGGGGTAAACATTGCAGTGCTTGATGTCGGTTCTAGTAGGAGTACGTCGAGCGAAGGCCCAGACGTACTGGGGGAAAGTGTCACGGACGTGACGAACTGACAAACTGGCAGCACTGACGGACGCCCATCACCCCCGGTCACACGTAGCCGCAAACGGCTCGCGCAATAAAGATGACAGCCGTCAGCTTACAGACGACTGCTGTCAGGCTGCATACACACAAAACAACACCATAACAAAAGTTCATGAAAAGCAGAACAAATGTCTTTCGAGTTAGGAGTGCAGATGTAGGTATAGGAAAGTTGGTGAAATTTAGTTTGTTTATTAGTTTTTTTCTACCTAAAGAGCAATACAAATCTATGACCTACACACAGTACGTTCAATTACTGTAGAATTATACACGAACATTGAATTAAACGGTAAGGTACAACATGTAAAACACACACATAAAACCTAACCCCTATTACATTACAGTAAAACTATGTCCTCCAGCGTAGGAAAACAAACACAGCAAGCATACGGATTTGTTGGGTTTCGAACAGCGAGACAACACTAAACGTGAGTAGCACGAAGCCAGACACACAATTGCATGCAACACACAACAGAAAGCAACATAGCGAACAATAGAGATGATCGCAAAGCGATGGCACAACATAAACATGGACTGCACAGTGGGTCATAATGAAGAAAACATTGAACAACACAGTGGGTCATAATGAAGAAACCACATCTTAAAATTAAGAAATAACACATAGAAAGCTGACAAACATGTAACAAAGATTAAAATTGTGAATGTTTTTTTCTTTTTAAAGGGATTTTTTAAAATCCCTGCGCAATAAATCCAGGAGTTATTTAATCGGAAAAAAATAGTGTTTGCTTCACGCCAACAGGGCCAGAAACATAAGTATTGGACAACTAAACAATGGTCTAAAGTGTTAGTTTTTTTTTTTAGTTCCTTGATTATCAATATTTTCAGCCCTGGGCTGGTTCATCTCCCGTCGTAGTCACTCAAATACCTTTTTGGGTATTTTCGTAACATTTACGGGGGTGATATTTGAACTCGTGACTTTGGCGTGAGGGGTATGGATGTTAACCACTACGCCGGGGTCACCCCCATGGTCTAAAGTCTTGTTCACGGACGAATCAAAATTTGAAATTTTCAACAAACGACGCCGACAATATGTTCGTCGTTTGGTTGGCGAACGCATGATTAACCAATCCGCACAGGCAAGCATGGTGGAGGGTCAGTGTTAGTCTGGGGATGCTTTGCTGGGGACCTTGTTGGTGACATTGTGAAAATTGAGGATATCATGGACAAAAAAGTTTACCACAACATGCTTCATCGGCACGCTTTTCCGTGTGGGAAAAGAATTGTGGGTCGTGGATTCGTTTTCCAGTATGATAATGATCCTAAGCACACTTCGAAATTTTGCCAGAATTACATCGCAGCCAAAGAGAAGCAGAGAGAACTCAAATATATGGAATGGCCTCCTCAGTCGCCGGATTGTAACCCGATCGAGTTGCTGTGGGATGACTTGGACAGACAAGTGAGAAAACTGCTAATACAAAACAGCTTTGGGTATTCCTACAGAATTACTGGAATCAAATAACGACGGAATCATTGCATAAATTGATTGAAAGCAAAGGCGGATATTTCGAAGAATCAAAAATATAAATAAATACTTGCGGGTTTCTATGCGAGTTGACGTTTTTTGTATAAACAATGATTACTTTTTCATAAATATTGAGAATAAAAAATAATGAACGGAGAAAACCATGTTTTTTTTTAACGATTCATCAACATTATGAAGTGTACCGTAACTATTGACCGGTAGTGTATGTTTGTCAACAAGTGCAACGTTATTATCAGAAAACCACTGTAGGGTGGATCTGGTATAAAATGCAGAGGGCAGATCCGATCAGAGGAGAGGATGAGATTTATGTTATCGATATTATGGAAGCAACCTCTTCTGCAAGCACTCGTTTCGGTAAATTTCAGCAAATCTCATACAAATGAAACTATAATTTCTGCATAACTCGAGAATTAATTAAGCAAATGGAACCAAATTTGGCATGTTGGGATATTGGAGGCAAGAAACGTTTCTACCGTGGTTCGAGACCCCTCCTCTCTCTGGTAGGGGGGCTCATGCAAATGGAACACAAATTTAAACCGGAGAAGGTTCTTATGATGGTTCGAGACTCCTCCCCCGTCTGGGAAGGGGGAGGGGGGGGGGGGGGGGTTATACAAATGAAACATAAATTTCAACCAAACATGAGAATTATCCAGGCAACTAAAACATAAAATGTGTATTTCTCGGGTAAGTAGCATGTTCTGATAGAAGTTTGAACCCCTTCTTAGTCAATAATGGGGGATGTTTGAGTTACTCTCAGTGCTACATTATACACAAAAAGTTAATCTAAGGTTATGAAAGAGAAAATTACGTTCAAACTGACAGGATACGGCGTAGTTTGAAGATAAATGTTTTGTCCATGAAACACTACTGCACAGAAGGAAAAACCATGGTAAAAACTTACGATCCGAGGGTTAAATTAAAAACATATTTTGCATTTTTTTTTTATTTTGCAGAAATTACACACATTAGCAAACTAAAATATTTTAACAAAACTCCTTAAAATTCCTTAAAGAACCATAAAAGCGCCAGTTCTATTAAATTTTCATTCATTTAGTTGCAAGCGTAGCAAGGCTCGCACCGGGTTCAGCTAGTTTGCGATAATTGTTTATTTACACCCTAAAAATATAATATCTATATCCAAATGAATTTCTGTCTGTCTGACCCTTATAGACTAAGAAACTTCTGAACCGATCGGCGTGAAAATTCGTTTGCAGGGTTTTTGTGGCTTGGGAAGGTTCTTATGATGGTTTGAGACCCTTCCTCCCTCTCTCTCCTCTTCCTCACATATCAGCGACATACATATCGACATCTGTAATAGCAAAATGGACCTGTCGAGCAAAGTGACTTCTATAAAGTCCCTAGGATTAGCCGTACTCCATCCTGTGCTAATCAGCAAAGTTCTCAGTATTAACACGCTAGCTGATCTGATTAAATCTCGATAGGATATTGTTATTGAAGCCTAATCTACAAGATAATGGAATACCTAATCCAATCATTCAGCCTGATTAGGCATATCCGTCAATTTCGTTTAGTAATTAAATGTGGGGCTTTCAAAAATTTCAAAACCAACCATAATGATCCGACGGATAGCAATGAACTGCTTTGCATTTCGCTAGGTCGAAAACGGTTTCAGAAAGTTTGGCTGGTCATCAAGGGGTAATTAATTTGTCGAAAGAAAAGGAGGGTTTCCCGCAGCTGTTGAAACAAACAACAATAAAACTGTCCAGAGAAATGTGCACCGAATGCGAGCATCAAAACCCAAAGCAATAGTCTCATCATCAACAAGCGGTCGCGCGCTCACAGTTTATCTGTTTGTGTTTCATCAGAAGCCTGCTCTCCATCAAGGGAGCTGCAGCGGTCGGTCGATCGTGATACAATAATATCTGCCTCAATTGTCCGCGTTGGGTGTTAGAAACCATCAAACACGATCACAAACAGATTTCAATGCAGGTATTCGTGTGTTGATGTTGATATTCGGCGCAATGCTACTCGTTCAAATAGAGCTCGCCCAATTTATCAATTAGGCTCATAAAAAGCCGTAACCAGTGCACATCATCGCAACTCGTATCTCTCGTATCGTATCGCATCATAATCCTCACAGCAGCAGTCGTAATCCAGAAATGTAGGTATACTGAATTCAAGATCGGTGAGAGTGGTTAGCCGGGCCGGGCCGGTCTGATGGATAAATGAATGCATGCTGTGAACGAACGGGGGCGGAAGACTAAGTGGGAGACGACCGGTAGATTTCACTTTATTGGGATAAGAGATTGTTTTCCTCCAGATGATGATTAGATTGTTATGGTTATTGTATTGGCCAAACTATCACGTTTCTATGATTGAACGATTACCTTTTCCCGCCTATCAATCCAAATTCCTTCACGTCACGGAGTGGTTAGGCTGAATACCGATTCGTAATCGAATTTACGCAAAATTTCACGGTAAACTGACCCTACGAAGCGTTTTGCTTTGAACGTGAAAGACATACACGAGCGTACATTAGAAAATAAATCACTTTAATCCAATTTCTTCAAACATACCGATACCTGCATGAAGAGCCCCTTTTCATTACGTACGTCGTCATTCCTCAAATGGATTTATTAACGCTAAGGTTGGACCAATCCGTCGAATAGCGAAGCGAATAAGAAGGTACGCGGCGCTACCATTCCATTTGATCGCACTTTAAAGCACTTCATTTGGTCGAAATTTGATCCAGATTCCTCACATGTCAACTTACAGTGCGTTTAATTAGCCAATTAATTTAATAGGTGCGGTGGGCAGTAAATTTGAATTACCTTGTTCCTAGAGGTCGGCCCTCAGCTTCACCATCAAAGTACCACTGTGACTGGACGCGAGAGACGGACCTTAAACCTCATCTATTCTGCCACAATCTAATATGCACCATTTGCCATTAGATTGGCCCAGACCTATACTATACTGGGTTGACCTCCGTGGAAAGTAATTAAAGTGCAGAAAAAAAAACGCTACTTTACTTGCGATAACGGTCGAACAACGACTCTGTAGACCGCTACACAGATTTAATTAAATGAATGTCTCAATGCCAACGACAGCCTGTTCTGGATGTTGATGATTGTCATTTTCATCTCGTTTGATGGAATTAGAAGGATTATTCGTTCTTGTTAAGCGTTTTCTAACGTAATTGTTTAATTAAAATGGTGGTACTTAGTTGGCGTATGCAAATGTGCTCACTGAATTCGCATCATTTCATTTTGATTCACTCACTTGCATAAAGTCCCGTCATGAGAGAATGACAAAATGTGAACTTGAAATGCCCCTTTTGTCAAATAACTGTCAAATATCTGACTTGAACTGGAATTAGGGTGAAGCAAACATTATCAATCTTCAGCCTCTCATTTGAAATAATTTGACTATTTTTTTTTTTCAAATAAAAATAAACGTTTCTATTGCTACTGAATATAGGGTGTCCCAGTCTAAGTCTAATCACAATACGAGCTCGGGTTTTAAGTGAATTGAGTTTTTATTGCACTTTTATGTTCTCTACTACATTCTTCTACAGTTCAACGTGGTATTTCAGAGATTCATTTAATCTTACGCAAAAGAGCGGACTTTTGATCTAACACCACACAGACTTTTTAACTAGAAAATGAGAACAAAGATTAGTAATTTCTATTTAATTCCAACTGCCTGTATTGCTTATCTTGACAGATACGCGAATTTCGTCTACTATGTGCAGACTTCGTCAGTGCCGTGTACTAATACACTAACCAGGATTCACAGACTGTTTGCCAGTGATTTTTAATACTTTTTTTCCAGTCTCCTTCAAAACTTTTGACGGAATCAGCTGCCTTAACATGTTTGCGCAAATAACGTTTGCATTAAAAAAAATTGACTTTTTTCGGATGATGATAAAAAAAAGCTAAGACAGATAATTGCTTTTGATAAATTTCCCATGGAAGGTAATTATTAAAGCTTACTTGCAAAAATATTCTACGCCCTTGCGAGTGGCCTTCCGACAGTTAACCGGAACATTCGCCATGGCGGACGAAAACATGCGTGGAGGCATGTTTTTGAGTTCTTTCTTTGTTTTATTTATCAATTCCTCCTCAGTTTTCGCGACAAAATCGTTGGAGTAGATCTTACGCTTCTGGATGGCCCAGAAATTCTCGATGGGACGCAGCTGGGGGACATTGGGCTGGTTCGCCGACTTGGGTACCACATCGATATTCAGCCGCTCCATCTCCTCCAACGATCGCTGCGAGTAGTGGGCCGACGCCAGATCCGGCCAGAACACCGCGTCCTCGCCCTTATGGTATTTCTTGATGAACGACGCAACTTCCGGCAGGCATTTCGTACTATAAATTTCCCCGTTCACGGCCAGTTCGGAGCGAAAGAAGAGCGGCTTTGACATCCCCTTCTCGCTGATTGTCAGCCACAGCAGCACCTTCTTGGGGAACTTGGTGTGTGAAATGAACTTCACCTCGGAGCTCACTTCCTTCGTGGGGGAAGGAAAATACGAAGTGCCCTGCCAGTCGTTGCCATCCAGGGTGAGATATGTCTCGTCGTCCATCACCACCGCCACGTCTCGATTCGCCAGGAAAATCGAGTTGACCATCTTCTTCAGCTACTGCCACTGCGTCATTGCCTGTAGCTCCGAAACCAATGGACGCGACTTCCGCTTCCTGACATGTAAAGGGTTATACGGTCAAAATTTGGTCAAGGGAAAACGCGTGTAAATCGGTGAAATCGTTTATTTAAAAAATCAAATTAAATTTCTTTTTCAAGTTCAATTAGTATAAAATTCAGGAAAAATATTCAGTTAGGCTTCCGCTTTTCCAAATCCGAATTGCCGGGCCTTACGCTTGACCCCTGCCATCAGATTTTGTACAGCCACCTTGTCCACCTTCTTCGCCGCAGAAAGCCAGTTTGCCTTGAACTGCTGCTCGTCCTTAGCAGTTTTTTTGGTCTTCTTTAGGTTCCGCTTGACAATAGCCCAGTATTTCTCAATTGGGCGGAGATCTGGCGTGTTGGGAGGGTTCTTGTCCTTGGGAACCACCTGCACGTTGTTGGCGGCGTACCACTCCATGGCCTTTTTACCGTAATGGCAAGATGCCAAATCCGGCCAAAACAGTACGGAACAACCGTGTTTCTTCAGGAAAGGCAGCAGACGTTTATTCAAACACTCTTTCACGTAAATTTCTTGGTTGACAGTCCCGGAAGCTATGAAAATGCTGCTTTTCAAGCCACAGGTACAGATGGCTTGCCAAACCAGATATTTCTTTGCGAACTTTGACAGTTTCGTGTGCTTGAAAATATCTGCTACCTTTCCCCTTCCTTTTGCCGTATAAAACTCCTGTCCCGGAAGCTGCTTGTAGTCGGCTTTGACGTAGGTTTCGTCGTCCATTACCACGCAGTCAAACTTCGTCAGCATCGTCGTGTACAGCCTCCGGGATCGCGCTTTGGCCGTCGTATTTTGTTTATCATCGCGATTTGGAGTCACTACCTTCTTGTAAGTCGATAGTCCGGCTCGTTTTTTGGCTCGATGCACGGTTGTAGACGATACACCCAGCTTATTTGCGGCATCTCGGAGAGATAGGTTAGGGTTTCGCTTGAAACTACCGGCAACTCTCTTTGTCGTCTCAGCGGCTTCCGGTTTTCGATTTCTCCCCGATCCAGACTTCCTGGCTGTCGACAAACGTTCCCCAAACACTTTAATTACATTTGTAACGGTTGATTTGGCAACTTTTAGCGATTTTGCCAACTTTGCGTGCGAGTAGCTCGGATTTTCGCGATGCGCGAGCAAAATTTTGATACGCTGCTCTTCTTGCTTGGACGGCATTTTGACAACTGAAGAGTGAATTCCAAAATCAAAATAGGA
Source organism: Aedes koreicus (assembly GCA_024533555.2). Classification (NCBI taxonomy): domain Eukaryota; kingdom Metazoa; phylum Arthropoda; class Insecta; order Diptera; family Culicidae; genus Aedes; species Aedes koreicus. The sequence goes on from JAHHFK020005882.1 coordinate 68,347, forward strand.
GCAACATTTTACACACACACACCTTCAAAATGAGGGGTGTTCAGGTTTTATAAATGCAAAATTGAAAGAAATACGTCAAGTTGATATTGACCAAATTTTGACCGTATCGCCCTTTATGTTCATGTTCGCCAGGTACTTTTTCGCTGTTTGGCCGGTTCAACCGACCTCCCGGCCAAGCGCACGCAGCGATGTAGCCACTTTTCCCTCGGTTTTCCTCTTCAGCATCCTTTGGAGCTTCTTGTCGCTCAGGGCCGTCGGCTGTCCGGAACCGGGCTTTCTTTCGATGCTCTGATTGTCGTCTAATAGTGCCAAGATATTGTAGATGCCGGAACGGGCGTATTCGTCGTCCCCAAAGTGCCGCACGATGTCCGTTTTCGAGGCGGTGGGGTGCCGTTCTTTGAACGCGCACACTTCTGAACGAAGTTGCTTCACTGTTTTTGCCATCACGGTTAGAGTTCAACTGATAGAGCTGTCAAATTTTGTCTGCTGACTCATGGGTTACTATGATTGATGCTGCATGGGTAGTTTCGTCAGTGCGGTTGAAGGTAAACCTATGAAAAATCGGAAATTTTTGTCCTTTTTTTTTTTAATGCAAACGTTATGCCTTTGTCAGAGCCCAAAAAGTTTAAATTGGTCTTGTCTGGGAACAGTTTGGAGGACTCCGACTCCGTTGTCTTTGTACCAGGCTACCGTGTCCTTCGCGTAATGCACTTATGCCAAAACAGTGCTGAATTATTACGTTTTCGGATCATGGGGAGCAGGCGCCGCTCCAAGCATTTCCGAACCTAAACATCAGCAGTTCTCGTATAAGTTGTTACAAAAGGATTTGAAAGCATTACACAGTAATAAATTGCTTACCAAACCATTGCTTTTTTATCGAATTTTTCGGTAAAAATTGACAGATCGGCATCATCAATAGGTTGACCAGCACGGACCGCGTAGAACTGATCACCAGGAAGCGTCTCATAATCAAATTTCACGTAGGATTCAACATCCCTAATTACGCATGCCTTACAGCAGTTTATCGTATAACTTATGGGCCCTTGGTTTGACAGATGCTGCTGGTTTTTCTCTTGGTTTTGGCTTCTTCTGCTTCTGGTCGACGTTCTCTATGAAGTTCCCAGCTTTTTGGCTACATCTCGAACGGAAGTACCCCTTTTACGGGCGAAAACTTGCGTGTTTTTCCGGTCCACAGAGCACGGTTTACGTCCAGATTTCTCCTTGTCCTGAAAAGAAGACTTCTCACCATACTTCCGAATCACGTTACGAACTGCTCCAATGTTCACTCCTTCCGTTTTTGTTAACTGACCAAGGGGAACGTTGGGAAAAGTGCACTATTTATGCACGATCTGTTTGTGCTGTTCCGGGGAAATGCTTCGCATTTTCATGAAAATTTACTTTTACAGTTCATTTACTGTACCGGCTTTAGAGACTCACAGAGCTATATATTGAAATGCAAACAATGATATCACAGTCATGATCAGCTGCTTAAACGTCATTTGGAAACAACAGTGGCGCATCAAAATCGTGCTAAGGCTTTCTGGGACACCCTATATTCTATGGCGAACAAGTGCCGTCAAACTTCATTCTTATCACCTTATTTCGAAAGAGGTGAAGTCGATGGTGAGAAATCAATGAAATACGATTCGCTTTTATTCTGGCTCTTGATCTTGATACCGCACAAATCACTTGAAGTTTGAATGGAAATAACTATGAGGAAACTAATCTTTTTGTTCATTGTCTTTTCCCATTCCCAAACTTTTCTGGTGAAAAACTCGATAACTATTCTCATTGGAAATTTCCTAACAAACAACTTTTTTGCTGACCATTTTTTAAGACAAATCTTGCGTAAAATTTTTGAAAGGGCCTATTTTCGTTGACCGATTTACTTAATCGACTTTCTCTTCTTAGAATAATGCGGCAGAAAAAGCATTTTCCATAGCATTTATGGAGGTCCGTAGAGAGTTCTAGTTCGAGTGAGGATGTTCACATCCACGTGCTTCAATGTTCGCGCATATACTGAAAATCCAGAGGATTTAAGTCAAGTGAGCTAGGGGGCCACACTCTTAGAAAAAAAAACATGTAAATTTAAATGTACTTGGATGCACATAATAGGAGCGGCCCAAAAAACAGAAATTTGCGTCAGTCCTTGTATTTAAAAGACTATAATAACTCGAAATGATAACTAGTATAACTTACATAACTTGACGTAAAAATAAGTTAAGGAACCCAAAATGACATTTTACAAACGCTGTTACTGCAGTTACTCTAAGAAATAATAAATATTCCGAGTAATGTAATCATTGTTGAACGTAAATACTTTGTGACTCAAAGATTAATATGACTCAACTGTATGCTTTAGCGTATGGATAGTGAAATCTGCACACATTTTCACAGCCCTGCTTCAATCACAACCCTAACAATTCTACTGCTGATCGATGTCAAGTTTTTAACAGCTCTGTCATACTTCAGTTCCAAGTGTTTAAGTTGTCGGTAATCTATTACAAGACGAAACATGAGTAATCAGGAGGAACAACGCCGGAAACTCATTTGTAATTTTTGCAACGCTCATCCAGATTGGCCGAAATCGAAGGTAGTGCGTCATTTTATGGACATGGGAATAAGTCGTCGAACCATATACAGCATTCTTTCGTCCTACCAAATGCGAAAAACAACAACTCGGAAGATCGGTTCAGGAAATTGGTCAAGTTTGAGAGATTCTTCAGTGAAACGAAATTTAATACGGTTGACAGAAGGTCGGGTGGCAAAGTCGTACAGAGAACTTGGAAAAAAAGTTTAATTGTCACCACCAAACTGTCAAAAAGGTTTTGGATGAAGCTGGGATCAAGAAGCGGTCAAGGAAAGTGAAACCGAAAGTGTCAGAAACTCAAGCTGCTGTTCAGAAAGTACGATTGAGAAAGCTTGTCCGAAATGTTTTTCAAGCGAAAAACGATGTACTTTGCATCATGGATGACGAGACTTATTTCACGTTGGATGGAAATGAATGGCAAGGAAAATACTTCTACGACAGTCCCAAAGCACAGGTGAAAGAAGATGTGAAGTTTGTTGAACATACGAAAATCCCAGGGAAAATATTGCTTTGGTTGGCAATCAGCCCACTTGGAATGTCAAAACCTGTTTTCTTTGAATCGGTGTTGGCCATCACCGCAAATCGTTATATTGAAAACTGCTTGCCTAAGGTGAAACAGTTTATTTCTCAAAAACATCGTGGACGAAAAGTAGTGTTCTGGCCGGATTTAGCATCGAGCCATTATGCGAAGAAATCTTTGGAAGCCATAGGAAGCATGAAGATCCCTTATGTGCTGAAGGATAAAAACCCTCAAAACGTGCCACGACTTCGCCCAATTGAAGATTTTTGGGCCTATCTGAAGCGGAAGGTATATTCAAAAAACTTTCGTCCAAAAACTACCAAACATCTTCAGCAAAAAAAAAAAAAAAAAGAGCTCGCAAATATGAAAACATTAAGTTTTGCGAGGTTCATGAGCAAAGTGCCTGCCAACTGCCGCAAGGCTGAGCGAATTGGTGTAAATTTTTTTCTGCATTAACTTGTTTGTTTATATGACCAACTAAAATAAAGAGTGATTGTTTACAAATAAAAAATATATGGAGTTTTTACTTTTGTGCAGATTTCACTATCCATACGTTATTTGATGTATTCACACTTAGAAATTAATTTTACACGAGACGTAATTCATGTTTGTAAAAAGTCGGGGAACGTAAAGAAGGATTTCGTGTCAAATTATGTCTCCAGAAACTGAAACATACGCAAGTCGACAAACGATGTGTTTGATTGAATTTATTTTCATTTCAATTCATTCTTGTGTGCTTGGACGTGTCGGTGCATGTGTCGGTCTCAGGAGACAGAAATTTACATGACAATTTGGTAGTGTGTTGTTAGTCCCCAACTTGAAACTCAAAATAATAAATACTGACGCACTCAAAGTTACATTCCGAATGCCAAATTTATAATAGCATCACTTTTAGAAAAAAAAAAAAAAAAAAAACATCATGTAAATTTAAGTCTACTTGGATGCACATAAAAGGAGCGGCCCGTTAGACATAAAAAATTTGCGTCTGTTCTTAAGTTAACAAGACCATAAAACATCAATATAATAACTTACATAAACCACACTTCAAATTCCAGCCCACCTTCCCCCATCCTTTCAGTTGTTATTCCTATTAACCTCGAGACGGCCGCGAGTAATCGGTCCTATCCCCTTAACGTTATGTTTAAGATAATTGATGTCTATAAATATGAAAACTTGGCTCTGTAAAGTTAAATCGATTGAGCCTGTACAAATAAATGAACTGAAAAAAAAAATAATAACTTACATGATATGATGTATAACTAAGTCGAGATACACAAAATGAAATTTGCCAAATGCTGCTACAGTAAATGCAAATTAAAATGCTTCTTGATGTCAGTTTTGATCGCAAGGATCTAGCTCAAATTGCCGTCAGAAAAATTCAAGATGCGGTAATAAAATTTGATAAATGAAAATGGACCTCAATGTCATGAACTGTCGTGCTAAAAATAAACTCCAGGATTCATTTTGTTCCTTCATCTCAAAATGTTTGTGAACATGTGAAATACAATAATTCAAAACGGAGAAAAAAATTGGGTTTTGGTAAATAAGGGTGGGAAAAAAAAAAATAAGCCGAAAAAAAGGAAAGAAAAAAAAAAAAAAAATTTTTACAAGCAGGAATTACGTCTCGTGTAAAATTCATAATTTCTAAGTGTGTGGTTACGAATCACTGAAAAAAAATGAATTGGAAAACATTTCTTTTCTTTTCCTTATACCCCAAATTTTCCTTTGAAATCGCGCCTTTGATTATAAAGAATTTAATTTTACGTTATGAAGCTTGTTTTTTTATGTATTTCATGAAGTAATCGTTTTGTACTATATCACGGTAGAGAGCGAATTTACACTCGTGACCTGTCGTGAAGCACGGAACAAACTTGACAATGTTAAAATATGTCGGATGTTATTATAACACCAAAAACTGGATCACGTAAATTTAAGGCTTTCAACTCCCAGTATTAAGTCTAGTAGCTAAATTTCAACACTTTACGGATTTAGATTGGAGATTACCAAATATATTCTAGAAACTATTGTAAATGTAGCATTCGGCACATAATTTTGGGTGTGACAGTATTTATTATTTTGGATTTCAAAATAGGGCTCGATAATACACCAAATAAAGCCCTCGATTGAGTTATATTTATGTTTAGGTCTCAACGTATTTACGGGCAACAAGGATTACATAACTCGTTATATTCATTAGTTTTAAGAGTGATTCTAGAATATATTTGGTACCCTCAAATCTAAGTCCACAAAGCGTAAAAAATGGCCAATATAGGCAGAATACTGGGATTTGAATGCAATAAACTTACATGATCGTTGTCTTTGGTGTTAAAAACTTCAGAACTATTTTTAACGCAGTCAGTTCCACGCGCTACGATCAGTTACAAGGTCAAATTCGCTGTCATTCTTAGCAGATTAAAAAATGATTGCATAATTTGCGTAACTGATTGAATTTCATTGCTCGTAAAAATATTGTTTGAAAATTAAAGGTGAAGTCTTGATATCAATTAAATTTGGGGTTTAAATGTTTTCAAATTCAACTTTTTCAGTGAATCACGGTTACGCAGCGTTACACACAGCGCTCTTGTGCTTATATTATCCATTCATCCGATCATGGCGGCAACTTCCTGCATCCTTGAGGGTTATTCCGAGAGTCGAAGTGACGTTTGTCACTTGGTGAAGTGAGAAAACTCACCTGCGGTGATTGACTCTTGGAACAACGACCGGGTTTGGCACTATTTTATTTTAAATGTTCTCAGGCATTTGGAGATGAAGCAACAAAAAACAGCAGCATTTGGAACATGGCATTTTGTGTTCGTGTGACTTCACCTTATTTTTACGTCTTGTCACGTAACTTATTATTTCGAGTTTATATGATCCTGTAAATTCAATGACAGACGCAGATTTCTGTATAACGGGTCGCTCCTTTTATGTGCATCCAAGTAGACTTAAATTTACATGATTTTTTCTAAGAGTGTACATTTACTAGTTATGAAATTCGATCTGTTATGCATTTTGAAGTAATGATTTTATAATCTATCACGGAAGAGAACGAATTTGAACTTGTAACTTGTCGTGACGCGTGGAACCGAGTAGATTTGAAATAGGTCTGATGTTGTTATAACACCAAAAACGATCATATAAATTCAGTCTCTTGGCTATTTTTCAATGCTTTACTAACTTAGATTAAAGGTTAGCAAATATATCCTAGAAGCTGTTTGTAAATGTAGCGTTCGGAACGTGATTTTGAATGTGACAGACATTTCTTGGACTCTAAATTAGGATTTAACAAGACATCAAGTAGAACATACAATTGAGTCATATTTATGTTTAAGTCTCAAAGTATTTACGTGCAACAAAAATTACATCACTCGTAATATTGATTAATTTTAAGAGTGCACATCTTCTTGGACCAGAATTGGGGCATGTTGTCCTTCAATCACATTTGTGTTTTCTTTGACGTGTGGGCAAGGGCTCGGTCTTGATGGAACGCGTTATTCGCATCCTTGCCGTAGGTGGATGTTATCCAAGGACAACATGATCCTTAACCCTTAAGTGTTTGACAGGGTACCCGGATACCTTCTCAGGATTTACATTACGAAATTTCATAGTTTATTTTAAAACAGGAAGGTGAAATTCAGTGACATGGATCGCAGCAAGCCGTGCTTTGAAACTGACGTGTTTTGTTTTTACAACGTCGTTTTCGTGAAAAAAAATCAAACAATAATACGTAATTTAACTTAAACTAACATTGAAATCATTAAATCTCCGCGTGCTTTGTGTAATAAATAGTGAATATAATCGATTCCCTCCCGAAATGTGTGATTGACGGTATAGTATTTCCCGGGTTTTTTCCCCGCCCCCGCACCCAGAAGAAGAGTTACATCAGCTTAGTTTTGTTAATTAGTGGTACTATTGTGACACCCAGACATAAATTGTTAAGTTAGAGTGGTTTTCCGCTTTGTCGCGAATGAATCGATGATTATTGACAGTTTTGAAGTTTGATATACACAGAAAAGAAGGAACATTGAATTTTTTGCGTTATCTAATGCACATAAAGGGAATGCTGGATTTGGCAGAAAATAATGGGATATTTCATGTAAATTTAATCCAGATAACGCTTGAATCTAGCCTGTCGTATGAAAAATTCCAACGATTGTTATATGGCGCATGAAAGATTGCAAACAATTTCGTTGTTTACGCCATCTTTGGCTTGAAATTAAACGAGAAGAAATTTTACGCGCTTGTTAAAATTAATTATTTTTTTCTGTGTAGAGTCGCCCCATAGCGGGGATTTGATTATTGTCAGAATGTGGAGTGAAAAAAAGAAGACCATTCCAATGTAGAAGTCCAATGTGACCATTTGATGGTCAGAAGCAACAAACGTTGACAACGCGCATGCGCACGTGAAAGGCTGGCACAATTTTAGATGCATTCACCACGTGGTGTACAGAGTTTTGTTATGCAGGTTGCATATCTAACAGGCGGCATGGCAACGATAATTTTTGCGCTTATTTTGTCGCGAGTGCATGAAATTAATTACGAATCAACGTCGATTTTTTTTATTTTTACGAATAAACAAGATAGTGTCATTAAGGAGGTGGCCATAGGTGAGATCTATCTGATTATAACTATATACATCCTATATCCTAAACCTATTTTCAAACAGGTTGGAAAATTTTACATTTTCAAATCTGGAAGCTTGTTGCAGTGCCCTTATACAAATGATATCGGCAATGTTTACATGCGGGGCTTATTGTATGTGAAAGTAACTCGGAATGAGCGTGACTCTCCAGACATTCTGAAATGGGTTGCTGGATCTACTGTAGAGCTATCATTTTCTGACTAAACCACTTGAATGATTGTTATAAACAGATTTCTTCCATAGTACCATTGCCGGCCAGTGGGTGTTAGGCCTTAAGTGTTCGACAGGGTACCCGGGTACCCACCAAATTCTAATGATTGTAGCTCTGGCAATTATTGACCGATTCCAATTCTTTTGACACCGTTAGATTCAAAAACTCATTCCTTTCATGAAAATTATCGCCAATGACCATTTGGATTTATTTGGTTCCCAGAAATTCGGGATTCCGGTGCTGTGGCTCGGTACGGAGACACTATTTGAGAACATCAATGGAATTTCCAGGAAAGGAAAAGTCAAAATGTTCACAATAATTCCTAGAAACTGTTTTTATTCCATTGTGGGCCATATGCCGACTTTTTCAGGGAACGGCCATTTTGTTACAGGTTCCCGTGGGGCCTCGAGTGGCCATCAATATATTTTGAAGTAAACCCTGGCAATATGGGTATCAAAATTCATGAAATTTCTCAGGATATTTTTTAACGTTTAGTGGCCATCTGATGATTTGTCCTCAGACCTGTCATTCTGGAACAGGTTCCCGTGGAGCTCCGAGTAGTCATGAACATTTTCAGAAGGAAACCAAACGAGATCCTGTTCTGGGATGACTGGTTTAAGGACAAATTATCAGATTGCCACAAAACGTTGAGATTCATCCTACTGGAGAAATTTCATGAATTTTGATACCCATATTGCTATGGTTTCCTTCTGAAAATGTTCATGGCCACACGAGGCCCCACAGGAACCTGTTCCGAAATAGCCGATCCAAGGACAAATCATCAGATGGCCACAAAACGTCAAGAAATATCTTATTGGAGAAGTTTCATGCGTTTTGATACCCATAAAGGTTGTACGGAATCAAATTGCACTACTTTTAAATGGCTGTAACTTTTTACTCGTTGGGTAGTTTCTATTGGAATTTTGGGTGGAATTAGTTCAATGTGTATTTGTTTACGTTGTGTAAGTTTCACTAACAGACGTGCAATCGTTGCGAAGATAGAGTCGGAAGAACTGCAGCGACGCAAAGAATTTTGCGCACGTTCCTCGAAAATTCGGATCATTCTCATCGTGCCATCAGCAGGAAGCTGGGAATGGTACATTCTACGGTGTCTCGTGTTTTAAATCGGTACCACGAACGTTTGACCATCGATCGGAAAGAAAAAAGTGACAAAAATCGATCTCCGTATAGTGTTAAGGATCACAAGCGGGTAGTTCAAGCTTTCAAGAGGAATCCCAACAGTTCAGTTCGAGATGTGGCGAAGAAACTGAATCTAACCAAAACTTTCGTGCAAGATGCAAAAAACCGTGAAGGACTACGCACGTACAAAGTCCAACAGGCACCTAATCGCGATGAACGGCAGAATACGGTAGGTAAAACACGTGCACGGTGAAGAGGTAGCAACAGAAGTAGCAAGCCATGATATTCAAAGTATTTGTATTCCGTGTTATTTGTTCAACCTAAGCAGACGTGTTTCCTTGTACCCTCAAGCGGTTATGGGCCTGAGTTCATCAAGTCTGCATTGAAAAATTTCTGACAAGTGGAGATTGAAAATGGAAAAAGTTGGAGTAAAGAAACTGAACGACGTGATTTATTCCGATTGGAAGTTTGAAGTGGAGCTGTTACTGGTCCGTGAGAAGCTATGCACCCTGGTGTTCGACCGATGGAGCGACCAATGACAGCGGCGGTTCCCGGTAATGAAGCGGATCTTGCTGAGTGGGACGATGGAGACAAACGGGCGAGGGCCACGATTGGGCTGCTTGTCGAGTCTACCCAGTACAGCCTCATCAAGAAGGCAACGACCGCAAAACAAGCTTGGGAATCAATCCGTGGTGCTCACGAGAAGCAGGGACGAACCAGCAAGACGACAATCCTCAGGAAGGTGATGCGGATGGAATACGGTGACGGTGAAGATGTTGGAGCGTACGTTAGCCGGATGGAAGATCATTTCGAGAAACTCGCGATCGCTGGTCAAGAGCTCGACAAGGATTTGAAGGTGAACATCTTACTCAGCAGTCTACCGGATTCGTTCTCTACTCTGGTCGCTGCCTTGGAAGGACGTCCGGATACTGATCTAACGATTGAGTTCGTGCGAGGTAAGCTGGTAGATGAAGTTGCTTGGCGCAGAAGCTCAGGAGGAGTGGAATCAGCGTTGAGAACGGAGTTCAAGAAGAAGCCAGTTCTGTGCCATTTCTGTGAGAAGCCCGGGCACAAGCGCAAGGACTGCCGACAGTGGATGCAACAGCAGAAACCAGACGAGCCGGTGAAAACTTTTTCGAAGCAAAGAAGCGTTCAAGCGAAAGTAGCTGAAGACAGTTGCGGTGAATTTGTATTTTCGTCAAGATCACAAGCGGTGAAGAACGAACATGGACCATCGCAGTGGATCATCGATTCTGGTGCATCGTGCCATATGTGCAGTGAAGAATCCAAGTTCCTGAACATTGATTCAAGCGTCGACGTAGAAGTCTCGTTGGCCGATGGGAAGCAGATACAATCGAAAGGTGTTGGAACGTGCCTACTGGAGACGGTGGAGGCGATAAGAAGACCCTGAAGCTAAGTGAAACTCTATTTATGTCCGATCTCGAAATCAATTTGATGTCAGTTTTGAAACTTACAAGCAAAAGAGGTAAGGTCGTTTTCGAAAGAAGCTCTACACCCAGATGTTGACGAAACCACATTGCCTCGTTATGGATGATGAGACGTATGTAAAAGCAGACTTCCGGCAGCTTACGGGGCTCCAGTTTTTCACTGCTCATCATAACTTCGATGTCCCTGAGGACTTTAGAAAGCAGAAGATGTCAAAGTTTGCCAAAAATATATGATTCGGCAAACAATTTGCTCATGTGGAAAGCGGAGCACCCCATTCGTGACAACTGTAATGGTAAATGGGCAGGTGTACCTAGAGGAATGCCTCCAAAAGCGTCTACTTCCTCTTCTGAGGTCACACGATGGTCCTACGATTTTCTGGCCGGATTTAGCCTTGTGCCATTACTCGAAAGAGGTTTTGGAGTGGTACAAGGCTAAGGAGGTCAATTTCGTGCCGAAGTATCTCAACCCCCCGAACGCACCGGAACTGCGACCAATTGAAAAGTACTGGGCCATTATGAAGCAGGCACTTCGGAAGCATCCTAAGGAAGTGAAATCGGAGGAAGATATGAAGAAAAAATGGATTGCCACGCAAAAAAAAGTTGGTCCAAATGTTGTACAGGACCTTATGAGTTGTGTAAAGAAGTTGTACAGGACCTTATGAGTTTTATTTTACTCCCTGAAAGTTTGAAGATTGGTTGAACGGGCAAATTTTGCCGAATATTTGTGTGTGTCGCAATTTGATTCTGTACACCCTTTATTGCCAGGGTTTCCTTCTAAATATGTTCATGGCCACTCTAGGTCCCACAGGAACCTGTCACATAATGGCCGTCTCAGGAACAAGTCGACATATGGCCCACAATGGAATAGAAATATTTTCTAGGAAGTATTCCAAAGATTGTGACATTCATTCCCGAAAATTCAATTGATATTCCCAAATAGTGTCTCCGTACCGGATCACAGCCGCGCAAACCCAGATTTCTGGGATCCAGATGGATCCAAACGGTCATTGCCAATAATATACATGAAGCGAATGAAGTTTTGCATCTAACGGTGCCAAATGAATTGAAATCGGTCAATAATTGCTAGAGTTACAATCATTTGAATTTGGTGGGTACCCTGTAGAACACTTAAAGGTGTTTTTTTTTTGTCGAACACATAAGGGTTAAGGACTCCTAAGTATATATCTGAGCTTACTTTCAGGCCTTCTTGGATAAAAATGGGGTCCATTTTTTGCCATTGAAAGCTACGAATCCGAAATCAAGCACCTTTTCTGGATCCAGGGTCCAAAATGTGAATTTGATGTTCTCAGTTTCATCAGATGCTTTCTTCGCACTTTTGTACCGGTTGATCCGACTGTTGGACATGCTGTTGACAGTGAACAGCTTCTCGTCCGTGAACAGAATGACGATGGACCTCTTCTTCATTTTGCTAAGCAGTCTCTTGTTTCGCTCCATGCTAGCTGCTTTGATTCTGTCAGTAATCAGGTATCTTCTAACTCGAGCTCTGGATTTTCCTTTTAAATCATATTTAACCACTCTTCTAACCGTAGCTTCTGTATTTTTTTAGCAACATCGTGTAGAGTTTCTAGGCACGTGTTTCGGCAACACTCTACCGGCGTTCGTCCCGATTTGTGAAGCCCTGCACCATTTTGTACGTTTTCAATTCGGATCACTTCTTGTCCTTCTAGACGAAACCTTGCGCAAAATCAACGATCCACGTCTGAATGTTCGGATTCTGCTTGAAATGAGCAATCAGCACTTACTCGTTTTTTGCGCGTTGTTCCCGGTTTGTGCTCCACTTCTGGAATCTTTGAAGGGGGGAGGGGATCCTTGAGAATGTCGAACGATGTATGTTTATCAGTTTTCCCAAGGCGCGATGCGATAAACCAGGATTTTGCATGTGGATGACAAAAACCCTTTCTTCTTCATTATTAGAGAGCAGTGGATGCACTGGTGTGTGTGCTGAAAATACACACCTACTGCGATTACATGCAGTCTCGAATTGTCATCCTAATCGATCCACCTACTTGTGCTCTAGAATGAACTCAATCCTTTGAATCATGCATTACGTATTATATCATTGAATTCCATAGCACCTGAATTTGCATGCCAAGTGAAAAATCTGTCTGTGTCATTCACTACATGTACCGCTCCCTCCGGTTACGCGGTATTTTGGTTTAGGCGTAAACATAGGGTTAGGAACGGCTTCAGCCTCCTGGGACCCTATTCCAAGCACGGGGTGAACCTTAACCTACAATGCTCATTTTTGCAGTACGATGCTTTACTAGAGTAAGCACCAAGTTGTAAGTTACCGTTTACCCCCTGCTTGGAATAGGTTCCCGGGGTGCGGAAGCCGTTCCCTACCCTATATCATTTTCGATACATATAATAAAATACTATTGTTGGCTATGCTAAGTTAAGCGTAGAGCTAACCCGTATACTCGGTACCACTTCTCCCATTCATCAGCACTTACAATCACTTTGCTCTGATGTGATTCAAGATTTGCACTACTTATCCGGTGCTAAGGGTTATGCTGTACATTTGAAAATATCAGCGAAAGTGATCATCAGTGGGAGAGCGTACTCAGCGCGCCGTAGTGTCAATTTCAATCAGGCAGATTGTCTGTCTCTCTTCCTGTTCTGCTGGTGGATGCGTCTTAATACGGTAAAATCTCCGGCAACCGGCTCGTACGTGAGGCGATCAATTTAGGTTAATCAAATCGTTACAGCGCCCGTAAGCACACAGAAAGGTTTATACCCCACTGCATTATGGAACTATGACTAATCTGGAGTGTTCTCATTAAACCTCAAAAGGGGTAGAATTGTATGAACTTCTGACTCAGCTCTCCATGGCAGCGCAAGGTCTATGCTAAGCTTCTTAATTTGGGTAATTGGGTGTGATCACCTCTAGCTATCCGGACGCGATCTAATATTCGTTTAGTTTAACCACCCACAGTCGAGCCTGCGGTGACGGTGGCAGTGGCGAAAGCAATTTTGCTCATGAACTGGAATGCTTGCGGAGGACGCACAGTCGAAAGTCTGTTTTTTTAGTGATCCGTAAAGTACCTAGTTTAATGATCTACATGAGTGTAGAATGCCGCCGAGTGTTCAACGAGATGAATATAAAGTTAGCTTTCATCGTTATGACCGTGAATTACGCGCTGTATACACGTGCTGTCCGGTCGTCGCTTTTCGGCAACGTCAACGAGTAGCGGCGGAGATAGTGGGAGGATCTGACTAACAGTTAGACATGTTCAGTTCAGCCTAGCTGGGTGTCGTCAAAGCCAACCTTCAATGTGAAGGTGATGAACCTGATTAGGCAATCTAAAGAAAAAAAGTTTGCCGTTTCGATACGAAAGGAACACTATCGCTTGGGGGCTTCTTTTTAAGTGTCATGTCACCTCCGTTACGAAGTACTTATAATTTTATTAATCATGTTTATGGCCAGGACATACCCAAAGAACATGTTGAAGATTTATTTCGTGTTATTTTATTAACTTACTGTACCCGCATTAAACTTGATGCATCGAACATTTTGTTGGTACTTTTTATATCCCGTAAGGGTCATCTAGCAAGTTGGCGTTTTCGAAAAAGAGCACCTGTTTTTGAAGAAGCACAGCTAGGAAAGGCAGATGAAAATAGCATGAATTGTCAGCATTCAAGCTATTGGATATCTGGGTGGTGATAACATATTTAAAGAAGAAAATCCGGGAACTCCAACGTTTCTAACGTTTGGATCCTGACGAAGAACACCGTAGAAAAGCTCTAAGTTTGCTGATTGCGAGGAACTACTTTTAGAATGGCAGGCGGAGTCTTCAGCATTGATTTAATGATTTCTGTTATTCAATGTTTTTTTTTAGCTGTGCTTATCATCATATAAAAATTTCGAATAAATAAACAAGTGTTTCTTTTAGTCATTTTTTAAATAACTTGCTATCTACTGAAACAAATTGCCCCCAGAAGGTGTTTACATTCAGCCGTCATCTAACCATGTTTTGTAAATAATCTGTTACCATGATACATTCTAAATTCTCAGCTTGGACTCCAAAACAACACCGACTAACTATTTTGTACCTATCCGGCCGGTTCTTAACACGTTGTTAGGATTTTGACAGTTTTATTGAACCGATTGTCAAAAAATAACAATGCCCATTTCATATGGCACTTAACAGTTTTTCCTAATCCGATAGCCGCTATCATGGATTAAAAACGACATTTCTCATCGTTATTCGACGAAGAAAAAGAAGGGGGAGGAGCCCGCACATAACCCAAAGTAGTGAATTCGTGCTTCAAAATTGAGTAATAATCATCTCAATTTTGCGTGGCTCTAATCGCCCGTACAACCATTCCCCAATGAAACTTCTACGCAATAGATTGTGTTCAATATTACACGCAAGACACCGTCATACGTAGCATAAATCCAACGTTCCATGCAATATCTGATTAGAACGAATCCTCACGTGGAGTTCGTATACCGTAAAACTGACTTCCCCATTAATATGTATATTTAACCCATTGATGTGAGTTTGATGAGTAAATAAGTTTGTTGTCTTTTAACGTTGATGGGTAAAATTTCCAGTGGAGCGAAAAAGCCAAAACTACCTATTAAATCCAATGACAGCCGATTGTGCTGGAAGTCACTGATAGAAAAACTATGATAATCGCGTATTGGAAGAGACAAGAAAATGAATACGAAAAGGTCAAAATATTTTTTTTTTATCAGCGTTGTTGTTAATAATTGTTACAATTAAAAAAATTTTAAATTTAAGCACCGACAATCCGACATGAAACTCAATCTTCACTATTGATCAAGAATCCATAACGACCGATTCAAATGTGCAGCGATCCCATCTGTCAAAACCTATAGAATTATTTTATCTAGATCAAATAAATTTGTCCAGAAATTCTCAGACATGAACCTTCATATCAAGTTCCCAAGCGTGTTCGTGGCTTCAATAAACGTTCTCAGTGAACAATTTTATTTGAACAGAAATATTGAGACATTTTCTATTGTCATTCATGTCGGTTTGTCGGTGATTAAATCATGGTCAAGATGACTATTGCATATAATGGTTACAATAAGGGCACCTCCAATCCTGATGGATATTTTTTTTTTTTTTTGGAGAAAAAATGTATTTTTAAAAAATATGATCGGCAAATTTTGGATCAAAAAAGGGAATTTCCCACCGCTGATCTAAATTGCATGGATGTATTTAAAGAAATTTAGATGGCAACTAGATCTGGTCCTACGCCATCTTATATATCTGCGTTTTGTTCAACTTAACTAGTAGAAACAACGGAAACTTTACTGGAGTCCGATGAAGATTTTTTATTTGATGACGGTTAACAATTGATGACGTACAGTCAGTCGCAAAATTGAGTGCACACCTATAGTTTCATTAGTAATGTAACGTTTTTCAGGGATTAAAAGAAATTAAATGACATCAATCATAGTTTAACAATAACTTTATTTCTCTTCCATATTATTGGTGGGCAAAATAAAAACAATAACAAATGAATTCATTACAAAAAAAAATTAAAAAGAAAAAAAACATCAATTCTCACCTGGCAAAATTGAGTGCACAGTCAACTTTTTATTAATAAAAACAAGTTTAAATGCCCGTAGACATAAAAAAAATAATTATTTAATATTTGGTGTGTCCTCCCTTGGCCTCCAGCACGGCTTGTAAGCGACGCGGCATCGACTCCACTAGCTTCTTAGTCAGTGATGGAATATTCTCCCAAATGTTCTGAATCGCCGATTTGAGATCCTTCTTATTTGTTGGGTTAACATTTTTTAGTCGATTCTTAACCTCATACCACAAATGCTCAATAGGATTTAAATCAGGTGATTGGGGAGGAGTTTTGAGTTGTTTCGGGACATTATAGAGCAACCACTCACGTACTACGTAGGAGGTATGCTTGGGATCATTATCTTGCTGGAAGTAATAAACCCGTGGTAATCCCAATTTTTGCACCGAAGGTTGAAGATTTCGTTTCAGGATGTTGAGATAACCCATTTTATCCATGGTCGTTTCTATAAACTCCATAGTGCCGGTTCCACTAGCCGCCATCGAGCCCCACATCATTACGCTTCCTCCTCCATGCTTAACGGTTGGGCACAAATTTTGTGATTGCAGCTCCGATCTTGGCTTTCTCCACACCATTTGCCTTCCATCCGATCCAAACAAGTTCACTTTCGTTTCATCGGTGAAAATTACTGTGTTCCAGAAATCCTGAGGTTTGTCCACATGTTCTTTTGCAAATTCCAGCCGCTTTTTGATGTTTGCTTTTGAGAGAAGTGGTTTTTTCCTAGCAACTCGGCCATGCAAATTATGTCTGTGCGCCGCGCGTCTGATGGTATCGGCACTAACGGGTCTTTTAATGTTGTCAGCAACCTCCACAGCCAATTTCGGAATGCTTGTTCTAGGATTTTTTCGAAATGTTCTCACAATTTGCCGTTCATCTCCAGGTGTTAGAATAGGCTTTCGCCCTCTACCAGCAAGATTTTTCACAGTCCCTTCGCATTTCCACTTTTTGATAATTTTGAATACTGTCGAATGTGGTCTACCAATGATTTCAGCAATTTCCCGCAATGATTTTCCACGGCGGCACAGACTTATTACCTGAGTTCGCGTATTAATATCCGTTTCCTTTCTTTTTGTAGCCATTTCGATTAGAACTCAGTTGAATTGCAGTAAACAATGAATTTGACCACTCTGCTAGCAGCTGACAGATGCTCATAGTGACACTGTTATAAAACATCACGGATATTTTCAATTGATAAATACATAAAATGAAATATGTTGACGAACACAAAAGTGGACACTCAATTTTGCGACATTGAAAATGGCTCATTTATCATATTTTCGACAATTCTAAAAAACTGAGTAAAAGTTTGCATGTTATGTGTGCACCCATCACTAGCTGCAAGATTAATTTATTGAACTCCATGGCAAATTTTCATGCATAGTGATATTTGTCTTGGAAATGTTAGAAAAATGTGAACTAGCAGGTGTGTGCACTCAATTTTGCGATGGACTGTATAACATAACAAACGTTGTGTTTTTAAGTTTTATTTTTACAGGCTCAATCAAACAAATTTTGCAGAGCTAATTATTATATTTCAATATACATTAATCATCGTAAAAAAAAAATGTTAAAAGGTAGCACCCGATTACTCGCGGACGTTTCGAAGTAAGAGAAAATCTGGGGGTGCGACACATCTAAATCCTTATTCAAGATGATTTAAAAATCTCATGCTATGCGAATCAATCTGTGAAAAATTTTTTTTCAGCTTGTGAATCTTAATCCAACTACTTGCAACACATAACAAACTTTGTTGACTGCTTGTTTTATTGAATGTAAGAAATAAAATGATGTAAATTATAGATTTGGTTCGGAAAAGCTGAGTTATATCGAATGTTAAATAACTTGATGATAAACTACTTGATACAGCAAATTTAATTCTACTAGTGCACTTCCCAGCAAGTTCAGAATCAAATAAGATTGCGCTCTTTCCGTTCTATTTGTGTGGCCACCATCACCGCCACCAGAAAGCTGAAATAGAATATCACCCTATCCTCGAAAGCATACTTTCCAACGATCCAACTATGGAGCAAATAAAATTCTCGAAACAGTTCATTCAGAACAGCCTGGTGCTCTTTGGTGGAGTTCCTTAAATCCAACGTGAGTCTATCTAACACATCCTGGGACCCGTTCAGAGTCTTTGACAAATGTCTTCCCAACTGCAGCATTTCTCCCTGCATCCTCACACCCTTCTTCTGTTGCTGCAAAACTGTAGCCTGTACCTCACTGGCTACTTCCAACTGCTCGCTAACTTCTCTGGACCGTACACTTAGCCTATCGATGGTTTGATCCGCTTGTATTTGCCACCGTTCGCTCTGCAGAAAGAAACACATAGTTTGCGTTTGCGTGAAAAACTCCGTATACACAAAGAAGGCACGGTCACTCATTTCACTCGTACAGAGCCGCTTTAATGCCTCGGTCCGCTCTGACATGCAAGCTAACCGCTCCTGACCGGACAACTCCATGAGGCAGTTGGTGAAAAGCAACGCCAGATCAACATGAATAGTATCGGTCAAAAACCGGGACGGAGGTGATCCAAGGCATGAAGCCAACACACGCCGTACCGTGGAAGGCTCTTTTCTTCCAGTTCCTGAGGAGTATTTAAGTGACGGTTGGTTAGTGTGTTGAATAATTACAATAGATAAACTTACCATCAGCTGTTTCTTGCCCTTTTCGACAATGGCAATGGATATCTCGTCGTAAAATCTTTAAACTCCAGCATTTTCGCAAAGCACCAAAATAACAAGCCAAATTTACAGAACAGCTGCTTCATCGGTTTCATTCTGATTAGCAATATTCAAGAATACTGAATGAAAACAGACCTGCGGGAAATTCGCGAATCGTCAGAAAAATATCGCTACAGTGCGATTTTTGTTTACTTTCTGTGGCAAGCGCCGAATGCGAAACAAAGTGGGCAAGACAATTTGACAAATAAACCCGATTCTTTTTTTTTAATGTTGTATCAACTATTTTTACAGGTTGTTTTGACCATGGTCATAGTCGGTTGAAAATCACTATACAGGCATACCTCGATAGTACGTACATTGACTTTCTCAGTTCAAAGTACAACCAAAAGAAAAGCAGAAAATGTCTCTTTCTTTTGATTATAGTAGATTTCAGATAAAACAAGTAGTTTTTATGCAATTGCGATTTGAAGTGAGGAAGTTGATGTACGTACTATCGAGGTATGCCTTTACTGCGATAGTCATCCTTAGCCCCAATAATGGTAAAACTGACCATCAAATTTTTCTCAGAGTAGGCACAGACATTAAATCGACAAAGATTTTTCATTAGTGCCTAGCTTACAAACGTAAACAATGGCTTCTTCCGTAAATTTCTCGTGGCACCAAGGCTACCCATGTAAGCCTCCAATTCTATCGGATAGGTGGACTCGTCCTCTTCAAAATGACCGTGGTGGATTGATTAGGCGAGTTTTCATTGACGAGAAATTCGCGGAAAAAGTCAATGTTTACGTTTGTCAGTTCGGCCCTAATGAAAAATTTTTGTCGAAATAACTCCTCATGTTTATGCACTTTATTTCATAGTGCGTTGTTATCTATCATTTGAAATTTGATTTTTTCCAGCTAAGCAATGATTTTCTCTTTCAGAGATTTCTATAATATGTAGAATTCATGCTCTGCGACTGGGAAACCAAGAACTAATAAAATCGCTGAAGCATACATGACATTTTGAAAGCTTAGTTAAAACCACAGCTAACTTTTCTGCCATCAAAACATTCTTCTTATCTTATGTATCTTGTACACGCTCAAGCTGCTAGGTAAAAATTCAAACAGCTGAAAAACTCGGTAATGCCTTGTTCAGACTACAGAGTTGTAACATGATACAAGGCTATCTTGATGACGTTTTTTATGTTGAAATTATTTGACAACCGTTATAACATGTTATAACTCTGTAGTCTGAACAAGGCATAACCTAAAATCAACTCTTAAACATGTAGAAAACCAAAATTGTTATGAAATCTCGAGTACTTTTTCAAACAGACGTATCTGATTTTGTAAACTAAAAAGGGATGCAAACTAGGCTCACCAACACAAGAAATAACATTTCCCTAACACGATGGTGATGCTACCTTCCGTTAGGGTGCTGAGAGTTTTGAGAAATTTACGTTTGAATCTTACTTCCCCTCTTTATTTTTTGACCTCCTACATCGATTTCAATTAAAATTAAAATTAATCACACACAATTATATCATTAGTAGATACACACAATAAAGGAATACTGTTTTATTAAAAGTTTTGCACTTAACTTACAATTAGTTATTTTTCATTAAATTAAAAGTAAAATTATCTACTACGAAAATTATGTTTTTGATTTGAAAGTGTATTTTATCGGTTCAGTGTGTAAATTTAAAAGTGTGTTCTTTAACCATGAAAATTGTAGAACTGTCAAATCCAACAACACAAATCAATTCGTCATCTTCGTCGTCGTAGTCGTCGTTGTCGTCGTTTGGAATTTTTCACTCGATCACATTGTTACAGTACAAACAAGTGAAGCTTCAACTGGATGACGGCTATAGAGAATTTCGATAACGATGCTTCTTTCCTTTTGCTATGTTCAGACTACAGAGTTGTAACATAATACAAGGTTGTTTTGAAAAGTATCATCAAGGAAAATGTCATCAAGATAGCCTTGTATTGTGTTACAACGCTGTAGTATGAACAAAGCATTAGGACCATTTATCCGCCAATATCTGTCTAAATGATGAGTACGTTACTACTGAATAGTAATATTTTA
The DNA here is from genome assembly GCA_024533555.2 of Aedes koreicus. NCBI lineage: Eukaryota > Metazoa > Arthropoda > Insecta > Diptera > Culicidae > Aedes > Aedes koreicus. Next base: position 89,242 of record JAHHFK020005882.1, read on the forward strand.
GTTGAATTAATCATCCCGCTTTTTTATTTGCATCGCTACCACAAATGACAACGAACGGCAGCAGATGCCAAATGTTGCTTGGGTGCATTTGGGTGCTAATGGCCGACATATATCTCTCGTGATGGAAAACATCACGAAAGTTCATTTTGACAGAATATTTGAGAGTGTATTGGTCTGGATTACGGTCTCAGAGGCGAATCATTAAGCTTGGGACCAGTATGCTAGTGCTTCCTGAGCCAAAAAAATATTCGTTTTCATCATGACCCGCTGATATATCGGTAATGGATCTTATGCACTCTACTATGAGAATCATGCACTTTCAATTTCATAAGGTTCAATTTATGAACGATGCTTTGGAATTTTATAAGCCTGACTTAAGAATGGATCTTGTTTTACACGACATTGTTGCTTTAAGCCTTTCTGTTTACAATATAGACTAGCGGTCAAGTCACTGGACCCATAATCTCAACGTTCGAATAAAGATTGCTCCATATTTTCATTTGTTTTTCAACATCATTATATTTTATAAGGCAAATTAATAAAATTCATACTGATTTCTTGTGATAGATATCCCAAGTAACCACAAGTATTATATTATTGCACTTATTCAACCCAAAATCAACATCGGTAATGCAGGATCGCATCAATTCAACAGTGTCAAGTAATGAAGCGTAAGATTAGCTTAAGAATGTAGTGATGCATTACCAATGCAATAATGCTACTTTAGCAATGTCTATGGCGTTACAAAAGATATAGCATTAGTTCGATCTTAGTGGGGCCCTTTCCAGCTTTAATCCCACTTCAATGATGCACTAGACGTAATACATATGCCCTATATATGCATGCTATTACAGCCTCGTGGTTACTTGGGTAATGATAATGCAATGTTATGACAGTGAATAAAGAAAATTTATTTCGCTGAGTGTAGTAATCAGAAGAAGTTTGATCAAGGAGTTGGACTTCCTGATCATTTGATCAGATCTCTTCATTTTTCATTCCGATCTTTGATAAAGATCAGAAGATTTAAAATCTTTTTAAAGTTTGATAAGGGGTTTATAGAAGGTAAAAAAAACAAAATACTTGTTAGCAATTGATATTACATCGAATGTTACGATTAATGAATAATAATTGATTAATGTGGACACACTTAGTTTTTTTCGCCGAGAATCCATCAGCCGATCATTTCGTTATTTCAATTGACTGAGATTCAGTGAATAAATCACCGAGATTCGTCTAAAATATTAAAATGTTACCGATACTCAGCCATCAAACAAACATTAAACAGGGATATCAGCAAAATTTACTACCGAGTTGATCGGCTGTTGGACATTTTGCCGAGGTAAATTGAGTGTGTAAATCATAAATTTTTCGTTTGAACAATTTGTTAAACTGAAGAAAATGTGTATGTTTTTTTATCACCCGATCAGTGGCCCAATCTTGTCCGATCGTTTGAAAAGATTTAAAATCTTTTGAAGATTTCATATTGACCAGATTGACCGACCGCTTGAGTTTGATTATCATAAATTATTCACCTTATGAGATGGAGGAAACGATATCACCTTTATGGCTCAACACCTCAGCATTAACAAATGTTAGTTTGAGGTTGATCATTTTACGCGATTCCATTACCACGTGAAACACTACGTTAATCCAAGAAAATGAAAAACCGTTTTTAGAACAAGTACACCAATGACGTGTAAAGTATTCCTATATTTATGTAGAGGATGATAGGAGAGACTGAATCTAACTAGTCTAGTCTTCCATTGACCGTTATTTTTAATGAATGATCCGAAGTTTTCGAAATATCATCGGTTTATACCCGAAAAAAGTTAGTAAATCATAGAAGATTAGTGAATAACGGCGTTTTTAATGCCATTTTTAGATGAAACATAGGGAAGTGGAACCTATGCTCACCATAGTACATATATTCATCACATTCTGCAGTCATACAACTTCAAACGAAAAAAGATGTTTAATTTCTCCAATAAATGGACGCAGTAACCAAGAATATATAATCCTGGCAAATAAAATTAGGTCTTGAATATAATTAAAAGCTACAAAAACGTTTCGGAGACTTAAATTAGCTTTGAAGAACTTGGGAAAACAATGCAACAAACAAAAACGATTTAGTTCCTTTTTAGCTATGACTAAAAAGGTCAATACAAATTTTACCCCCCAAAACTGGCGCAAAAAAATAACGTCGGATACAGGTTTCACAACAGATATTGACGGATTCCTTGAACATACATCGCGTTGCTATTGTAAAGTTCCCAAATGCACATTTTCATGAACTTCCATGCGGCGCTAAACGAACAACCGCGTCTTACGAAACGTCGCAATGTAATCTCCCATAAGGATGGACTAAACACAGGTACACCGCATGGAATTTTGAGCAAATGCTTCAATACGAAGTCGGCGAGAAGAGATCTATCCAGGTTTTTACGAACGCTAATGGCCGCCACAATCATGCTCAGTTTCTGGTAGGCAGCGAACGATTTGACGTTTGTCTTGTTTCATTCCATCGTCTACTTACTAGTCGACGCAAGCCAAATGTCAAATCCTTTGATCGCTTTCTGATAGTGAGATTGATTGTGGTGGCCATTACAGCTCTTTAAAGCCTGGATAAAACAGTTACGCCATTGTTTTAAATTGATACCAAAGTTCCAAAGTTGCCCACTAAATACAATCTGGTGGGTTTTCTCAGTTGCTTTAATTTTATACGGCGCATTGAAATTTTCTTGAAGATTGATAAAGCTATGTGTTACATTTTATGTGTACTATATAGAGCTTCCTCGCAGACACGATTCAGCGTTATATCGGACTTGTATTCGCGTTGTCGCACTTATAGAATCACACCACGCAATCAAAGTGGGCTAAAAAACGCAACAACTAGACAAACTCGGCAGTCAAAATACCAAAATATGAGCGACAATAGAAACAGTGATGTTTTTAAAGCAGCATAGGCCCATTTAAAAGTTATGTTGACGTTTATATTTTTGGCTGTAGTATTGGAGATCGATAACTTCTCTATATTTTTTCTTGATTAAAATCTGTACGATTAACATATGTACACAGATGAGATTGATGTTTTTCGTGATATTATTAAAATAGATACATAGCAGTGGCAACTTTTCCGTATTAAATTGGAAGAAAATTATCAGAATCAAATGTTTTGTGTGTTGCTAAACGATTAACGGTAAGTAAACGAATAAATTGTGAATAACTTGTGTACTCAGTGTTCGGTATTCAGTGCATATTCACCGATTTCCACTGTAGGTCTGCTTATTGAGCTCAAGATAGGTTCCGCTTCGCTATATCAATTCTAATAAAAACTTATTTTAAAACGGCTTGAAGTTAAATGAATGAAAATTTGTAAACTGTACGATGATCACATTATCATTTGATTTTGGTAACATGGACATTTGATTTTTGTTCGATTATTTTTCGTTGGCCTATTTTCTCACGTGGTGACAACCACCGAAGCCAGGAAGACGACTCTACTACCAGGACCCTACATATTGCACTCATCAACACATGAGCCGGGACCAACGGCTTTATTTCCCTTCCGAAAGAAGACGTGACTAGGGATTTTTCACCTCAGAAAAATCCCACTGACCAGGACTGGGATTGAACCCAGACCCACTGGGGTGCCAAGTAGCTGTCACGTTTACCATCTCCGGTGCTGGCACATAAATACACACACACACACACACACACACACACACACACACACACACACACACACACACACACACACACACACACACACGTTTTTTTATTTTTTTTTTTTTTTTTTTTTTTTTTGTTTTTTTTTCTATTAGGTGCGCAACTAAGTTCCCGCTGTTAAGCATTAGATGGCGCCAGTAGTAAGTGCTGGTCGAAGGTTGTACATCTCAAGCATCATAAACCAAGCTCAGACATATGGTAAACAAACCGCTTTGCCAAATCAGTAATTTTGGTTTAGTGTTATATATTTTGGTTGTTTGAAGATGTCTGATTTCGGGCCAAATAATCGTCATTTGCGGGAAGTGTTGATTTTCTTCTTTCATTCGAAGAAAACGGCGGCTGAAGCACATCGAGAGCTCCAAAAAGTTTACGATGATGCTGCTCTGAGTGAAACAACGTGTCGTGATTGGTTTCGTCGCTTCAAAAACGTTGATTTCAGTGTTGATGATCGTCCGCGTGAAGGAAGGCCAAAAATCTTCGAAGACTTTGAATTGGAGGCATTGCTCGATGAGGATCCGTGTCAAACGCAAGAAGAGCTTGGTTCAGGATTAGAAGTTTCCCGCCAAGCCATTTCTAAGCGATTGCATGCGTTGGGAATGATTCAAAAGCAAGGAACTTCGGTTCCTTACGATTTGAAGCCAAGAGATGTTGAGCGTCGTTTTTTCGTCTGTGAACAACTGCTCCAGCGGCAAAAAAGGAAGAGTATTCTACATCGCATTGTGACGGGTGACGAAAAATGGATTCATTACAGTAACCCAAAACGGAAACATTCATGGGGACTTCCCGGGCATGCTTCAACATCGTCGCCTAGGCCGAATATTCACGCTGCGAAGGTTATGCTGTGTATTTGGTGGGACCAAGTTGGTGTTATTTATTATGAGCTTTTGAAACCAAACGAAACCATTACCGGGGAACGGTATCGAACTCAATTGATGCGATTGAGCCGAGCACTGCACGAAAAACGGCCACAATACGAGCACAGACACGAAATAGTGATTCTTCAGCATGACAACGCTCGACCTCACGTTGCGAAACCCGTGAAAACCTACTTGGAAACGCTCAAATGGGAAGTCCTACGCCACCCGCCATATTCCACCGTCCAATTATTACTTGTTCCGTTCGATGGCACATGGTCTCACTGGTCAGCAATTCCACTCATATGATGACATCTCAAAATGGCTTGATTCTTGGATAGCATCAAAAGACGAACAGTTCTATTGAAATGGTATTCACGTTCTGCCATAAAGATGGGAAAAAGTCGTAGCTAGTGATGGGCAATACTTTGAATAATTCGTTTGTAACCTTTGTTTTCAAAATAAAGTTCCTTCTTAACCAAAAAAAAAGCGAGAACTTTGTTGCGCACCTAATATTTATATTTTATTTCTATTTCTTTATCTGTATCTCTATTAATTGAACATTGCTTAACATATTTGAGATGCATTTTCAATGGTCGTTTAAAAAAAAAAAAAAAAGGGGGGAAAAAAACAAATATTCTATGTGTTTGGGGGGGTGGGGGGATGATATGGAAAAAGGTGTGGTTACGAAAGTGGGATTGATTTTATTTTTTGGTGTGTAGGGGGGGGGGGGGGTTTTTGTTTTTTTATTTTATGTGTGTTTTCTATTATTATTTATGTTTTTTTTAAAGCTGGATTCATCAATTTACGCCATGTCCCTTCCAAGTATGTTAACTCATTTTTGAGTTTCGATTTGCGGAGATAGCACTCAAATTTGGATTGTTTTGAAATAGCGTGTATGCCGGGTTTCGAACCGCCAGACTATACGCGTGTGACTTTATCACGCAGAAAGAAGCACTGAACGTACGTCTATTCTTAATTCGTTTTGTTTCGTTCGTTGGTGTGTGTTTTCGGGCTAGTGTTGTACATGTTTTCCCATTGAAAAGAACGAGGCAGTCCAATTGGAGATTTGACAGTTCTCCCCAAATTCCAATGGGAAAATAATACGGCCATGAAGAAGAGCGACAGAATAACAATGCCAAAATACACACAACTTTGCGTGGAGGAGTCGTATTTGTGAATGAAAGCCAAAGACTATCCTGGGACGGACGGATTATTTTTCTCGCGTTATTATTTGTAAACTACGAGCAAATTTCATACGTGCGGTGGTGAACGTGACGACGGCTACGCGAATTATTCGAAAAATAGCCCAAATTTGTGTACTTTTACTCGAGTGTTGTGGGATTTTTTTTTCCGGGCGGATTATTCTACGGATTTGCGTGTGCGTCTCGTAATAATCGTGTTCGTGTGTCCCCATTTCCGTCACCGTGTTTTCAGATCGACGATTCCGCGATTCCGGGGCGGTGAAAAGATCCGCAGTAAAAATGTGAAAGGGCGCTGTGTTTATGCGATAAGCGGAATTCCGTAGTGGCGTCATAAAGGTGTAAATCAAAAGGCGAAGATTGTTTATGATTTTGATAGGTGTTATGGTTTTTGGTTTTGTTCGGAAGAAGGGAAGTTTTCGAGATGGAATCAGTGTCCGATGTCGCTAAATCCCAGCGACGGTGGAAGTTCTTCGGTGCGATGTTGCTGATGAGATCTGCCTGAATCTGAGAAGGATTCTAGAGAGGGTATTCGCAGTGCAATCATCCAAATCGGATGTTGGAAACCTCGGCACTTCCAGCGGTGTCTTCCGTAGTCGATTCTAATTAAAGGTGTATGAAAACATCATGTAGGTACCCAGATATAATTTTCATTTGGGATCAATCAAATCGTGCAGTTTTGTAAAACGTGAGTGAACCAGTGTTTTCCTTATTATAACTGATATGCTTGGCTGCCCTCATCATCATGTGAGTGAACCTTTGTTTGGGGAGCGGATAAGGAAGACCTACAGCAATCGGAGTGTACGGGGCAGAGACTGTTCATAGGTGAGTTAATTTGTTTATATTACGCTGCGTTCGTGTTCGATTCGGGTGCATCCAATGATTGGGAAAATTAGTTCTATTTTACTGTTTGGTTTGCACGGAGTCTTCTTCGATTCGCTGAAGCTGGTGCGATGGACCAAAACAGTAGCCAAAACGGGTCAGGTGGAGGAAGATAGAAAATGGTGGAAGCAGGGATGCCAGATTATTCTGTTGAAAGTTCAAAATGTATGTGGGAATTATCAGGAATGTATGTGAAATCTTTTTCTACGACACATTATATTGGGGAGATGTTGGCTTCGGCAATGTTGACAATTTTCGGCAACCGATTTGCAATTCTTTAACTCCATATATTCTTCCATCAAAGCACTTAACCGAATGTATTCATATGATAGCTTGGTTATTTAGCTAAAATTTGATTACCTTTCAAATAGCGAGCTATTCTGTTAAGATAGATTTAGCTTCCAATTAATTAATTAATTTATTTATTTCTTCAAGCAATGTAGACTACATACAAAGGTTACAATGTTTTACTTACATGCTATACATTATTTCTGTTGTCTTTAAGACGAGATTTTAGTTGTTCTATAGACATAGTGATGCCAATGATTTCGCAATGTAAGTTATACTGGCGCATAATTCGATTAATGGGGCCATTTTTTGCATAATTAGTTCTGAATGATTTTTCTAAGAATAATTTCCGTGTTTTAAGATGCCGGCTGGGAGGATCAAAGTTCAATTGCGAGAGTAGTACTTCTGATTTTATACGATGTGAAATAATGTCATTGATGTAGAAAAGCATTGCAAATTCGCGGCGTTCCTTAAGTGTCTGTCAATTGATAAGCATGCAGCGTGCTTCATAAGATAGCAGTGGAAATACAGTCCAATTCAATTTCCTTAGCGCATATAAAAGAAATTGTTTTTGGACGCATTCCATACGTTCTTCATGTATGGCACAGTACGGATTCCATACTAGGTTACAGTATGCCAAAATTGGCTTTACTTATGTAATGTATAATAATTTAATGGTGTATGGATCTTGAAAATTGTGGCTGAACCTCTTATTGAACCCCAACATGCTATTTGCTTTACTTATTATAGTGTTGTAATGTTCTACAAAAGTGAGTTTAAAGTCTAGGATAATGCCTAAGTCCCTTACTATTTTGCATGTTTCTACTTCTTGGTTTCCTAAAAATATTTCCGTACGAGGTGTTTCAATTTATCTGCTAAATGCTATTGAGTTCCATTTTTTCACGTTAAGTTGAAGTAAGCTTTCGCAACACCATGTGTTGAATAAGTTAATTTCGTTCTGGAATGCTTCTGCGTCGTTAGAATTATTTATTTCCATGAAGAGCTTCATGTCATCTGCATATATGAGTATTTGGACTTTTTTTAAGTATGTAGGAAATGTCGTTTACGTACAAAATAAACAGAAGTGGGCCTAAATGTTATAAGGAATTCTATCCACCAGATATTAGGTTCTGCCACTCTCCGCCCGCTTAGTTATTGCGGTTTAACTGACGGTGTTCCTTTGGCCTTGAACATATTTTCACAGATACCTTAACACACAATACGTTTTTACCTACTTTTCTACAACTCATTCGCCACAACGCGTAACTAGGCAACGATGCAATAACAGCTGATTATTGTGTAGCACCATTTTTTATTGTCTTACGCGTAGTTGAGTTGAGGAAGTCACACGTGATCATGAGTTCTTACAGACCTCTTCGTTCTGATCTTTTGAAAATATGGATGGAGAAAGTAGGACAAACTAAAGACGTCCGATGTTCCCATGTGCTGGATCATGTCAAGTCGCAATGGATAATTTCTGGCGAGGATTTCACGGTAAGGATGAAAAAAGAATGTGTCAAGGTTTTGAAGCCAGTTGGATAAGCGTTGGCGTATAACTAAAAACGCAGTGAAGTTTGAGTCTCGTAACAGAGTATGGCTGAATCAGTATGCCTGGCCTGGTAACGATTGATGGTAAAGGGAGGCCAAGGAAACGCTTCGAACATCTCAATTTGCAAAATAAACACCGGAGGGTTAAACCGCTGCGAGAATTGGGTTCATCCAGAGAACTTTCTTTCGCCGCTCAGATGAATGCGAGAAGTGAGGGAAGCGAGGACGCAGCTAAGCTGATTTCAAAAACAATGGACACAACTCCGAAGCGCGCAGCTCGTATAAGGGGAGCTTGATGATGAAGGGTTTTCATTTTTTATCGAAGGGGATTATTCGAAGGAAAAGTGGCTGTTGTAGCGAAGCAAATCCAAACAATGTAATATCTCGTAAGTGTTCTGCCGTGAAACGCATATCAGTCCCATATGATTTTTCGGGGGTTTTTGGGTTTTGTTTTTTAATTTTCCTTTTTTTTGTTGTTTTTTTGTTTTTTTTGAAAAATTTGGGGGGTTTGTTGTTGGGAAAAAAAAAAAAAACATGGGGGGGGTCTCTTCTCTTTTAAAAAATATTAGCTCCCCCCCACCCAAAAGAAGCAAGAACTAATAATCCTACTCAAAAAAATCCCCCCGGGGGATCCATCCGACCAACCATGGTTATTGTTTTTTGTTTTGGTTCTTGTTTTTTTATGTATTTTTTTTATTATATAAAATTAAATAAAAATATATGTTAATGTTTTAGTATGTTTTTTTTTTTTTTTTTTTTTTTTTTTTTTTGTTTAATAAAAAAAAAAAAAAAGAAAAAAATCCCGCATAACGAAAAACATTTTGCTATATAGTCAAAACTATATTTTGAATGTAAGATATGTTATCACATTTTATATTATTGTTATCAAATAGTTTAATCTCATTTTTACCATACAACCTCTACATTAACACATATTGTGATGAATGCTATATTGTCATTGAAAGGTTTTTTATTGCCTGCACTCGGACTGGATTATATACCAACTCTTTGGCATAGAGTACAGCAAAAAATTTGTTCGTGAAAATTGCCGTTTTTTTATGGTAACCTAACTTAACCGCCTATTCAGCATATTGTTATTTGGCCTTATACCATTTGACATAATATTAAAACTACATAGGAGATTGTTAGTTTATAGTTGTCAACTATAAGAGTAAATGTCGTAACAATAACGGAAACGGCCGTCATCAATAAAGGAAATGGTCCAGGAATGGTTTGTGATTATGCGGGCAGTCTAACAGTAGGCATACCGAATTCCAAATTCGTCGAGGGGGGTCTTTTTTTGCTTTTTCAATTTAGAATGGTTTTTTACTTGCGCCCTCAAGGTGTTATGTTTTTTTGTTTTTTTTTTTTTCTTTTCCCCTCATTTTTTTTTGGTGGTGTGGTGCGTAATACTCTTAATATTCTTCATAATAGAATCCATCTGAGCAATATTGCTTTTCTTGTTTTGTTGTGTTTTTTTTATTGTTTTTCTGTTGTGTTTTCACTGGCGGGGGGGTTGTTTTTTTTTGGAGTGATTTTTTTTTTTATCTTGGTGTGTTTTGTTTGTGGGTATGGGGGGGGGGAAATTTGTGGTGAATTTTATAAAGATGAAAAACGATACCGATACCGGGTGTGGCACACTCTTTATTTAGTTTAATTTTTTTTTTTTTATTTTTAACTTAATTGTTTATTTATAAGGCTCAAGTGCCATAGGCATAACGGAGCCGAGTTCTTTTTCATTTTTACAACGATAATAACTTATTAACTAGGTTAGTTTTGGAAAGCCGAAAAACTCGCGGCTTGGTCGAGGTTAGGGATTACAATGATTCGGGTAGGAATGGGGAAGTAGGAATCTTAACGTTGGCTTTCAACAGCAGATGGCGATGCGATATTGTTGCTGTTGGTCTGGCGAAGATGTTGCTTTGTGTTAAGCTGTAACGATACAATAGAAGCGGTATTACGGGGGAGGGGACGAGGTGGACATGTTAAAGCAACAGCTACGAGAGGATCAAACGAATACATCTATTTGTTTCAAGAACTTGTAAATTAGCCCCATATAGTCCAAGTCCAGCTTACCCAGCACGTCTCTGATATCTTCCTTCTCTGGTTTCGCTCGGGCCCGTAGGGATACGCAAAGATCAGATCTGGCAATTTCGTAATCGAGGCAATGCCAGACAACGTGGTTGATGTCGTGATAACCTGCACCACAGCCGCATTGATTGGTGTCTGAGAGCCCTATTCGATAGAAATGAGAGCCTAACGAGTAGTGATTGGACATTAGACGACACATTACCTTGATGAAATCCCGGCTAATATCCAACCCTCTGAACCACGATTTTTTCGATACCTGTGGGAGAATGGAATCCGTTGAAGGCGATTTGTTGATCATAAATATTGCCTGCCATAGCGCCCACCTTGGCAAGTGAGTCCGCTTTCTCATTACCAGGAATGGAGCAATGAGAAGGGACCCAAACCAAGGTGATGGTGTAGGAATTGTTTGATAGCGCACTCAAAAGAGACCGTATTTCGCTAACGAAAAACGGTGAGTGCTTTGCCGGCCTCATTGAACGAAGCCTCAAATGAGCTGAGACTATCCGTAAAAATGAAAAATTGATCAGAGGGAAGAGAGGCAATTCGCTCTAATGCATAGTGTATAGCCGCCAATTCTGCGACGTATACGGAGCAAGGATTTTGAAGTTTGAAGGAGGCGCTATGAATTTCGTTAAAAACACCAAATCCAGTGGAATCATTTGTTTTTGATCCGTCGGTGTAAAACTTTCTGTCACTTCTGATATGGCCAAACTTGCTTGCAAAAATTGATGGAATGTACTCCGAACGGAGTGGATCTGGCATTCCACGAGCTTCTTGCTTCATGGTCAGATCAAAAACTACAGTAGAACTAGAGAAGTCTTGGGAGTAATCACGATTAGGAACATTCGAAGAAGGGCTCACCTCCAGAGTCATGTACCATGTCATGTAGCTTTTCAAAATTTTCAAATACCAATGGATTTAGCACCTCACAGCGGATGAGGAACCGGAACGATAGCTCCACAAAACGATCTGATAAAGAAAGAACTCCTGCTAATACCTCCAAACTCATAGTATGAGTTGAGTTCATGCAGCCTAACGCGATACGAAGACAACGGTACTGGATTCGCTGCAGCTTCAGAATATGCGTTTTCGCGGCGGATTGAAAACAGAAGCTACCGTACTCGAGAACCGACAGAATCGTTGTACGATACAGCTTTATCAGATCTTCCGAGTGGGCTCCCCACCATGTTCCGGTGATAGTACGCATGAAGTTTATTCGCTGCTGGCATTTCTGATGCAGATACTTAATGTGCTTTCCCCAGGTGCATTTATAATCGAACCAGACCCCTAGGTATTTATAAGACAAACTTTGAGTTATTATTTTACCCGTGAGTTGAAGCGGTATCTGTGCTGGATCACGCTTCCTAGAAAAAAAAACAACTAACTCAGTTTTCACCGGCGAGAATTCGATAGCTTTACAGCCCAGTTAGACAAATTGTCTAGGGTATCCTGCAACTGTCCCTGCAGGTTGTTCACCTCTGATCCTACAATTGAAACAACGGCGTCATCCGCAAGCTGTCTTAGCGTGCAATTTTCCATGAGGCAGCTATCTCTGACATAAAAATTATAAAAAACAAGAGCCCTAGGGGAGACCCTTGTAGCTAATTCGTGAAGTTGTCGAAGACCCATGAGAAAAGCTCATATGTTTCTCACACAACAAATTGTTCAAATAGTTGTTTAATAATGGTGAAAGGCCACACTCGTGGAGTTTGTCTGAAAGGACGTCTACACAAACTGAATCAAAAGCCCCCTTAACCGATGAGCAATTTTAAAATGTAATGTTGTTTTGTATTATGTTTAAAATAGCTTAAGTAATATAAAAAAAAAATTGACAATGTAAATATACCTATTAGTTCACCTATGAAGGCAATAAATTTCGCAAAAGAAATTATTTCACTGTCATGTCATATACGAATCCAATCAGCTCGAGGAGATCGGAAAATGCGCAAGGGACACAAGGTATATATATGTGTGTGTGTGTGTGTGTGTGTGTGTGTGTGTGTGTGTGTGTGTGTGTGTGTGTGTGTGTGTGTGTGTGTGTGTGTGTGTGTGTGTGTGTGTGTGTGGGGGGGGGGGGGGGTGTGTGTGTGTGTGTGTGTGTGTGTGTGTGTGTGTGTGTGTGTGTGTGTGTGTGTGTGTGTATGTGTGTGTGTGTGTGTGTGTGTGTGTGTGTGTGTGTGTGTGTGTGTGTGTGTGCCATAATTTTAGGAGCCTTATTCTTAGCAATTACTGGAGGGTATTCAACGCGTCCAACGAACGATCCATACAACGCAATTCAATTGTTTTGGATTCGATCAATTGGTTCCAAGAATATCGCCGGAACATGAGTGAAGGTTACATGAAACATTCCATACCCACCATACGATACCTCAAATCAAATGTGCTTACAACAATAAGTTCATTGAAGGTCATTCCAGCAGTCTAGGACCGCATTGGTTACTCCTAGTCATATTACGGGTGCTCCCGGGGAAGAAGCCAGTTTCTGGCTTTACCATACCGTCTCAAGCAACACATAATATCACATCAGCTTTCGAAAACAACATCAATTATTACAATTGAGTGCACATGATCAATTAACCACTTTTTCCACGTTTCGGGCACCGAATTGGAAACATCCCGATTCTCTTGTATTGTATGTACTAGTTCCTGTCAAGGGCCAACACAATCATACAACACACGAAATAAATCGAAAAATGTCAGATCTAACTACAGATGTATAAATTCAGGTTTTTATTTTCAAAGATACAAAAATAATCAAGTTTGTAGTTCTTATTGTTTATTTCAAGTTAGTTTTTAAAAACGAAATCCATTTTCTCGGATACGTAAGACGGATAATTTACGAAATAAAATCCATTTTCTCGGATTGGTTAAAAAAAATCAATTGCACGCGGTCAATCAGTGAATTTTCTTAAAGGGTGATACGGTCAAAATTTGGTGAAGGGAAAACGCGTGTAAATCGGTGAAATCGTTTATTTAAAAAATCAAATTAATTTTCTTTTTCAAGTTCAATTAGTATAAAATTCAGGAAAAATATTCAGTTAGGCTTCCGCTTTTCCAAATCCGAATTGCCGGGCCTCACGCTTGACCCCTGCCATCAGATTTTGTACAGCCACCTTGTCCACCTTCTTCGCCGCAGAAAGCCAGTTTGCCTTGAACTGCTGCTCGTCCTTAGCAGTTTTTTTGGTCTTCTTTAGGTTCCGCTTGACAATAGCCCAGTATTTCTCAATTGGGCGGAGCTCTGGCGTGTTGGGAGGGTTCTTGTCCTTGGGAACCACCTGCACGTTGTTGGCGGCGTACCACTCTATGGCCTTTTTACCGTAATGGCAAGATGCCAAATCCGGCCAAAACAGTACGGAACAACCGTGTTTCTTCAGGAAAGGCAGCAGACGTTTATTCAAACACTCTTTCACGTAAATTTCTTGGTTGACAGTCCCGGAAGCTATGAAAATGCTGCTTTTCAAGCCACAGGTACAGATGGCTTGCCAAACCAGATATTTCTTTGCGAACTTTGACAGTTTCGTATGCTTGAAAATATCTGCTACCTTTCCCCTTCCTTTTGCCGTATAAAACTCCTGTCCCGGAAGCTGCTTGTAGTCGGCTTTGACGTAGGTTTCGTCGTCCATTACCACGCAGTCAAACTTCGTCAGCATCGTCGTGTACAGCCTCCGGGATCGCGCTTTGGCCGTCGTATTTTGTTTATCATCGCGATTTGGAGTCACTACCTTCTTGTAAGTCGATAGTCCGGCTCGTTTTTTGGCTCGATGCACGGTTGTAGACGATACACCCAGCTTATTTGCGGCATCTCGGAGAGATAGGTTAGGGTTTCGCTTAAAACTACCGGCAACTCTCTTTGTCGTCTCAGCGGCTTCCGGTTTTCGATTTCCCCCCGATCCAGACTTCCTGGCTGTCGACAAACGTTCCCCAAACACTTAAATTACATTTGTAACGGTTGATTTGGCAACTTTTAGCGATTTTGCCAACTTTGCGTGCGAGTAGCTCGGATTTTCGCGATGCGCGAGCAAAATTTTGATACGCTGCTCTTCTTGCTTGGACGGCATTTTGACAACTGAAGAGTGAATTCCAAAATCTAAATAGGAGCAACATTCTACACACACACACCTTCAAAATGAAGGGTGTTCAGGTTTTTTAAATGCAAAATTGAAAGAAATACGTCAAGTTGATATTGGCCAAATTTTGACCGTATCGCCCTTTATGTACCAGCAACCTTTTCAAAAATGTCAAGCAGCATTTGATGCAAACTAAATTGCATATTTAGTGGCCATCCCTTCTCTTATGCGTACCTCAAAATCAAATTCATTTTCATTATTGCTGCTTCATGGGAAACTATTGAACATTCATTGTCGTTAGCAGTATCGTCAAAAAAAACTTATTTTTTCTTCGATTGTTGGCAACGTCGAATCATTTCCGGTGTATGTACTGTTGTCCTTATCAAGGTTAAGAACACCCTCTACAATATAATCATCCTTCAGAAATTCGAAATCTTTGTCTTTTTCTTCCTGAGTTCGAGGCTCTGAGAAATGCTCCGAAATTTATCCTGGAGTACAGATAATGGTAGGTCATCTTCAGCATCGCTATCCACCGGATTATACAGGATGTTCCAGGATTTTCTTTTGGCATCCCCTGGAACGCAATCCCATGCTTGAGCCACCCAGAAAATAGCAATGGTGATATTTTTAACATTGTCGTGGATTTTTCCAATTCGGCATAAGAGTTTTTCGGTAGTGGGTTGTGACTATTTGAATTATATTCTGGTCCATCGGTTGAAGAACAGCTGTCGTGTTAGGAGGTAGTAATTCCGTCAAGAGTTTTCCATCTACGGTTTGTAATTCTTTGCCATTCAAATGAGCAGAAAAATTATCAAGAACTTAAGGCTGTAATAGCCCGATTAGATTCTTCTGAAAATCTGGTGACGCGAGGCACAAATTACTCAAAAAAAAAACCATTGTTTATAAAAAGATTTACCAATCAGCATCAATGGAAGCTTGAATGATCCATCTATGTTGGAGCATGGCATAAAGGTAACTCGTTCTTTCGATACCTTCCGTCCCGGAGCACACAATAACGTTGAATCAACCGATTGACAACCTGACTGGCAGCCCTTATAGACGCCTCAGACATTTCCAGGATTTCTTTTTTCAATAGGGCGAATCTAACAATGAGAGATTTTCTTCTCTGTTGCTCTCTTTCATTTATTACAGCGCCATTATAAAACTTTAGTACAGATCGAAACACAACTAGCTAGCATACTCTACAAATAGTAGAATGAAAAACGTAAAGGTGAATGGACTATGAATGAAAGAGAAAGTGATCAAAGAGAGTCTCTCAATGTCAGATTCGCCCTAATGAAAAAAAAAACCTAGATTTGTCTAAACGCATGAGTGGGAGCAATAAGGTACAGAGAGAGGTGAAACATCAAGTCCAGTTGTGACGTCACTAATTGCAGGGTAATCCAGCACATCGGAGTGAGAATGCAATAAATGGGTTCACGGAGAATCAAGACTAAGTCCTAAGTAAGGCCATTACAAATATTTAATGAAAATAATGTCCTACCGCCCAACCTGTTTGAAGGGCAAATTTGTAAGAAGGGTAAAAATCCTAGCTCGTGACTGTACGTACTATCGAATCAAAATGTACGTACTATCGAGGGTACGTAATATCGAGGTATATCCCTTGTCTGACTTTTTTCATCAATGAGACTATCGATCAATTCGAACCGAGGAAAAAAAATCTCAAAAAAAACTTTTTTTTTTTTTTTTTTTTTTGGGGGGGTGTTTTTTTGGGGGCCACAAATTTTCCCAGAGAGAAAAAAAAAAACTTGGGGGGGCCCCCGGTGGTGTTATCCAGGGGGGGGGGGGGGGAAAAAAAAAATAGTATTTTTTTTTTTTTTTTTTTATTGTTTGGCGGTGGTTATATTTTTTTTTTTTGTTTTGCTGGTTTTTGTATGCGTTTTTTTTTTTTTTTTTTTCGCTCGAATATAGAGACCGTTTAAATTTCCGAGCCGTGTTTGAAATTGTACAAAAGATTTAATGTTTGCGTCGAATGGAAAACTGAAACTTTGTTAGCCACCGCTGATTTCCAATTGACAAGAATTTGGAACGGTAAGTTAGATATATTCCAATCCAAACGAACTCTTTAGCTGGAAAAATCATATTGGTCATCCTAAAAAGGACGGATTTTAAATGGTCCATGTTTGATCGGTCTTCTTAGGACCTGTAGTGTGGCCCATTCACATCTTTACTAATATTGTGCGACAATGCTCAGTGTTCCAGAATGCGAATTTAGCTGGAAAGATACGTTTTCAGCCTAAGTTTGAAGTTGTGAAGCAAAATTGTCTTCTGCAAAGTTGTTTCTAATTTTCCCTGAATATCTTAGGGTACCCCTACAAAAAACAATTTTTTGCTCTAATTTTTTTATTTTAAATTTGCCAACAAAGTTGCTCTCAGATGGTTTTTAGAACTTAAAAAGATGTAACTTTTGACGATATATCGTACCGTTAGCGAGTAATTTAAGATTTTCTCATAAAATTACGCCCTTTTCAAATGTGTCTTACTCAATTTAAAAAAAAAACTATCTCCAGTTTTCAAAAATAAAATGCAATAATTTAAAACCTTCCAAATGCAGTTGAGAAATATATTTTTTTGTCTGCCCCAACTAGAGAGATCAACATTTGAAAAAGTCCTATTTTTTTACAAAAACCATTATAAGTTTTGTTTGACATACGATAGCGACAAATTCAGTTCATCAAAAGTTGTGTCTTTTATTATTCTAGAATCAATGTGAACACAGCTTTGTTGAAAAATTTGAAATAAAAAAGTTGAGCAAAATAACTGATTTTTATAGGGACACCCTAAGCTTCGTAGGAAACATTGCTCTAATTCGGTCATTTCAAAAGCTACAGAAAAATTTATTCAACCAAAGTTGCTTAAAATTTTCTCTTCTACAACTTTTCTTTAAAATATATCCCTTTATTTCTGCAAATAAAAAAGTTAGATTTTCGATTTCTCTGAAAACAAGGACCACCCTAGTTTCCATTCATACCAAAAGAAGGACCTTGTTATTAGAAACAACTTTGTTGAAGACAACTTTGCTCCAAAACTTCAAACTTAGGCTGAAAACGTATCTTTCCAGATAAATTCGCATTCTGGACCACTGTGCAATGCATTAGCCAGCTATACTAGTGTCATATTTGCAACAGTTGCTAGAACATAATCGAAATCAATTATCTGCCAGTAAATGGTCATGCTAATGTTGCTAGTTGATTTTCACACACATTAGCGATAATTATGGTGGCCGGCTTATACCGTTCGTACACAGAAAAAAACCCCGAAAATTTCCCCTTTTTTTTTTTAAGGCAAAGGGGGGTAAAAAACGAAAATTTTTTTTATTTTTTTTCGGGCGTAAAACAATGTTTTTATATTTCTTACAACCAACTGGTTTATTGCGGTGTTATAATAATAAAATTTTAAAATATCTCACTATATTCTGCCAAATCTAGTATTCCCTTTATGTGCATTAGATGACGCAGAAAATTCAATGTTTCTTTTTATCTGTTTTACCACTCAACCGCCTAACCGAAAGATGGCTGCCAACTAGATCACACTTATTTCGCTCGTGGTTGCGCCAACCGGCTGGCTACCAATTCACCACTGGCTTGGTTAACCGACTGCATAACTGCAGTAGAAAAACCAAAATTTCTACGCCATTTTAATATTTCATCTTTCAAAAGAACGTACTCAAAGTTTCATTTCAATCTGTCAATTTATTCTTTGTTTACAAGCCATTTGAAGTTGACGTGTCAGTGTATTTTTTAACAATGGAAAAATCCGAATATCGTGCAATGATTAAATTCTTTGTCTTGGAAGGTTTATCGGCTACTGAGAACCATGCAAAGAAGGTGAAAGTATTAAAGGAGTCTTCTCCTTCATTTTCAACCATTCACCGATGGGTTTTGCAGTTTAAGCGTGGCCATACAAGCGTTGAAGACGATCCACACTCAGAACGTCCAAAAAGTGCATCAACACCAGAAATCATAGCGAAAATACAGGATATGGTTTTGGAAGATCGTCGATCGACCTTGGATGTGATAGTTGACACCATAGGAATCTCATATGGAACAACATGGCATATTTAGGCTGAAGTTTTGGGTTTCAAAAAACTGTGTGCACCATGGGTGCCGCATTTGCTATCAATGAGCATGAGCATGATTGACCGCCCGAGGTTGCTGCTCCGTTGTTGCCAGATCAGCTGTTATTACACAGAGAACCAACAGATAATGCTTGGGACTAACATACACTGTGGTGCAAAATTGATCGGACAAGAATATCATTTTGGTAAAGTAGGTGATAAAATTCAGAAATAAAATATGTTAAATAGTTTATTAGTTTATTTTTCTTTTTTTGAGATTAGATTTTTGGCATTTTGATCGGCTGCCAACTTACCGCCACTAATGAACGTATCTTTTTTGACAGCTTGTGCCAAATACCGTTTGTTTTGCTGTGACAGAAACGGGGGACGACCACATCTGCGACGATTTTCAATGCTGCCGGTAATTTTCTGTCGGGAGATGATGTCCGATACCGTAGACTTAGGAATACCAAGGGATTCAGCAATCTTCCGAACCGTTTCCCCGCATTTATGAAGTAAAATAACATTACTTCGTTGAGCTACCGATGTTTCCTTCCTGCAGGCCATTGTGAACTTTCAACTTCTGGTAAATTTGCTAATAAGCGTTTTGCAGTAGTATTAGTGGAATCTAAAATCGTCTCCGCATTAAATCATACACTCAAACTAGTTTGATAATTATTATCGTTTGTTTTTGTTACAATTTCTATGGTTTTCCGGTGACTTATGCAAACTGTTTTTCAAGATATTGTTCAAAAAATTTTTTTCACAAAAAAACCAAACATTGCAGATAATTTTTAATAGTGAAGATGAATGTATCAAAGGAAAACGAATATTGAAAAGCAATAAAATGGAAGGTGACAAATAATAATTTAAGTTTTACGAGCGAATTCACGAAGCTATCAAATGTGTCCGATCAATTTTGCACCACAGTGTACATCTTCAATGTGTAAAAACTGGTGATCCCAATCTAAGGCAATACCGGCGCCGGCCTCGCCCGAATGCAGGTCAAGAAGGGAAGGGGTAGGCATATGTTGACGTGATACTCGCTTTATTAGAAGCCGAGAACACATCTGCACTTCCACGAGAAATCACTGGGATTTTGGATAGCAGGATTGGGTGGCACCAGGGTGATAAACGATAAGCTGTAAAGTGTAATTAGTACCGATTTCCGATTTGAACCGATTTAAACCAACAGTAAGGATGCTATTGCGGCAACTCACAGATTGTGATAGTGGTATTTCATTAGGAAAACAAGGTAATTCATCTCAACGCTTGAGTACCAACTTGGACCGATCTACACCAACAGTCCGGATGCCGCTGGAACCTCTTACAGAATAGGACAGTGGTTTATTTGTGATAGGGTGGCCCGACGAGTATGGCGAACAAATAATTTGAATCATAATTAATTATGTACCTCACCACCGACCGGCGAACCACGACTTCTGATGCTCACTCGATCACTCACGCATAGGCAACCGAAACAATAGACAAAACGCTACGCCCGATAACAAAATATTGCGGAACAAAGTATCGACACAACCGATTCAACCGATTCAACCGATGGTCGACGTAAACCTATTAAAAATTATTTTTATTAATGTAGATACAATGGGTAACAATTACCTGTCTTGCTCCACGTTCTTGAAAGCACTTACTACCTCACGAGTGCCTGTACTCAATTCCGCATGTGTCCGTCTAGTTTCCGGTACATTCATTCATCTTTATGCCTAGCTTTAAAAGTTTTGTGAAATAGAGAAATATTAGATATTGTCTTCAAAATTTGGTAGAAATAAATTATTTGTTGCCTGAACAGAAACAAAATTAACAACAAAGATAAAAGTAGAATCCTTGTAGTACCCCGGATGTTTGAAGAGCTTAGCAATTTCTATGTAAAGATACAAAGATTTATTGTTGCGGGCTGTCGATGGTTGGTGACAATCAACTCTGATTATTATTGTGACCTTTTGGACCAGTTGAATGAACAAATTTGTGAAAAAAGACCCGATTTGTAGAAGAAGAAAAATCACTTTTCACCACAACAATGCACCTGCTCACACAGCTCAAAAAACTATCGTGAAAATCAGTGAATTGGGGTACGAATTGTTGCAGTATCCACCCTATTCGCCAGATTTAGCTCCCTCTGACATCTGACTGTTCTCACACCTCAAAAAATTCCTTCGTGGAAAGCATTTTTCGTCAAACGAAGAGGTTATAGCCGCCTTAGAGGAGTATTTTGCAGGCCTTCCTGAAAGTCACTTCCGTGATGGGACAACAGAGTTGAAAGATCGTTGGACCGGATGTATTGATCTTATGGGAGACTATACTGAGCAATAAAAGTGATTTCCTAAAAAAAAAAAAGAGGTGCGTTATATCAGGGATATAACCGCGAGATTTACGTAGGACCGCGTTGGTGTATAGTTATAATGGTATCATCTAATTTGAACATATCAAACACATATCGTTGGTAGATATTAAAAGGTTTTTATTATTTGGCTTTGACCGCCCTTATGAAGTTTTCTACATACTGCACATTCGTAACATGAGAGCCGTAGCCGTACCCCCTCCCTTCCTTGCATCAGGTCCAGCTGGTAGTCATCTGTTTGTCATTGTTTCAGTCATGCTATATGCAGCTTAAAGTGTACCATGCATTCAATGACAAACATACAATTCGACAAATATTTTTCATTGGCACTCAACTGACAAACGTAAACAAGGATTCTTTCGGCAAATATTTTGTGACACAAAGTGTACTAATGTAAGCCACCAATTCTATCAGATAGGTGGACTCTTTCTCTCCAAAACAATCGTAGTGCATTAATGAGATAAGGTCTCAATGTCGTGAAATTTGCGGAAAAATCATTGCTTACGTTTTTCAGTTCGGCTGTAATGGAAAATCTCTGTCGAATTTACCACTCTCGACTGAATGCCTCAAACAATTCAAAATGAACTATTTTTTGAGTGATGAATATGCAAAGTTTGTTTAGCATAAATCACGAACATTGCACTTAAACAAAATCTCTTTTATTGTAAAATTTAATTGTTCGTCCTGAGAAGGCAGATATTAATTTTTGTTTCCAGTTTATTTGGAGAGCAGAACACCATCATGTGCTATATTTCCTTACGGTAGTTTATAAAACTCCTCGTCGCCGCAAAGGTCCGACGGCAAGATGCTTAGGGTGTTTCTAGTAATCTAATTGCCACAAGCTTCGTTTTCCGCTGCGAGGTAGCCGCTTGCGGAATGGCTTCAGAAGGGGACACCGCCCGCGTGGATGTCGCCGCGTGACGATTTTTACGACCCATTCCCACGGCAATAGGTCGAGCGGGAAAACTTGCAAAACTTTGCAGCGCTTTCTTCTGGCTTGCCACCACTAGTAGATGAGCAAACGCAGGCGAAAAATTTGCTAACCGGACGCACAAACCCAAGAACACGGACGAGAAAGAAAAATTCGGGAAAACTCTTCGTACGAGAGAGCGAAAAACACGACCGTGCGTGCCGCTAAATCGAAGTTGAATATCCCAATGAAATCATTTTGGTTGGTCTCGCGTGCTATATACTAGCGTTCATAGCATAGCCTTCAAAGAAGAGAGGCACGACAGGCTTCAGTTATAAATATCAGGCACCGGCAACAAAGCAAACTAATTTTGAAGCTGAGGGGTGTGGCTAGTGATGTATTTAACATAGAATAAAACTAAATGAAATAAAAAGAAGACAGTTTGTTACCCGGTTTTGAGGACCCGGAAAGGGAAAACCATATTATCAACCTGTTCATGTGTAGATTTGTATGGGAGCATAAGTAGGTCATTTTTAAGTAAAAAAATAAACTATTTATACTAATAGTACTTAATTGAAATTTTAATGCAAAACATTTGTTAGTTTTTCTGATCAAATGGTGTATAAATGAAGTCATTCTGTTCGGTCGAACTATTAGCGTTCAAAAACCTTTCACTTTTGCGTAACGCTCTCATTTTCAAAATTTTGAAATGACACCCGGTATAGAAAAGAGAAACGTAGTCCTACGTTAAAATGTATTTTCATTTCCGCTTTCAAAACTTTTTGACTAACCTAGTATATCGTTAAAGCTTGCTTCAGATAGAATTGGAACAAAAACAATTGCCTGTATTTCAGTTATTTATTATTGAATTCAAGATCTTTTTTTATACAAATGTAGCGTTTTCTTCATACTTTTAAGAAAAAATACGGATAAAATTATTCGTCACGGTTTCGAAGGAATTCTCGAATTTTTCCTGTAACACGGCTCATTAGGCGGCGCACACCTTCTTCGTCCATCGTTTTAGCTATCTTATTCCACCAGGTCTTCATCTGATTGATGTCTTTGACAACCTTTCCCTTTTCCTTGAGTCTCCTCTTCATGATTGCCCAGTATTTCTCAATAGGGCGGAACTGGGGGCAGTTGGGTGGGTTAAGGTTTTTCGGAACAACCTGGACCCCTTTCTCTGCATACCATTCTTGAACGACTTTGCTGTAATGACAGCTTGCCAAATCTGGCCACAACATTACGGGATGGTCGTGGGATCGAATGAACGGCAAAATTCGTTTTTGGAGACACTCTTTTTGGTATAGTTCCGACGTCATTGTCTTATTTGTAACGAAAACTTTCGTTTTTTTGCCACAGCTGCAAATGCCCTGCCAAATCATGAATTTTCGTGCAAATTTGTCGGCAAAAACAAATTTAAATTTGGCTGGAACATCCCCCCGAGCCGTTGCCAAGTAAAATTTTTGACCTGGGATTTGCCCGAAGTCAGCCTTGACATAGGTTTCATCGTCCATCAGAAGACACCCGTCGAACTTGGTCAGCACCTGGTCGTATAGCTTCCGAGCACGGATTTTGGCCACACTATTCTGTTTTATGGTCCGATTTGGCTGTTTGCTAGCTCGATACGACTTGATTCCTTCCCGGAGTCGAGTTCTCCTCACGGTACTATGGGCAGCACCGAATTTTCTGGCCAAATCACGGTCCGACAGATTGGGATTCCTCTTGATCGTCTTCAAAATCTTACCACGCAGTTTCCAATTGGCTTGAGGCTTCCGAATTGTCGTCAATGTTTCCTTATACCGTTTGATAACGCGCCATACGGTATTTCTGGGCAATTTCAGCTGTTTAGCTAGCCTAGATGCAGACCACAATGGATTTTCCAAATAACTGTGCACATTTTTTTCCCTTCTTTCGGCTTCCATGTTGATTGTTTACAAAGTACAGTCGATTTGCGGAATGTCAAAAATACATGCGTGAAGCTGACAAAATTCCCGACACGTAGGCGCCAAGAACTTCCAAATCCGTACACCAGGAGCGCCACAATATGAGCAAAAGTTTGTTCCAATTCTAAATGAAGCAAGCCTTAGTCCTACGCAAAAAAAAAGATTCTAGTACCGAAAAGCGCCAGAATGTATTGCTAGGTGCAAGCGGCTCGGCGTACGTCGGATTAAGGAGTTCTACAACAGTGAACCAATTTCAAATTGCTAGTTTCATATTGATTGTTGCTAGAATATCAACTTTGTTTAGAAAATGAATCAAGGTCAATTTAGTTTCAATAAAACTTAGATATTGTTTAGATTTCTTCTGAAATGAAAACAGAAAATCCTCATAATAAAAATTCCCTGCCCATCCTGCCGGTTAGACACGAACCCTATAGATGCATTAGACGAGCAGGTATCGAATTTCGCCTTCGATTTAGGTCATCAACCAGTAAGGAAATCCGACCCGCGCAAAAGTATGAACGTCCTCTTTTCCTAGCTGTGTTTAGAAAATTGAAGCAAGCAGAACGAAAGAATTCCGAAAACCTCTCCTCGCATTCGAAATTGTCAGCGATTCGGTTGTTTATTTACATTCGGATTCTAGTATCGCGTTTTCGACTAAGCATGTCATGACAGTCAGCGGGAATTTGGCTTCTTTCTGGTATCGAATCAACAACAACAACAACCGAGAATGGTGGTAACGAAATGTTTGCATGTTATTTAATATTTAGCAAACATCTGCTCCATTTTGTATGGGGAAAGGTTGGTCGAATGGGGGGACGTCGTTATATGGCTCATCGTGGATAATTTGAGGCAATGAACTTGCACTTGAAATTCGCCTATTGCAGCGGAATGAAAAAACAAATTCTGACTGGCTACCGAGGGCAGGGTGTTCCAAAACTGAAGTTCATGAAAAAAGCTAATCCCGGTAGTGGAAAGCCGGCCTGGAGCATTGCACAATTTCAGCAACAAGCTTCTTATCGCATCGAAATGTCGTCACCGGGATTGTTATTCGCCATTCCTGCTAGGAGATAAACGCGAGAAAGTCACATGCGCAATGCACATGCAGTTTTTTTTTTCGTTTTTCGCGGTCAGCGTCCGCAATAGCAGCGATATGGGTGGTTGAAAGAGTGCGATATGCAACGGGCTAAATACGATCTACGACGACAGCCAACCCTGCGAGCGGGATGATGTTGGTGGTAATTCGAGCTGCGTTCTCGCTAATGGTGTTTGCTTTTGCAGTCATTTTTTTTTTCGATTTGCTTGGTTTGTTTACCCTGGTATTAGAGCTGGGTATGGGGGGAATTTGGCGATGCGCTCGAATTTAGCGAATTTGGTCAACGAACTGGCACGGGACGAAGATGAGTTATTGTGCGGAGGTTGCTAGCTAAATTGTTGACACATTTTGAACTATGTATGTTGATAAATGGGATCAACATTTCTCGGATTAAAGGACAACTGTGTTCTTTGAACGAAGGTTGGAAGGAAATTTATCTCAAAATATATACAGTACTGGACAAAATAAATCATACACTTGGCCTGAAAATACATTATATTATGTTATATATTTTGACAGATACATCTGTACCATATAGGGTGTCCCAGAAAGTCTAAGCACTATTTTGATGGCGTCTTCCTTTCAGGACAAGAAACAATCTGGACGTAAACCAGGCCCTGTGGACCAAAACTTGGACCGGAAAATCACGCAAGCTTTCGCCCGTAAAAAGGGCGCTTCCGTTCGAGATGTGGCTAAAAAGCTGGGAACTTCGAAGAGCAACGTCGACCGAGCAAAGATACGAAATGGATTAAGGACTTTCAAGAAGAAGCAGAAGAAGCCAAAACGATGTGAAAAACAAGTAGCATCTGTCAAACCAAGGGTCCGTAAATTATACGATAAACTGCTGTGCGGAAAATCGGTACGCGTAATTTTGGATGATGAATCCTACGTGAAATTTGATTTTAGGACGCTTCTGGGTGACCAGTTCTACACGATCCGTGCCGAAAGAACTATTGACGATGCCGATCTGTCAATTTTTACCGAAAAATTCGGTAGAAAAACAATGGTTTGGCAAGCAATTTGCGAGTGTGGAATGCCTTCAAATCCGTTTGTAACAACCGATACGATGACTGATGATTTTTACGTTCGGGAACGGTTGGAGCGGCGCCTGTTTCCTACTGTACAAAGGCAACAGCGTCGAATTCGTACCCAAGGAGGCAAATCTCCTCCAAACTGTCCCCAGGCAAGACCAATTGAAACTTGTTGGGCTCTGACAAAGACATATTTGCGCAAACAAGTTAAGGCAGTGGATTTCTTCAAAACTTTTGAAAGAGACTGGAAAAAAGTATCAAAAATCATTGGCAAACAGTCTGTGCTGAAGCTATTGAGCCGATCTTTGGCGTTCGATTAAGTGGATCTCGGAAATGTCACTTTGAACTGTAGAAGAATATTGTTGAGAACATAAACGTGCAATAAAAAGTCATTTTACCAACGATCCCATTGACGGAATGAAACAGTGTTTTTCTGCAAACCCAGTATTGCTGAAGACGATTGCTCAGTGCTCTATGGATGGCCCAGCTGTCAACTGGAAGGCGTTCAAAGAATTGACTGAGGAAATCAGGGATCTGTGAGCCAGCCCTAGCTTTAAAGTCCTCCATTCGTTAGCTGCAGCTGGTACGTCGTACACAATTCCACCAAGGAGGAGCTAAGACAAACATATTGGCATGTGGATCATTTTCTGCTGGCATTGTTAAGGCTTTTTCATCTGTACATCATAGAAGATCTTACTAAACGGCTGTGACAAGTTGACTAGAACTCCTTGGGTGATCCTTTTGATCCTTATGCCATTGCTGTAAATTTTAGTGCAAGTATTGTCTTTGCAAGTTTTTTACAGTCTTTGCAGTTTTTTTTTTTTTCATTTTATATGCTACACGAGTTCCGTCAATCTGGGGTAGTAACACTGTTGTCATTTTTAAAATACCATAAAATGTCAGTCCATTTGTAAAATAAAGGGCGAACACGAAATTATTGCGACACCGAAAATGTCATGCCAATTTTCTTATAATGTTTAGAATCAAACCAAAATTTTAGGGTAGTTTTATACATATATTTACTTCAAAAATCAAAAGAAAAGTTAATCGATGGAGCCTTGAGTGTAAAATTGAACGCATTTTCGCTTGATGCCCTCCATCAAAGTCTTTACAGTGTCATCCGGTACCAGTTTCTCAGTTTTTTTTTTCGATTTTCTTAACATGTCCTTCTCGTCTTTGACTGTCTTCTTGCTCTTCCGAAGTTCCCGCTTCATCATTGCCCAGTACTGCTCCACCGGGCGCAGCTCCGGACAGTTTGGCGGATTCATGTCCTTTGGAACAAAATGGACAGAATTGGCCTCATACCACTCCAGGACACTTTTAGAATAGTGGCATGATGCCAAATCTGGCCAAAATAGCGGAGCTTCGTCGTGCTGCTGCAAGAACGGCAAAAGGCGCTTCTCGAGGCACTCAGATTTGTAGATCTCGCCATTTACTGTGCCCTTTGTCACGAAAGGCTCACTCCGCAGTCCGCAAGAGCAGATGGCCTGCCAAATGAGATATTTGGAGGCGAACTTCGACATTTTCTTCTTCTTAAATTTGTCGTCCACATAGAACTTGCTCTTGCCGGTGAAAAACTCCAACCCCGGAATTTGCTTAAAATCGGCTTTTATATACGTTTCGTCGTCCATCACACAGCAGCCATATTTTGTCAGCATCTTCTCGTAGAGCTTCCGTGCCCGAGTTTTAGCCGTCGATTGTTGCCGCTCATCGCGGTTTGGGAAGTTCTGTACCTTGTATGTATGTAGTCCAGCTCTCTTCTTTGCATTCTGGACGTAGCTCTGCGACATGCGGATCTTTTTAGCCAAATCACGGCTTGAGACGTTGGGATTTGCTTTAATCATCCGCTTCACCTTTCCCTCCGTCTTTTTGTTCTCCGGTCCCGGTTTTCTTCCAGCTCCTTTGCCGTGGTCCAACGTCAACCGCTCCTGGAACCGCTTCAACACTCTGGAGACGGTTGAATGGTGAATGTTCAACATTTTTCCCAACTGCCGGTGCGACAGGTCAGGAAATTCCAGGTGTTTGGAAAGAATTTGTTCTCTCGACTCGCGTTGGTTCACCTCCATTTTCGTTGAATCGAAAAACACGACTTCGAGTTTGACAGCATGTAAACAATACACATCAATGAGATAGTGTGCAAAATTTGGTTGATTTTTACCCAATAGTAAAAAAGTTATGCCCTGTTGAATGTGTCGCAATAATTTCGTGTTCGCCCTTTACACAAATATTTGTCACTGCAGTGGACAGAAGCCTATTTTGTCAGTCATTTTGCCGTCAACCGAATTTCAAACGGAGCTTTTTGTCGGTATTCCGAATAAAAGTGTTCGTTGTTGTGGCTGATGTGGTAGACGATAAGATACTGGTACCAAAGCTGAAATTTATCATCAGGTCGAGCCGTTTCTCAAGGAATACCTAATCTCCTATAGCTCCGTTTCTTTTCGACGATTCGACGGGACTACTTAAAGCCGCTATGGAGAAAATTGTTAAGCCCGAGCGTCTGACAATCAAAGCAAAATCCGTCATTGAAATAGAATTGACGGAGAGCAATCTTCTGCCAGTCCTTAATGTGGAAATCGATTTTGCCTCTAAATCAGTAATCAAGAAAGCGAGAGACTTTGCAGAAATTTCCGGCAAAGATGTTTTGGCATTCCGCAACGACTGTCGATCTTTTCACTGTGGTTTTGGAAGAAACTACTCAACAAATCTTCTCTGATTAAGCCTGATGTTATAACCCACTTTACGGATATAGTTAAAAAGCGTCTGGATTTGTGTCTGGAAACGTTCGTAGATAAAGAATATCTGAGCGCTGCAGTTGCTCAGCAAGTGAAAGAAGACTTTGGACAGCTGTGCTAAATGACCTCTTCAAAGACGTTCCTTCCGGAATCCAGAAAAAAGAACAGCGTTTGGGCAAATTTTGGCTGGAACTGATGAGTCATTCCAAATTTGATAACACTGGTTGAAAAAATGCTCATCCTGTCGCAAATGCGACGATGAAGCGAGGATTTTCAATACATGAAAAGTGTCCAGTAGTGAACTAAACTGAAAAGAGTTTGGTAG
This sequence comes from Aedes koreicus, assembly GCA_024533555.2. Classification (NCBI taxonomy): domain Eukaryota; kingdom Metazoa; phylum Arthropoda; class Insecta; order Diptera; family Culicidae; genus Aedes; species Aedes koreicus. The sequence goes on from JAHHFK020005882.1 coordinate 118,377, forward strand.
CTCAGAGAATTGTCTATGAACTGTGAACGGCGTTGAATTCACGAAGTCCTTGATACAATATTCACGCAACGCACGTGCATCATTTTGTACTCGAAAACCTGTGATGCTTTCCTCTTTTCTTCGATGTTTATGCTTCTAGAAACTTGAAAAATCAATTACTTATATAGATCGATCTTTGTTCACGTTTGCAAAATGAGAGACCAAAGCAGGTTAAGTAATACGCAAGAAGCCCTATTTGCGGCTGCTATTCGTCATTTTGCCTAAATGAAGCAAGTTAGAATTTCTGATTGAACAAAACTATCGTTTAATCCAATTTATATTAACTTATTTTCCCAATCGGGAAAATTAGGCAAAAATGCGGAAAAAATTCGGGAAAAATGCGGGAATTCTTAAATTAAGATTGTGTGGCTACCCTGAAATCTTAGACTTACTGGGACACCCTATATACGTGAAAGTTTCTCTTTAGTGTGCTAAATATAGAGGTCAAGACGGAAATCATTAAAAGTTTTTTTTTCTAGATTAGTTTTTATCAAAAAATCGATATATTTTCTTGCACAAAGTAATTCACACACTTCAAAAATCGGATTTCTTGATGATATCATTAGAGCCAATTTTAATATTTTGGCAGCACAGCCTTCGATGACAGTAGTAGTCACAGCACAGATGTGGTGTTTTCCCGCCGAAGTTGGTTCCGTGTGTATTCAAAAAGTTTAAAATGTCCGGGAAACAGATTTCGCTTGATATCAGAAAATTGGAGATTCGTGATCGTGAAAACCGCCTTTCTCTTCGCAATATTGCTAAAAAAATATTCAGTTTCACTTGGGGCTATGCAACACATAAGGAGAAAGTATGAAAGCCAGGGAATAGTGAAAAACTTATCCGAGCAAGGACGTCATTGTTCGACAATTCACCGTGAGCATGCCAAGATTGTTCGATTGGATAAGCAAAATCCGAAATTTTCATCGAGAGAGATTTCTGAATCGCTAAATCTAAGTGTTGTCCGACGTACTGTTCGCCGACGGCTCAACGACATTGGATTAAAGAGCTGTTTGATGTCCAAGCGACCTTTCATTAGAAGTGGTTTGAGTTTGCCAAAAAAAATAAGCTCGTATGTCGGTAGACTACTGGAAACTGGTTTTATGGACGGACGAGAGTATGTTTGAGCTATTCGGACAAAAACGGCGCTCAAGAGTATGAAAAGCTTCTTATATCCATCGACATATCCACAAGACAATGAACCATGGAAGTGGGAATATCATGGTCTGGGGAGCGTCCGCATGGTCTGGAGTAGGAAGTTTGGCACGTATCAAAGGGATCATGACTAGGGATATTTACATCGACTTGCTCTGCGAAAATATGGAAGTGTTTCTTTTGAAAACTGGCCTGGAAACTAACTTCATCTTTCAACAGGACAAGGATCCACAGCAAACCGCGATTATAAACTACTGCATTTTTCAAATCAAACCGAATCAAAATGCTCGAATGGTCCCCGCAATCGCCTGATTTGAGGTCGGCTTTACTCATGGGGCCTCACTGAGGGCATTCCTTATGCTACCCGAAATAAAAAAAATTAAAAAAACAGTGGTAGTATCTTGCACTGGAGGCAATGGGACAAGAAATGTTCCACTAAGTGGTGGGTGTTTCATACGGCGCAGCTTACCACCAATTCTCGGACACGTTATGCAACGCTCTTGTATGCCCAGAGCGTAGGCACGACAGTATCCACTGCTGTCGGTGGTCAGGTGGGTCCCTCCGTTGGTGGAAGGGAGGGGGGGGGGGGCTTGCCTGGATCCAAGAGTGTTGGGGTTTCTGCTCTGAGGGCCGCAACAACGCTGGGTTAGTCGGTGAAGACAGCGATTGGCCGACCGGTTAGCGCTTTGGCCAAAAAAATAAGTAGTGTTTTGGGAGCTTATGTAACCTAGCGGAATACTAGTCGGTGATTCCGATGCCGACCCCGAAAATTGATGGTCGACAAGCTCACGAAAAGATGCTTGCACCGGTTGCGGGTTTGCGCCGGCCCTAGAAACCCTACGGAGAGTGTCATCGATTGGCACAGTTGGCTGGTTCCAGTCCTTACCAGTGGACCTTGGACACCGGAGGGAGTATCTGGTTGGCGAGGCTACGGAGAAGTTGGTTCCTCCACTAAAACGAACCCTCCATCGCAGGACCCGGTAGTTTTTGCGAAGAATATGGCAATTCGACAGAACTCCGGCAGCTTTGGTCTGGCGAGGCTGGTGATCTCAAGGTCGTACGTAATTCTGCTGTTGACGATGGCTGCACCCACTCAAATCCTGGTTAGGTGTCGTTCGGGAATGCTCCAGAGGGGAAAGCATTTTGCTTTTACTTCATCGAAGTGCCAACTGAACGACAAGGAGCGGTCGAGCCTGACAACTGGAATCCGCTGCTTAATGGGGCAGCCTCCGAGCGTGATCGGTGTAGCCAGTGTACGGTGGTTGTTACCGCAGATATGTATAAAGCCGCTTTTCTGCGACGACAGCAGAAAACCGCAGTCTGAAGTTGCAAAGTTCAATAACTATGTTCCTCGCGAACATCAGAACGATGTCGTCCGCGTAGACAAAGATGAAGATCCCCACTGGTACCTCAGAAAAAGTCCCGTTGATCTCAACGAGGAATAGGATGCCGCCTATAACCGAGGCTTGTGAGATAACTGTTTCCTCATTGAAGGTGTCGTAGCAATGCTTTCCAACTGTGACTTAGAATGTCCTATGTTGGAGGACGTTTCAAGTACATTACATTATGTCCCCGGATAGTCCCCACGCGATTAGCTGTTTGAGAACGTTCGGTATCCATGTGCAATTGTATGCCTTTGAGATGTCGAGGGTGGCGAGATCGAGATAGTTCTCGTCCTAAAGAATATCTTGCAGCGCCTGGCCTAGTTTACCAGATAGGTGTTTGTGGCAAAGCCCGGCCGGGAGGGGGGGTGGCGGTTGTCCGGGTACCACTTCCATTTAAAAAAAAACAACATTAACCTCTGGGTTTATTTTTGGGGTTTTGTGGTTTATCTGTGTGTTGTTGTGTGTGTGTGTGTTGTTGTTGTTGTTGTTGTTGTTGTTGTTGTTGTTGTTGTTGTTGTTGTTGTTGTTGTTGTTGTTGTTGTTGTTGTGTGTGTGTGTGTGTGTTCTGTCTGTCTGTCTGTCTGTCTGTCTGTCTGTCTGTCTGTCTGTCTGTCTGTCTGTCTGTCTGTCTGTCTGTCTGTCTGTCTGTCTGTCTGTCTGTCTGTCTGTCTGTCTGTCTGTCTGTCTGTCTGTCTGTCTGTCTGTCTGTCTGTCTGTCTGTCTGTCTGTCTGTCTGTCTGTCTGTCTGTCTGTCTGTCTGTCTGTCTGTCTGTCTGTCTGTCTGTCTGTCTGTCTGTCTGTCTGTCTGTCTGTCTGTCTGTCTGTCTGTCTGTCTGTCTGTCTGTCTGTCTGTCTGTCTGTCTGTCTGTCTGTCTGTCTGTCTGTCTGTCTGTCTGTCTGTCTGTCTGTCTGTCTGTCTGTCTGTCTGTCTGTCTGTCTGTCTGTCTGTCTGTCTGCCTGTCTGTCTGTCTGTCTGTCTGTCTGTCTGTCTGTCTGTCTGTCTGTCTGTGTTTTGTGGTGGGGTGTTGGGGGGGGTGGAGGAGGGCTCTCATACAAATGAAACACAAATTTCTGCATAACTCGAGAACTAATCAAGCAAATGGAACCAAATTTAGCATGTGGAGGTTTTTGACGGCAAGAAATGTTTCTATGGTAGTTTGAGACCCCTCCCCTCTCTGGAAGGGGGGCTCCCATACAAATGAAACACAATTTTCTGCATAACTCGAGAACTAATCAAGCAAATGGAACCTAATTTGGCATGTGAATGTTTTTGGAGGCAACAAATGTTTCAATGGTAGTTCAAGACCCCCTCCATCCTTGAAGGGGGGAGGGGGGGCTCTCATACAAATGAAACACAAATTTCTGCATAATTCGAGGACTATTCAAGCAAATGAAACCACATTTGGCATGTGGGGGTTCTTGGAGGCAGGATTTCTATATATATAAAAATGAATTTCTCTGTCTGTCTGTCTGTCTGACCCTTATAGACTCGGAAACTACTGAACCGATCGGCGCGAAAATTTGTATGCAGGAGTTCTTGGAAATGAAAATGGTTCTTATGACTGTTTGAGACCCCTCCCCTCTCTGGAAGGGAGGACTCTCATACAATTGAAACACAAATTTCTGCATAACTCGAGAACTAATCAAGCAAATGGAGCCAAATTTGGCATGTGGGGGTTTTTGAAGGCAATGATTGTATGGTGGTTTGACCCCCCCCCCCTATGGAAGGGGGGCTCCCATACAAATGAAACACAAATTTCAACCAAACATGAGAATTATCCAGGTTACTAAAACACAAAACGTGTATTTCTCGGGTAAGAAGCATGTGATAGAAGTTTGAACCCCTGCTTAGTCAAGAAAACAACTCATTCCGAAAAACAACCATAAACGTTCCAGTTCTATTAAATTTTCATTCATTTAGTTGCAAGCGTAGCAGCGTTCGCACTGGGTTCAGCTAGTCGTCAATAAATGTAAGTAGACTATAAACAGGAAAATTGTGACAGCTCCAACAGTTCGTTTACGAGATGGGAAAAGTGAAAACTAAGTAGTGGTTTGTAATAAAAATGATGTGTGTTGGTGATAATCGGGAAAGGTTCCGGTCGTCCGACGGTTTTGCGTGACCGGAAGGTGCAGCAAGCGCAAAAGACGGTCGGTGGCGAAATCTTTCCACGCCTTGGACCAGGAGGTCGGTACGACCGACTAGACGATCAAAATTTGGCCAACATGGACATCGTCATGAGGAAGCGGAAGTCGAGGCAGGCTATGTCTTAAACGCAAATGGCCGCCCAAAAGCGGCGAGTGAAGGTGCTCGTCAAGGATGTCTAGCCTACGAAGCGCAACGTGGTTGCAATCATGGACGACGAGTACCTGATGCTCGAAGGTAATGACTGCTTGGGAACTGGCTATTTCACGTTCCCCAGGAAGGAGGTGAGCAGCGCGTGAAGTACACTTCCCACAAGAAGTTCCCTAAGAAGGTCCACTTGTGCTGACAATCAGTGACAAGGGAATGTCAAAGCGGTTCTTCTTTTCTTGGGGACTTGCGGTCAACGGGAAGGTGTACAGAAGTGCCTACCGGAAGTTGTGGCCTTCATTAAGAAACAACACCCGATAGACGATGCTGTGTTCTAGTGAGGGAAACCGTATAGCCGGTGGTTTACTATTCTCTCGAGGATTTTAGAACCACAGCAGGTTAGACAGATGGGCCTGTAGTCTCCCGGGAAGATTCCAGGCTTTTGAACAGGTAATACGAGACTGTGCGATCAAGAAGCAGGCAGGGTGTTCACTATTCATACCTTGTTAAGCAGGTGAAGCAGAGTGGTCTTACCGTCGAGAGGCATGTTCCGGAATAACGGGTAGCCGGAGAGAGAGAGTGAAGGATAGTTCGCACTTCTTGAAAAGACGGTTGATGATGAGCTCTGGGTCTGCGTTCGAAATGGCGATACTCATAATGTCCAGTGGTGTCTATCTTTTGCCGTAAGTCATGCGGGTAGCCTTTTATTGCAGATAGGCCGTAGAGGTATTCCCCCAGGGCTTTGGCGACTAGTTTGGGATCGGTAGTGTTACGTCCGTTGATTTTGAGGTTAATTCCCTGATGCCTGATGCGACAGACTGGCTGGCCTTGACAGCGACCAGTGAAGTTCTTTTTTACCGGCGTTCGAGCACGACTTTGGGATTCACGAAGTGGCAGCAGCACTGAGTTCGTCGAATAACTCTTTGATTGATGCGAAGATATTCTTGCTGACGTTGTCGGCTATGGTGTAGAAGGTATCCCAGTCGGCGCGGTCGTACTGCCATCGGGGTCTGCACGAGGTGTTTTTGGGACGGTTGCTCGATCTTATCACGGTGCGATGATGGTCGCTGCCCATCGGGTCTTCACGCACCTCCTAGAAGAGATGCAGGAGGATAAATGTAATATGAATATGAAATTATTAAAGTCCAAAAAATATTAAGATGATATTAGCAGGCCAAATCGTGAAAAATAGTTCAGAATATCAAGAACAAATCCGCTGGTAGTTTTCCAAGATATATAAAGAAATACTTTTAGAAGATGTGGAGAATATTCCTCGAAAATGTCTTGACGAAGTCCAGAAAAAAGTTCAGAATATGCCCACTTGTCAAATGCTCTAGACTCAGATAGTTTAGAAGTCTTCAAGAGCACTGCCTTAAAAACTTCGGTTATTTTTTTGATCAAAAAGACTCCCGCATTCTCGTCGACAAATTATTTGAGCATTTTAAGCATATATACAGGTTTCCTATAAGCTGTTCAACACATTCATATGCTTGAATACAAGCAATGTATTTAAGGAAGTAAACGTGCTTGGCCTTTCTGTTTTATTTTGTTCGTTCGTCTGATCGGGCAACAACCATTTATTTTCTTTAAAAAAAGGAGCACTTAAAGAAGCTAGGCTAAGCAATTGGCATGGGAACTGAACGCGTGAATTTTGTCAATACAGTGCACCAGGTGCACAAATGGACGGAACGCTACTGATATCTGGAAACCAGAAATGAACGAATTTGCCCCGTAAGCAGCCATTTGTACCTTTTGTGTGTCTTGTCCTTTAATTACCGAAAGCTTGATGGGCTATCCCAAGTAACAATTTTAGTTTTATTCCAACCGTATAGCACTCCTCCCAGCTTTGTTGATAAAACTACATTCAAAACTGGTTTGTCTACCAACACCTCCTCTATGCTCCTTTAAAGCCAAAATGTGTACAAAGTGGCCCACTCTATAGACTGTTGTGAAAACAATTTAGTAAGACCATAAAGATTTTGAAAATGTTCTAGTGATAGATGCTATGACCACTTGAGAACCTTCATAAAACCCTTTTGGCTGCCATGAAAACCAGAATGTGGCCAAATGGCCACAGCTGTCAAACTTCACTGTGATATCGTGGTGTTTGTTGTTCTGCTTTGTTCGATTCTCTGTTCTTCTGATTCATTTAGCAGTAAAAAAAAGGTCTAGTGTTGCGGGAAATTTTGTTTGATAGCAAAATATCCAAAACAAATTGTGTTTTCTACAGCGTTTTATGCTCCAAATTATATGCGCATTTATTTTTATGGTACGATTATTGGTACGATAATTAATGCCCCTCGGAAATTCGCGAATTTACAACAACATAAATCAAATTAAAACAAATACATTCGATAAATTAATCATAAATTTCCTGAAAAGTGCTTGAAACTGCATGAGATTATCTAAAAAAATGCCGAAATTAGTCTCCGATCTACAGTTTATTTGCATACCATTGAAAACTTGATGCATTTATTTTTCCACATTTCAATTATTTCTTATATTTCAATATGACGACTGGAAAAAAATCGCAGTTTTGCCATAAAGCCAATTTTTCTTCGCAATGATTATTATAAAACTATTTGGTCTTATTGCGACTTCCTTCAATGCTAATTTGCCGTTTAATGCATTTACTGGAGGCAAAATGGTTTTAAAATGCTTTTTCAACTGACCATAATAAGATAATATCAATGAGGCCTAAAAAACGGCATTTCAATACAGCATTTTACGAGTTCATAAAGTCAAAATAAAACCTTTGATAGGAGTAAAAGGAATTTGAGAAACAAGGTTTTAAGATCGTTGTACAAGCTGTGTAGGTTTTCATAAACCTGACTAAAATATGAAACCTATTGGCACCTCTTGGTGCCATAATAAAACCAAATTGATTTCAAGTGGCTTTCATAAAACTTTAATAAAACTTAATAAAGCAGGATGGTGTTAGTAATGTTACTTGGGATATGTAATTATAATAAACGGTGTACAACAGACCCCAGTGAAAAAATCTGGAAATCCCTCTTACCGATATTCATATTCGAGTATCTGAAAAGCAAAGTTCTACTACTTCTGTTTAAACATTTGCATTAACATCTGAATTTTCAAATTTTGATAGTGATCAGCTCATTATCAGAATCCATACAGAAAATCAGACGATAGGCTGCGGAGTGGTATTGAAAACGAACATTTCTTTTGCTAGACGCATTTAATGAACGTTCCCTTCCTCAATTTGTGTTGCAAGCTGCCAATTTATTGCTATGCACTAATGTTCAGAGCCGGCTACATCCCATTATACGATAAGCGATAAGCTGGAAAAGTCCAGATATAAGTTCCAGAAGAAAAAGCCATTCTCCTCTAGGAAGAAGGATAACACCCAACAGATAAGCTTAAAGTTCATCGTCTCAGTTCATCGATTATATAACCTTTGTTTACATAGCAGAGAGCGAAAGAGCTAGCGTTCGCATAACCAGCAACCAGAGCAAGCTGTTAAATCACATTTCGCAAAGTTTTCCTTCCTTTTCCAAGAAAATAAGAAAAACGACAACAACCCAAACAGAAAGATCATCATCCCCAAAAATACACCTACGATGACGACACACACACACATACACACTCACAACGAAAACGAGAAATCGACGACGGCAAGCATCTGGTGAGTGAGTCAATTTCCTGCATCCTTTCCTCCGAAAATGCTTTCCCACCAACTCTGGAGGGAAGATGGAGCGGGGGGGTTGGTAAGGGGTTTGAAATCGTCATTTTCGTCTCTCGCTCAAGGACTTTTCTGCGTCGTCGTCGTCGTCGTCATTGGAACTCATCTCGTCTGGTCCGTTATTCAAACGTCCTTGACCCCAGCAGCCAGTCAGCAGCGTCGCTGTGCATTATGTCAGAACACCAAGCGAAACAATGGCCGGGAAAACCCCCCTGGTGTGGTATGTTGGTCTTATCATCTCGGCTGCAGCCAGTGCTTAATTCGGCTTGCTTGGATGTGAGTGAGACAGGAGGCAGCATCTCGGTGGCGATGGATCTCACGCTGATTTTGATGCAGGGCACCGCTGTTGTCGCCGCCGACGCCGCCGATGCCGTATCTTGAGCGCGGTGAGAGCTTCCTGCTGCGACTAAGGTGAACATATCTCGGCGGGGATGCCGCGTGTATTGGGAATTGTTTTCCACGGCGGTGGGTGGGTGATTGATTTCGTAGCTAATGCTGTGGATTATGTTGGGAATTTACTGGCTAATCTGAGCTTCGTGGAAATCTACGAAAGACCAAAGATTTGCGTCGGTTTAGAAGCAGTGATTCTGATTAGATGAAAAACGCTGGTGATTTTGTATTGCAATGATCAAAAGTGAAATAAGTTAATGAGGCTTCACAAAAGTCTTTGTAAGCCATACCTTTTGTCGCCCTTAGGATATTACTAAAAGGTTATTGAATCAATAACGAAGTCGGCTATCATTTTAATGCTCTAAATAGATGCACTTTCAGAGCTATAATGTGAGGTCATTCGATGTATGTACCATTATTGCATATATATTGGGGTGGTACAAAGTACCGATTCAGCTTCACTATGCTCAATCGATTCACATATCCCGTCCTGATAATTTTCGCAAAATTTAAGCTCATTTGGTTGCAAATTCGAACTGCACGGGCCCTTAGAGGTTTATAAGGGAATTACTTACTTTGGGAAAATCAAACTTTTCATTATCATTCTCCATGCTTTTCGGTATAAAAGCATCAGAAGATGTTTGCTTATTATGCTTGCGACAAATTTATCGAACTTTAATTTAATTTAACTTTAATAAAATATTTAGAAATTAGAAATCATTAGAAAGTAATAGATTAGCGGTATGATGTACTTGTCCAGTGCATCATTAAACTGTCCAGCAAGCAACATTGTTGAGCCTGGTTCAAAGAATTGAGCCAAAAATCAAGGATATTATGTCGGACAGAGGACAAGCAGTGTTGCCTGAAAGCTGTGAATCATTTATTTCAGAAAACTGTTATTATACCGAAGAACTTAGCAGATCACAACATAACATTAGATTTTCTTATAGTACTCCCCTTAGAAACTTCTAGCATCGAGTTCGCAGTCAGAATTTATTTTATTTTCTTGGCATAACGTCATTTATAAGATAACCTGATACAAAATGTTCCTCCAACGTTGTCGGTTCTTGTCTGCTCCTCTTAAATCCTGTGGGCACCTAGATCTGTACTCTCTAGATCTTGCTCCACTTGGTCTAATCATCTTGCTCGTTGTGCCCCTTGTCGTCTTGTCCCAACCGGATTCCCATCGAACACCATTTCGGCAGGATAGTTCTCCATCATTCTCGCATCATGTCCTGCCTATGCGTCCAGATTTGACCGCCTTTCAAGCATTGTCCACGTTTCATTCCCGTAGAGAACAACCGGTCTTATTAGCGTTTTGTATAGGATACACTTTGTACGGGAGCTGAGTCTGTTTGACCGTTGTGGCTTGTGAAGCCCGTAGTAGGATCTTACGGCTGTTATCATTGTTCTCAGTAACAAATGAGCCAAGATAGATAAATTCTTCGACTACCTCGAACTTATCTCCGTCGATCGTTACACTGCTGCCTAGTCGGGCCCTGTCATGCTCGGTTCCACATGCTAGCATGTATTTCGTTTTGGACGTATTTATCCTCAACACAATCTTCACTGCTTCACGATTCAGTTTGATGTGCTGCTATGCCACCGCCTCAAGTGTTCCGACAATGTCCATGTCATGGGCCACGCAGATAAATTTACTGGATTTGTGTTGAGAATCGTGCCTGGATGTTGAACGCCTCTCTCGTCTTCAGGAGCAATGTTGAAGAGCAGACATGAGATTCCATCACCTTGACAAAGCCCCCTGTAGGATTCGAATGAACCCGATAATCCACCCGATGTCTGCACACAATGACAGGGTTAGCCTTGATTAGTCGGGTCAGCTTCCCCGGAAAGCCGCTCTCGTCCATGATCTTCCATAGCTCGTTTCGGTTAACTATGTCATATGCGGCTTTGAAGTCGATGAATAGCTGATAAATAGGGACTCTGTATTTACGGTACTTTTGGAGGATTTGCCGCCAAGTGAACATGAAGCTGGCTTGATAACTTTCCACGAATCTATTTGCTCGTGACGTCAGTTACTGGAAGATGATTTGGGATAGCACTTTAGAGGCGGCATTAAGACCGGTGACCGTACGATAACTTCCGCAGTCCAGTTTGTCGCCCTTCTTGTAGATCGGGCAGATAATCCCTTCGTCCACTCCTCCGGCAGCTGTTTGGTATCCCAAATCCTGGTTAACAATCGATGCAGGCAGTTGGCCAACTTGTCCGGGCCCATCCTTTGCAACCGATTTGTTGCTCTTCAGCTGCTTAGTTGCATCCTCAACTTTGCCTATCGTTAGGGGTGGTACATCTCTGTACCACCCCAATCGTCAATCGTCTGTAAGAATACTCCCATCCTTATCCTAACAGATTTTAGCTTGTGACACGAGGCCTCTGTGGGATGCGTCGAGTTTCTGGTAGAGCTTTCGCGTTTCGGGCGAGCAAAGCAGCTGTTCTAGCTCGTCACACTACTCCTCCTCCTGGCGGCGCTTTTTCTCCAGGAAGAGTTGGGTTGGCTGCCTCCGCTTCTGTCTGTACTGTTCCATACTCTGACGGGTAGCAGCATGAGTCTCTTCCAACACCTGCCGACATTCCTCGTCGAATCACTCGCTCTGTCGGTTTCGTTCCACGTAACCTAAGAAGTTCTTCACAACGCTGCTCTTCCGGCAGCGCAATCTGGAGCGTTCACGACGAAATTCAGTCGCGCGAGATCAAGATGTTTGTAGTTTCCCTTTGATAAACTTGAGATTTTTTTTTCAAAAGTGTCAACTACTCTTCAACTACTTTTGATTTTGGAATTTACAATACCATTACTAGTTGAAAAGGTTGAACTTTGGATCACGATAACTTTGGAGCAACCTGCACTCAAGGTTGTTCCACCGCAAGCCACCGTAAACAGCACCATTGTTCCAGTTGTGCTACCACCACGAGCTCTAACGCGTTGGTCGGCCACGTCTCCCATGGCAAGGCCTTTCCTGAAATAAATGATTTGCTGCTGCTGACAGCCAGAGTCAACTTGTTGAACGACAATTCTTGTTCCTATTCCTGTAGAACTCTCCTCAATTGCGCTTCGCAAGTGTTTTTTTTTTCTGAAAATTGCCCACAAGCTGGGGAAGAAAACGTGGCCAATCAACACTGAAGTATTTGGTTTCACTGGCCGACAGAGCACCAACAAAGGTATGGTTGTTACTGTTACAACGAATAACGGTGAGTATCACGCATACATTCCTTGTCTCATCATTCCCCAAGAGAGCGGCACAATTCCAACGAAGTTAATCGATACCAAGTAGTGGCAGTTCCCGGTCAATGTGGTTTTGACTGATCCTGAGTTCTTCGCATCAAGCGGGGTTGATCTTCTTGTCGGTTACGACTGAAGGCGTTGGATGAACTTATGCAGAAGTTTTGGATGGTCGAGGAAGCCGCTGAATCTTCGCCGTATACAACAGAAGAGCTGCAGATCAAGGCTCATTTTGTAGCTACTCATCTCAACCTGTATCTCAACCTGCTGAGAGATCGTTTTTGAAAGACCTGGTCAAAGGAGTATCTGTCCATCTTACAAATGCGAGGGAGGTGGACGAAGACAACTTCGAACCTCGTTCCAGGAATGGAGCAAGAATGCTGCTGATTGAGGATAACGTGCCCCCGCAATCCTGGAAATATGGCCTACTCAGTTTCCAAAGCAACTACTGAAACGATTTGAATGAAACAATCGCCAAATGAAAGGTACTGTTCTATACGTCGCATTTGAATGTTATTGAAATCGGTTGACTGGTTCCGGAGATACCCCCGGGGAAGTAGCCAATTTCTGACTTAGATCAAAACATGCGACACCTCGAATTACATGAGATCTCAAAAATAAGTGCAATGGTGACGATATCAACTTTCCAGTACCACAATGAATCCGGGTTCATATTTCTAGAAGTACCAGGGAAGTGTAAAAAAGATCAGTTCTCACGATAAGTGGATAAATTTAGGTTTTTATTATCAAATGAATAAGTCATTCATTTGTGATTTTGATTGGCCACTACATGATCCTCCGGATCATCTAGAACATCCGGAATATCTGAAGAGTTGTGCTCACTTTCGTTCTAGAGTGACGAAACATAACCAAGCAACGAGGTTTAATACATGCTTTGCTAGTCTTATGCTCCAGTTACTATACTTGACGTTTAGCGGATGATATAGAAATTTTCAGAAAGGAGAATTAAATAAACATTTTTGTCAAATAAAGTGTTAATAAAGAAAGCAAAATAACAACACAACGCGCAATACTATAAGAGTCACCAAAAATGTCACTAAATTAAGGAAAAACATAAGTTCCCTCCCCCCCCCCCCCCCCCCCCCTTTCATTTCGTTTTTCCTGTACTTTGCTTATTACAAAAAAATTCAGCCAGAAGATGGGATCAAACTTCGACTCCGTACTTCGATTGCACTAATATGTGTGATATGAGATAATTCAATCCATCCCCACAGTGCAGCCTGATTAGGTGATTTCCTATTGAAAGAATGTACAGTCAGGAAGCGAAAGTGTAAACTTTAATCTACACAATTAGAAATTATTAATTGTACACAAGACTTTATTCATGTTTGTAAAAAGTCGGGAACTTAAAGGAAGATTTCGTGTAAAATCATGTCTCCTTAAACTGACACATCCGGAATTCGACGCATACATGGCATTTCACCCAAATATGCCTCTCATATGCATATTGCTTGCCTCCTCTGGGGATGTGTCAGTTGCTGCGCTGGCAAGAAAATCACCACGCTTACGATGAGTGCAAAACAAGGCAAGTGTGAGAGGGTGTCTCATGAGAGCATTTGTGGTAAAAATTTGAGAACACGCTCTCGAATGAAATGAATGAGTTGTGCACTCGAGCTCAGCCATCTAATTCTCTTTGGTTTACCTCTTGAGAGACCGCTCTGCAGAGCCAAATCTTCAGAAAATCTTCAGTGCCCTTTTTTATGCATGTTTCCAAACTTATGAGTCCAAAGTTGTAAGCATTTCTCCAATTCCTTTGTGAAGGACTTAGATGTGTAACTACACCACCTAATTTAGTAACCTATATGCAATGAAAAAACGTGATAATATCGGAGAAACAAAGATCTTATTTCTTTAGTAAAATAGTTATTCTTTTCGGGTGGTGAAATAGGTAGAAAACTTAAAATTTCATGAATCTCACTAAGTTAACATCCGGACAAAAATGTAATATTCTGAAATGCAAATAAACTACTCATAATTGCATAAACGCACACCTGTAACACACTCATATGATGCTTCGATGTCCAAATGACAACTAGGATGAATTCAGGATTTTTTGTGACGTTCACAAAAAATATGAATAATCGAAAGAAAAAGTGTCCGAAACTACTCCTCTCTCCCCTAGAATATGTGAATTTTAAATTAATGCATTAATTTAAAATTCACATATTGTATGTAGTTTAGGCCACTGCTTTATATGGAACCGTCCAATTGTGCAATGGTTTAGCAGGAAGCAGAGCGTTTTATCCGTCATTGCAGCGCTTAACCTGTGCAAGGTAATAATATTGCTTCTTTTTTCCTACACCCTCCCTCACAAGAATCTGCAATCCTTTATTCACAAGGTTAAATTAATACGTTATAGCAAACATATCAAAACCGAATGGAGTAAAAATGTTGGAGTTCTCTGGGGTGCGATTCTGTGTGTTCTCTGCAGTATGCTTCAGAGCGCTGAGTTAACTCGCCAGTGGCTTCCAGAGGCCAGTGGTTTAATCTCACCGCGCAGTTCATCTCAAAAACTACAGATAAAGGAAGAGTGTTGTGAGTATGCTGCTGCGTACAGTGCTCCTGCATGAACAAAATGAGAGGAAAGAGTGGTATGTTCGCTCTTGTCTCGCACAGAGGAGAAGGACAAGTATGAAGTAAGGTCTTCGAAAACGACAAGGATTTTAAGAAAGAGTGGATGAAAGTGTGTAAGAAAGATGGTGCAAGTGTTGCACAGGATTTGATAGGTAACCTTAAGTCCAAGGTGCGGGCATTTAGCCTAGGAGAGGAAGTTTAATATACCAATTTTGCAAACAAATCTTTAGAAACACAAAAACATGGATTGCAACCAAAATTTAAAAAAAATTGACGTTTCAATAATTGATTTATATCATTAGATTTTATTTTTTTATATTCATACTTTTTCTTAATAGGGTAACGGGATGTAATGTTAGCCTATCACCTTCATTCGGCCTATGTACCAAATAGGCTAGGGAACGGCTTAAGCTCCCCGGGACCCTATTCCAAGCAAGGGCTAAACGTTAACCTACAATGCTCATTTTTTGCAGTATGATGCTTCACATGATGATGCACCAAGGTGCAAAAAATGAGCGTTGTAAGTTATCGTTTACCCCGTGCTTCGAATAGGGTCCCGGGGAGCTGAAGCCATTCCCTACCCTATGTCATTAATTTAGCGATAATCAACAAAATCATGTTGCTATTAGGATGACCGATGTAATCCGAAGCAATTGAGACAATATTAATCAACTTATAGTTGTTTACTTCCGCATAATTTTCGATTTCTTGAACTATTGGGGCATCATGATATCACTGGTTAAATTGAACAGAGGATCTACACGATCTTCAAGTGATCTAAATTTGGCTTAATTGAATCGATAAAGCGAGTAATGCTGTCTGGTTGTACAGAAAATGGTTACACGTTACAAACTAACTGTTCACTAAAATAACAATGACTTTACAAGAAAATCGTAGACCCAATGTTGGGGACATATTTTTTTGTATGTTCCCAACTATGGCCTGTTGTACCAATAACGTAGTAAAAAGGTTGTTATTGGTAAAATTTAAGGTGGAAACGCATGAGTTTGCAGTTGTTTATATTCAAGTGGCTCATCTAAACACAAACCGAAGTAACAAAATCATTGTATAGTGAATTATAATGTGTTCATTATTGAATGGCTGATAAATCATATATGAACATCACATAAGTGTTTCGAAGCAGTTTTATTTTAGTTTGTTTTGTGAAATTCTATGTTAAGTAAAGCGAATACATCTGACAATGCCTTAATTCATAAAATTAGAACGTACAAAGACTGCATTTAGTAATAAATCCATCGAATGGGACGAAGTTGCATCCATGAATAGACCCAATTTGGAGCTTATAGACCGACATTAAATCCATATCCCTCGAAAGTTTCTGACTTCATAAAAAGAGTTGTGTAACTTTTCGTGATACATACTATCAAATGTCTTATCAAACTTATCTTAGCAAGTGTATAACTAGTTGAATCTCACTTACAGCTTCAAAACTTTATGAGTTATAATAAAAAATGTAATCGATGGTTGCATAATAGGCTGAGTCAAGGGACACATACCCTACTATAACTCATTTTTCTCCTGTATCCTATAATTATCCATAAAACTCTTTGAAAAAAATGTATTTTCTTAAATTTTGTTTTTTGGACCACACTATCTCAAAATGGGTAACCCAAAGACAAAAAGGGAAAGTCCGATTTTTTTTTTTTTCGAAAAAAAAAAAACTTTCCTTTTTTTTAATATCCTAGTGTATTTTATTATTCTATTTGTTTTTGTTGGGGTGTAGTTGTTAAATAAGAGAATTTTTCGGAGGTTCTGAAGTTTCCAAATGACCATGGAATGTCCACTCAGTATCACAAATTGTTTTCCATATTGCTTAGTTTCTTACATTTAATGTACAAATAAGTTTGAAAAAAATCATATTGCCTTAGGACGAGACTAATGAATTTACCATTTAATCCGGAAGCTCCTGATATTCCAGGGGACAATATATTGGCTATGTCTCGGTAGTGTGGCCTAATTTCTGATTGAATTTACTGAACGACTTAAATAGCATATTTGAAATCAGCGGCCCAAAATTACTTGGAAATACTCAGCTATGTAAAATGCATTTTTAGACTTTTTTCAACCTTTTGTATGGGATTGTGCGGCTTTCCAGGTTTATTTAACTCCCGCTATATAAGTGCCCAATGATCTTCGATTAGGTGGAATTGCGGGCAGTTGGATGGATGGACATCCTTGATCCAAAGGCTGATCCATGATTATTCACAGGCTATTTCTCCTGACCAACACGGTGTTATGCCCAAGCGTTCGACGGCGACCAACCTTACCGTATTTACATCGTTCGTCATCCGTGAAATGGAACGCGGTCATCAAATCGACTCCATACCTTGTGATCAAAAAGTTCCGGTAATTTGAAAAAAACGCATTTATTTCAATTTTTAATTGATATCTTTATTATCGCCTTCAAAGTACTCGCCATTAGAGGCAACACACATATGCCAGCGCTTTATCCAATCATCCATACATTTTTTATAGGCCGATGAATGTATGGCTTTCAGTTCTTCCAGCGAATTCTTTTTTATCGCATCAATCGATTCAAAACGCCTACCTCTGAGCGGAATTTTCAGTTTTGGGAAGAGAAAGAAGTCGCACGGGGCAAGGTCTGGTGAATATGGTGCTTGTTTGATGGTATTGGTGGAGTTCTTGGCCAAAAATTCACAAATAGTGAGCGCGGTGTGTGATGGAGCGTTATCGTGGTGTAAAATCCACGAATTATTGCGCCACAATTCTGGCCTCTTCTTTCGAATTGCCTCACGCAAACGTCTCATAACTTGTAAATAATACTCTTTGTTAACCGTTCGACCTTCTGGAAGGAATTCAGAATGGACGACACCGCGAAAATCAAAGAAAACGGTCAGTAAAACTTTAATTTTGGAGCGACTTTGTCGTGATTTTTTTGGTTTCGGCTCATCTTCGGCGCGCCATTCGGACGATTGTTGACTTGTGAGCATATCAAATTCATATACCCACGTTTCATCACCAGTTATGATGCGTTCCATGAATGTGGGATCGCTATCTGCGTTCGCAATCATCTGTTTAGCGACCTCAACTCGATGCTGTTTTTGCAAAAAATTCAGCTCTTTTGGAACAAGTCGTGCTTCAATGCGTTTCATGCCCAGAATTTCCGTCAAAATGTGTTCGGTCGATCCAAATGAGATATCAAGGAGTGCAGCTATCTCCCGAATGCTAATTGAGCGGTTTTCCATAACTAAATTCTTCACGGAAGCGATGTTTTCATCGGTAGTTGAGGTCGATGGTCGTCCAGAACGCGGCATGTCACTCACGCTTTCACGGCCTTCTTTAAAGTCTTTGTGCCAAACAAATGTACGATTTTGTGACATAGAGTCCTCACCAAAGGCTTTTTGCAACATTCTGAGCGTTTCCGCTGCAGAAAATCCGTTTGCAACACAAAATTTCACACAAACGCGTTGTTCCAATTTTTTATCCATGGTAAAAATCGCCGAGCGTCTATTTTTCGACTAACAAAAGCAGTTGTCAAAACAAAACTAATGGATAATTTGCTCTCACACTTTGACAGAATATCAGAACTAGTGTTGCCATCTTACACTAAAAAGATTTTACCGAAAAAATAAAGGCGGCCTTTTTAAATTGAAAATTACCGGAACTTTTTGATCACAAGGTATACACAGATCTCTCTGCGGCCTTTGATAAAATGAACCATCAGATTGCAATTTCCAAATACGACAAAATGGGGGTTCACGATCAATTGTTGAACTGACTCCGCTCATACCTGACTGGTAGGACTATGTCTTTGAAGATCTCAGATTATGTCTCGTCCAGCTTTTCAGTAACTTCCAGCATTCCGCAAGGCAGCCACCTTGGTCCGTTTCTTTTCCTGTTATATATGAACGACGTGAACATGGTCCTCAGATGCCTGAAATTATCCTACGCGGACGACCTAAAGCTGTACTACGTCATACAATGTCCAGAAGACGCCCATTTTCTTCAGCAGGAACTACAAGTGTTCGACGACTGGTTCCGGATCAACAGAATGTCCTTAAATGTATCTCGTTTGGCCGAAAACGTGCGATGTATCTCCACGACTACATCCTTCGAGGAACACGCTTGAAACGTGAAACAACAGTCAAGGATCTGGGAGTAATGCTCAACTCCAAACTGTCATTCGAGAACCACATTGCCTACATTGTTTCTAAAGCCTCATCGCAGTTAGGATTCATGTTTCCGCTTCGCAAAAAACTTCAAAGACGTTTATTGTCCGAAGGCACTATACTGCTCTTTGGTTCGTCCTTTTTTGGAGTACTGTGCTGTCGTTTGGTCCCCTTTCTACCAAAATGCAATCCAGAGGATCGAAGCCGTTCAGCGAAGGTTTATACGCTTTGCTCTGCGACATCTTCGTTGGCAAGACCCTCGCAGTTTGCCAAGTTATAAAAGTCGGTGCAAGCTCATCAATCTCGAATTGTTGGAAGGGAGGCGTATGGTGACCAAAGCGTGTTTCGTTGGTGACCTCCGTCAGGGAAACATCGACTGTTCCACTTTACTTGGTCTCTTGAACATCAACACTCAACGACGAAACCTACGTTTACAATCTTTCTTTACAAACCGAAACTCAAGGACCAACTACGGCAAACACGAACCTGTGCTAAGCATGTGTCGCGTTTTCAACAGCTGCTATCACGTGTTTAATTTTAATGTATCCCGTGATGTTAATAAGCGTTGTTTCCGAAGATATGTGTGTTAGTTATTGTATGTAATTCAGTTTTATCAAATTGTCATTGGGATAAACATTTTTATCTGTTGACGAATCAATAAATAAATGAACTTTTTCAGAGGAATCTGATTAAGGACAAACTTATTTTCGTTCTCGATTGTACTTTGATTGTTCGCCTACGTTCAACAATTGATGTTGTACTTCTTCCTTAGCATATCAAGTTGATTGCTTTCACAACTAATTTATTGCTTGCTCGCAATGTAGTGTTCTAAATGCACTTCCACAGTTGTTGATTGAGAGCTTTCGATGCCAGTACCATTTTTGAAATAGTATGATTGTGTGCAAGTACAATCATACCCTATGCCAAGAGAGTCGAGAAATTTTCCTTTCCGAACATTCCTAGACCAGATCAGGCCTCGGATCCAGTCATCTTCAGCATGGTGGTTGTTTGAATTTGCAGATGGAGCATTGATATCGTACGTCATCTAAACATAACCGTTCCCGGGACGAATAATAAACATTGTCGTTCTGTGAAGTAATGGACTGCAAAGCTGAAACAAGATATTTACTGTAATCGTCTACAGTCGACCTCTAATTCATAAGATAGTTTATTTCCTTTTTTACTAAAGTCTTCTTAATAGACATGAAAAAACGATTCCACGTATCACAATCGCTCATCCTCGACAGATTCCGAGCACAATGTACTGACTTTTTAGTGTGCAGCCCTAGTCCCCAACAGTAACACGCAATGCCTAATTTCCCACAATCCCACACCACAAGGCTCTCACCTAAATTTGCTCACAGCATCCAGTCGGTTTCCCGTCTTCCTCCCTAACAGCCCCACCTTCTATCGTATTTACATCGTCCCCCGAAAATCGGCCTTGTCCTTTGCCAAGGACGAAAGTTCAACGAACGTTCATCATCAGCAGACAGTTCCGGTGTGAATCTGTGCGTGCGTGTGTACATAAATGTGCGGTAAGAGTCGTCTGGCCTTATTTATACGCCGTGTAGGCGGGCGGCTACCTCGTCGTCACCAATATCGGTCCCACAGAAGAAGAAAAAACCAAACAAAATATTAAATCCAACCGAACGAACGACAATGCCTGCAAGGCAAGATATGGCGCTTTATTTTTTTGTCAGGGCCACGGGGAAGTGGTGGCCGGAAGAGGATGCCTCCGAAGCCTTCTTTATTTTTTTTTATTTTTCGATGAACGAACATAGGACGGATCAAGGGAAACTTTTCGCACAAAAAGCATCGCTTTGCTAAACACTTGGCGTACAGCCGCCGGAAATATGCCTCCCTCAGTCCCCCTTGATTCGTTCTTTTAAGGATCAGTCAGGACAATCACCTTTTGGTGTTAGAGAAAAAAAGAATCTGAAAAGTTTTCTCGTTCACCGACGGTTGTTGGTTTTCAAATGCAATTCTTATGACAGCATAAGTGTTGAGATTTCCACGAAGGCAGATGAAAAGTTTAACCGAATCGCTACAAACCTATGTATTTATCTGTATTTGATTTTGACGTAGACTACGTCTTACGGCAAGGGTAGGGTGTCAATTGAAAATCTAAAAATAAGCGACCGTCACGAAATATCGTTGCAAATTAAACGCTTTTAACTTTATAAATGCTCAATAGATTTTCAAGATGTTCACATCAATCGCTTGGAAAAATCCCGCGTATCAATTCAACTATCAAACATTATCCGTTAACAATTTTAAACTATTGAAAATAACAAAAATAAGAGGTGATGTCTTATGATTTTGTTTTGTAGGCTAAATTTACTAAATGCACAGTACTTTCCTACCACAGACTTCAAATTTAAGTAATGAACGTCTCATACGTGTCAATGCACGATATATAAGGGAGGCACCTTAAAATTTACTTTATTCGCTCGGCAGCTACAGAGCTATGCAGAGCGGCAATGGCCAGAATTGCCCTGGCAGCTGGCGGTTGCAAGTATCCTGCAGGAGGGTACGCGGTCAAGCAACCAGAGTTGCTGGCTGGACAGCCATTTTTGATGCAGTCGTGTGCTATGCCAAGCACGTGGCAAATTTGGAGGGAAACATGTATGAACCAGTTTCGTAGCCATATCACGATATGATGTACAAGTATATGTATAGATATATATATGTAAATGATATAGAAATATCATATAGATAAATATGTAGATGATATAGATGTATATGGTGATGATATTGATATATTTGAAGATGATGTCGATGTATATGTAGATGATATAGATATGACGCAACGTTGAGTTCAGTCGGTTGCCAGCCGGTGGGCTCAACCACGAGGAAGCGAAATAAGGTGCTTGTGTGTGTGATCCTTTTGGTAGCCATCTTTGGATAAGGCGCAACGTGCAACGGCTGAAATAACCTGCTTCTTCAAAAGACCGAGTAGGTTTGAATTCAAATGCGGACCATTTCAAATGCGTCCTTTTCAGGACAACAAATTTAATTTCGAGAGAGTTTTTTTTTATTTATCTAACATTACTTTCCAAGTTCTTACCAATTGACAATCGCCGGTCTTAAACAATTTCAGTTTTCCCTTCGCTACAAACCTTGAGAGCATTGTGTAAAATTTACAAATGGCTGCCGTCACGAAAAATTGAAACAGTGGACGCTAATAATTCAATTATTTCTTGATTGATTTATTTTTGAAAGTTTCGCTATTAATTTTACAAATAAAACATGAAAATAATTCGCGTACATATTCATGAATCGGTTTTACAAAATTTTAAAGAATGTTGCGTTCCAGCCAATATCAAGAAATTTCATTTCACGGACAACGTTTTGTTTCTCATATATGATATTCCGAAGAAACATTTGCTGCACATTCCAATGAGTACTGTTATGAATAGTTATTCTGTTGTGTTAACGATTCGCGTTGGATAGAGTTTTACTGCTAGGAAAAAATAAGTTTTGAGAAACTGTGAAAGTGAGAGTAAGTACGATGCCTAATCGTTTTGATGCCTACCGTATGCGCAAATTTCGGAAGCGCGTTAAGATCGAACATCCGAAACGACCATGTACCGATGTCGAGTGAGCTGTGGTTATCGAGCGAAACTGAAAGCAGCCAGAAGTAATGCGTTACCAACTACTGGTTGGGACGCTGGAGTAGAACCTTCAACTCCAGGCTGTATCATCATTTAAAGCTTTCTAAAGAGTGTGCAATAGAATTTTCTAACAAACAGCTGATCTAACGATCTATTAGTACCACACCCACGCTATTTTGATCAGACGGTAAGGGTAGGGGTCAAATGAAAATTTTAAAATAACTGAAACATAAACATTTCTCGATAGATTTTCGAGATAGTTGCTTCAATTAGTTGGAGGTTTTCACGACTGTCAACTTACAAAAATATCATTAATTATTGACTTTGAATTCCTAAACAGACCCTTAACAATCAATAACGCGATAAAGATAATGGTATCCAGCTGGTCGATCTTATCAACACAATCACTTCAGCTAGCACAACCGTTGCCTCTTATCATACCAACATTCAAACCAAATGTCCCTTGCCAGGGCCGTCAAATAATTTCTAAGAAGCGAATAACAGAACGTTCTAACATGCTTACTCACTTACTTATGCTAACCCAACGTCCCATTAGAACAGTACCTGCGTTCCGCAATGTTCCGCTACGAAACTAAAGAAACGATTCAAACGGTTTAACGTAATCTACGTCAACCGGTCGAGAGTTATACACAACCCCACTGATTTTTTTTATGCTCAATTTAAAGGAATTTGTTAACTAATTCCTGAGAAAATAGTAAGAAGTTCATCTGATGGCAGGTCAAAAAATAAGTCCTGATGAACAGAAAATGCAACCTCTAAGCTAATGATATGAGTACCAAAATCTATTAATAAACTTTGTACTTCGTACTTTCTACGTGTACTTTGTACTGTGTACAAATGAAGCTAAAAGCAGAGTGGCCACTCATTCACTTATTCAATCACTTATTCAATTCACTTACGGAAAACTATTAATAAATCGATCAAATGATCTACTACATATTCATTTTTTTTATGATTTTAGACATTGTTGACACAATTTAATGTAGAATTATCTGTTATCTTACTAATTATTATGGCGATCATCAAGAAATTATAATATTCTTACCAATTTAAATTTCCTAACCATTTCTGTTGATCTTTTCCTCGTTGGCCGGCGTGCCCCGTATGAAGGGTGTTCCGATCAAAATTTGGTCAAACAGTAATGTGTGTGAGTCGATCAAAGTTTTTATTAATAAGTCAAATTCTTTTTCTTTTTCAAGTTCAGTTAATACAGAATACAGGAAAAATATTCAGCTAAGCTTCCTTTTTACCGAATGCGAATTGCCGGGTCTTTCGTTTAACACCTGCCATAAGATTTTGTTCAGTCTCCTTGTCCACTTTATTCGCCGCAGAACGCCAGTTTGACTTGAACTGTTTCTCGCTCACAACAGCTTTTTGAGTCTTCTTAAGGTTCCGCTTGACGATGGCCCAATATTGTTCGAGCTCTGGCGTGTTTGGAAGGTTCTTGTCGTTGGGCACCACTTGAACGTTGTTGGCAGCATACCACTCCATGGCCTTTTTTCCGTAATGGCAAGATGCCAAATCCGGCCAAAATAGAACGGAATAATTGTGTCGCTTCAGGAAAGGCAGTAGACGTTTTTGTAGGCACTCGCTTTGATAAATTTCCTGGTTGACGGTTCCGGTTGCAATTTAAACGTTGTTCTTCAAGCCCCAGGTACAGATGGCATGCCACACCAGATATGTCTTAGCGAACTTTGACAGTTTAATGTGCTTGAAAATATCTGCCACCTTTCCCCGTCCGCTTGCCGTATAAAATTCCTGTCCAGGAAGCTGTTTAAAGTCTGCCTTGACGTAAGTTTCATCGTCGTGTACCACGCAATCAAACTTCGTTAGCATCGTCGTGTACAACTTTCGCGATCGTGATTTGGCCGACGTGTTTTGTTCATCGTCGCGATTTAGAGTCACCACTTTCTTTTAAGTCGACAGTCCAGCTCGTTTTTTAGCTCTATCCACGGTTGAAGGCGCCACTCCCAGCTTCTTTTCGACATCTCGGACGGAGAGGTTGGGGTTCCGCTCGAAACAGCGGGCAACTCTTTTTGTCGTCGCTGTGGCCTCCGGCTTTCGATTTCCCCCCGATCCAGCTTTCCTGGCTGTCGACAAACGCTCACCGAACACTTTTAATACGTTGGTAACAGTTGATTTAGCCACATTCAACAATTTCGCCAACTTGGCGTGAGAGTAGTTTGGATTTTCGCCATGCACGTGCAAAATTTGGATGCGTTGCTTCTCTTTCTTCGTCGACATTTTGATATCTGAATGCTAATCTCAAAATCAAAATAGATGCATGATGCTACACGAACACATCTTCAAAATGAGGGGTGTGCAAAATTTTTTAATGCACGATGAAAGGAATTAAGTCGACCAAATTTTTATCGTAACACCCTTTAATTGGAAAACTTGCCCCATAAGCCTTAAAAAGATATTATTTTAGACCATTTTTTGAACGCTTCAAAAACGTTTTTTTTGTTTCTGTTTTCTTAGTGAATAATTTATTGTCAAAGATCTCTGCCCTGGGTATGGGCGCGTTATGCCGAGTTGGTCGCGGCAAATTTCATGTGTGAATAACTACATCAACGTTCCAAAGTGTCTGAACCAAATGGACTGCTTGTAATGATCACTTGAAGATGCGATGAGGAATCAGTGCCCTGATATTCCATAGTGTAGTCCGCTACGAGAGATGGACCTCAAAATTTAGAATTGATATAACTCAGAATCTGTACTAGATATAGGATATTTAATCACATCAGTTTGTATGCTTACTTGCTGTGAGCAATCTGATGGAGGTCGATTTGATGTTCATTCACTAACAATCGAGATTTATCAATTTGAAAAAGCTGGGTAAATTTGCGGAGCAGCAATTCACCTTAAGGTGGCACACTTGCCCCTACTTAATAAAAGAAAATTCTAGATCCGGAATCGAAATGGACCGCGCTCCTATATTGACTTGTTTTGCAATTTTGCTCGTAATTTTTTTTTTTTTTTTCGTACAATTGATATGGTTAAGTGAGGCACTGTAAAACATTAGCGTAGGTTTTTTGGTGATTTTTGTAACGGTCATCAAAGTAGACCGACTTCGTTTCATTTTGATGACTATTTTTGCATTATGCTCTTCACTGTGTATCCAGAAGATGTCTCGAACAACCACGGAAACTAAGCTAAATTCATGCTTAAGAACTCAATTAACTCAATTAATTCTTATTTAATAGTGCCAATCTTGAGATGGGGTGATATTCAGATTAATGTGTGGTTGCATACGGGAATTCTGGCGTCGTTCTTGCATACCTTTTGACGGGTGGGACGGTTTGAGAGCTTTGAGTCTTTATTTGCAGGTATGAATGACACTACAAAATCTTCATCGTTGAGAGGAGTTTGGTGTGTAGAATATACATTTTTTTTGCATTTCTTGTGTGGGGTTTGGTTGACACAATGCAATGTGCGTTAGGATGGGGCAAGATTTGAGCGTCAGCTCACGTCGATCGGTGAAATCATGTTTTCGGGTTGGTGGGTTTGGCTATGAGAGGGCTTACTTTTACATAGACGAGTCACCCAGTAAACTCTAATACATAGAATGGTCCTCTAAGGATAGGTCACTGTTGCTCTTTCGTAGAAGATTGTAAAAGGAAAGATACCTTCAAAAACCGCAAGGTGATCGGAAGCTTATGTGTGCGGGGGAGCTAGAGATGGCGACGAGTTCAGATCGACGGCGATGAAATCGAGGTAGTAGACGAATTCGTTTATCTGGGCTCATTGGTAACCGCCGACAACGACACCAGCAGAGAAATACAGAAGCACATTATGGCTGCACAAGTACTTTGGACTCCGAAGGATGCTAAGGTCGAATAAAGTTCGCTACAAAGTTGACCATCTACAAGACATTAATTAGACACGGACTTTGCCACGGACTTTGCTAGTGGAGGACCAACTTGGTGTCTTTGAACGGAAGACAGAACTTGGAAGTGGTCCACGCGAATGAACCACGCTAAAATCGGTCGACTACGATGGGCTGAGCATGTCGTAAGAATGTCCGACGACAGCCCAGTTATAATGATTCTCGATAACGAACCGACGGGCACAACCAGAAGAGACGCGCAACGAGCAAGGTGGATCGATCAAGTAGAAGGCTACCTGCGGACCTTTCGAAGACAGCAAGGCTGGCGAGATGCAGCCGTGGACCGAATACAATGAAGACAACTTCTGTGTACAGTAGATGCCACACCGGCCTTGGTTTGATTGGTAAGTAAGTAATGGGGTGGAGGGGGGATCTAGAGGCACTGCGATGCATAATACGGATGATATGATTAGGCTTGAACCATAGGTTTAAGATTTGTGCTGGGGTTTGTGTATTCTTGAGTGTGTGTTTGTCATGTTTTCCGTGTAAGTGCGCATGGTGTGATCCATTTTTTGGGGAGTTCGGAACGTCAGCTGTTTATCCCTTTGGTAGCCCGTTGAGGTCTTCTGCTTAGTTGTTTATGCTAAGTAAATCTTAAATTTCGTAGAACATCGATAATTGCTTTGTGAGCGGCCTCAACAGCGTCCTTACTATTAAAATAGGTTTAAATCGGCTCTTAAGTGTGATTTAACGTTACTAATGCATTCGGGTTAATATGAAGGCAATCTGACGTGGTTTTTGGTGCAGTGCCCATGAGGGGTACGTGAATGTTTTTTGTTTGTGTTGGGTACCTAAAAGGTTGTTTGTTACCTGAAAGGTTCTTAGTTCCTACTTCGTTTGAAGGTACTCAAATTGTTGTTGTGTTGTGTAGTGAATTGTTTTTGTGATGTAGGTAAAAATTTAAACAGCCATGAATATCCGTTTCCTTGATCCTTGCTAAGCATTTTTTTTGGAATTTTGTTTGTGGATTGCTATGCTTTCCGCTACATTTGGTTTCCAAGGGTTTGTGATATGTCTTAAAATTTGTGTTATTTAAGTTTAAAAAATGTTCTTCGTTGAATATATGTTCAGCTACTTTTGATTTAAAATTGTGTATGATCCCTTTGTCAGTTTGTTTGTTTGCTTTAGTGACTTATGCAATATGCTCTTTGAAACGAATATTGAGATTACGTTTAGTTTGTCCAATGTAAATTTTTCACGTTGTTTTGTAGACACCGGATTTGCTTAGACTGTCAACGGGGTCTTTAGCAGAACCTAAGAGAGTTTTAAGCTGATTATTTTTACCAGTAAAAACTATTTCAAAACCAAAGTTCCGTAGGATTGGTCGTAATTGTGTAGTGTGGTTATCGTATGTCATTGCTGTTCTTTTAAGTTAAGGTTGTGTTTTTGTTAGTGTGGTGAGTGATTGTTTGTATTGTTTTTGTGTTTTTTCTTTTGTTGATTACGTTTTGTATTAGTTTTCGGGAGTAACCATTCAAGTGTGCTGTGTCAAAAGTGTATTCGAGTTCTTTAGTTATGCCGTTTGGACGTTGTGGTAATATTTGTATTTTGTGTATGATGTGATTAAATGGTGCTATTTGCCCTTGCGCTGAACTGGCCGGCTGGTAAGTGCTTCTGCTTACGGGTTCACACCCCCGTTTCTGGCCCTTCATACAACGGAATAGTGAGGATTACAGGTATGTACAGTTTGATCTTGCCATTGGGAGGAACTGTACGCCATGGCAAGTCCTGCACTGGTGGTGGCTTCCTATTACATCACATCACATCATGTGATTAAATGATGCTATTTTGTGTTGGTATGAGTGATTAGACGTATGTGGTATTGTACGTTGTGTATTTGTTAGTTTTCTGTAAATTTGAAATGTGAGAATAGATTGTTCTTTTACTACAAGCAAGTCCAAGAATGGTAATTTATTGTCATTTTCAATTTCATAAGTGAATTCAATGTTTTTATGTGAGTTGTTTAATGTTTTTAGGGTGAGAGGTAAGGGATCTTTCTTTAAAATGCAAAACACATCTACACCAAACGTTAGGTAGTTGTTTTGTATCTTGTAATTATTTTGTTGCTCAGAAAAGGGGAATAGGGTTTATAATGTTCTGAATGTTATAATGTTTCTGAAAGAAAAATAATTTTCTTCCATGGCAGAAATTAAGTTTGAGTTAAAAAAATCTAATATTTCTAAATATACAAAGAGGGCATCAAGTCTCCCCTAATGCATGACGATAATCGGAGACACACCATTATGATGCGCATTTGCATTTTTTATAAGTATTCTTAAAGATCATAAGTAAGTCGAAGATGGAAATTGAACTTTTGTTTTCATATTTCAATAAACCTCTAAAAATATAACTGAGATAATTTAAGTAAATTCGTTAAAGAATTTCGTTCCACATTAAAATCACAGACGCACCGCTTGAGCATGAGCACTAATCGTCCACTAAATGCTCTGCGAATCATTTATTATGTGCTTATCGGGAAACCATGAAACATCATTAAGAAGCTCACCGAATCGTCCCACTTTAAAAGGGTAAGGACACGTCGCCGCTGCATTGAATTGTAAACAAACCCAATCAAAAATAAAAAACAAAAACTCGTCCAACAACGTGATTATAGTGCTCCATCTCGAGAAGTTGCACATTAGTGAACGCATAAGCGACCACGATAAGATCATAATGCTGCTGCTGTTTTTGTTGTTTCACATCCCCGTTGGTCCATATGCGTCCTTGGGTTACGATTCCCGAAGAACGTGTTTTTCATGCAGTCACAACACAGGAAAGAAAAACCCAGCGTACACAATAAATTAAGAGCTTATACGGCAGCTCGGTGAGGGTAATAATTCTAAGTGAACACGCTGAATGGAAAACAAGCTAGTGCTTTTTTCCGTTTGATGCTTTGGCGTCCAGCTCTCTCGTGAAGGAGTAACTTTTGCCACTACCTACCACTCGAACGAGGTCACATTGGCAATTACGGGCTGAGGGGGGTCGCACCACCATGGGGTATGTGCGATTCAATGTCCTACATAGGATGAACAAGGAATCCCAGTGGTGCGGAAGTAGGTGTTGCACAATGTTAATGCGCATTTATGTCGAATTATAAGTTTCAAATACACGAACTAGATCACATTCATTCGATTTTATGTCCCTCGAAACGATTCCCGCTTCCTCTACCATATAGGGAAGCAATTTCTCAACTTCTTCTTTTTGGTTCTAAGAATCGAGAGTGAGGGTCATTCCGATCCGAGTTATGGTGGCAAATTGGGGGCGTGAGTCCTTGTTGCCTCGTTAGATTTTCCCTTCGACCGTCGTCTTGCGCTACGAGTGCATCAAAGAACGGGAAACTAGATCAAACATTATTCCAACTAAAGTCCCCTCCCACCCCTATCCCTCCCTCCACGAGTGATTACAACTTTGCCCGTGATGAAGTCCTTGGCTTCGTTCCGGTTGAGCGATAACAATTTCATCTCGTCGACCATCCGACTTGGATTAGTATCCGGAAAGGGTAATTTTGTTGCCACACCTTTCGTTCTACTTGCTACAGTAAGACCTCAACACTACGAGTAGCTGTTCAAGTTATTAACAGTTGATACGTTGTGAAGGGAACTGTTCCGTCATCCCTGGGTGTAGTCAAAGTTTGGATGAGCTCGAAGTTTAGCCACCATTTCGAACGGGATTAGCAGTTCGTGGTTGTCATCGTTTTGTTTCGATGGTCTGCGAAGGATTGTTGCGAAGTGTGATATGTTCGTTGGATTTTGCTGAATTAGATGCTTTGACAGCGCAGACTAGACCGGATGGAAGGAGGTTAACGATATGGGAAAAGTTCTTTAATGTTGAAGAAAGTTGTCATCTGTTTCAAGCTATGGTACTGATTCTTCTTCTAGGCCTTTTACGCTTCTGTAGCAAGCGTTTTGCCGGCTCGCAAATTAGTGTTGTAAATGCATGTTCACAGTTAATAATTGATGGCCTTCGGTGCCAACAATTTGAATGTATTTCTATATTTTGTAGCATGCACCATGCTACTCTTGTCTACGATGCTATGGTATGTTCAGAATTAATGTTGTAACTAGATGTGTTTCAACTCTATTGGATGACAAAAAAGGTCACAAAGTTTCTGATGAATTCACAATCCTATGAAAAATAGATGACGGATGCAGGATTCTTGAATAAGGTTGAGATCGTTGGACGTGCTCTCAAATTAGTGCTCTAGATGCGCTTCCACAAATTCATAATTAAGCACTGTTAGTGCCAATACCTAAGCGTAAAATTTTGTTGTTATATATGTGGCAAACGAAATGATGCTTTATGGCTTAATAGAATCAATAAAATGTCCAATCGGCGACTTGAGAAAACCGGAACTGCACTTTCGACCCCAGTGGTAGTACATGTACATTTTTCGCAAAACCATAGTCTGCGGCGAAATGTTGAACTAAGAATCGTGTACTGGTAAAAGCGAACTAAAACAAGGCGCACGCGAATGATCGAAAACGGAGAGAGAGAGAAAAAGGCGCTTTCTTTTTTATGACAGTTTCAAACAGTTTAAAGATTGCGTTTGACTGTTTTAATTAGCCATCAAAATCCACTTATATGTCCATTTTAAACGAAATTACTCTGTATATCATGCCCTTTTTTTTTCATTTCCAGTTTGTGTCCTTTGTGTCTTCGCCATAATGCAAAATGTAAAATGCCGAAAAATGTTAGAAGGCAATACTCTTACCACCACTGCTTTTGACTAAATAGATTTATTCAATTTCAAATTATGAGCACTGGCCGGGCCCTTTGTAGGTGTAAGAGTACTTACTTAGGTTCGGAGGGGGTAACAAAATCGAAACAGCACTGTGTGTGAATATACAATCCAACGCCCACCGTCCGGCAGTGTTTTCATGGAAGAAAAATGTTTGCAGTTAAACGAACTGTTGTCGACTCGACAAACATTTTTAGCCCGGGAGTTGGAAGGTGATAGCTATGTTGGGTTCCTGTGACCCATTTCAAAATGCCTGGTTAATCACGTCCATTCCGAGGTCACTTTCACTCACAACAAGCCCCGCAGAAACACAGTACAAACATCAAATGGATATAAGTACTGTGCATACACTTCCATCATCAAATCTTGTTGTTTTGAGGATGGCACGTATTTAGCAGTATTGTTCAAATTTAGTTTTAATCAGATAGATCTCACCGGAAATTGTTGCTGATGTACAGTATTCATTTGAAGTATTTTCACATCATCCTTTTCAAATGGAAAAGTCCAAATACAATTAGTACTTCGCACACAAATGCAATACAGTGAAACTCACAGGTAAAAAAAACACTTCCGAGAAGAAATTCAACTTGAAAAATCACAATCATTGTACAACGAAAGAAAAAAAACTTCACAGCTCTCCAGCTGTACACCACGTGGTGAGTGCATCTGAAATTATATGCCAGCCACTCACGCGCGCTCGTTAGCATCGTTCTTTGCTTCTGACCAGCAAATAGCCATTTTCTACACGGCCGGACAATTTAACTCAATTTTGAATCGTTTTTTACTAACTTTCGTCAAAAGTGGATTAAATGTGACGTCATTATGATTAAATGTGACTGGGATTGACAATTCAACATGTCTAAAACATCGATCTGATTTAACTTGGTGTCTTAGATATGTCGACTTGTCAATCCCAGTTACATTTACTCATATATGAGTGACTCCACTTTTGACGAAAGTGAGTCAAAAACGATTCAAAATTGAGTTAAATTGTCCCGCCGTGTACACTGGTTTTCTCTTTTCTCTCTCCACACTCTGTCAATAATCAAAATCCCCCGCTATGAGGCGACTCTATATCGACTTCTAAACTGCTTATAATCATCAATTCACTCGCGACAAAGCGGAAAAATTGCTCTAATTTAATCATTTAATCCGCGTGGCACAATATTAACAGCACTAACAAACACAACTAAGCTTATATTAACTGTTCCTCCGGGTGCGGGGGCGAAGCACAAAAAACGAAACAAAAACGGGGAAAAACTACCGACCATCACAAATTTCGGGAGGGAATCGATTATATTCACTACATCTTACACAAAACACGTGGAGATTTTATGATTTCACTGTTCGTTTAGGTTGAATTACGAATATATTTTTGATTTTATTTTTCGCGAAAAGGACTCAGCATAAACAAAACACGTCAGTTTCCAAGCACGGCTTGCTGCGATCCTCTAGTAAAATCGAAACAGCACTGTATAAGGTCTGTTTTCACATTAATCCGGACACCTTCAAATCATTGCAACTTTTGAAATATTGCACGTAGGAATGAAAAATTTCACTGTGGTATAGCTGAGAGTCTATGATGAAAAAGACTATGATTGATGTTTACATTTCCTGTTAAGTATTCAAGATGACGACGAAAGAAAAACAAGTGCGCGAGCGAATTTTGTACGGGCGTACGGCAAATCCTGACTTGTCAATACGGGACAATGCAAAAACATTGGATTTGCCTAAATCCACTGTTCACGATGTGCTCAAATCATTTTCGGAACATTTGACGGTGGAGAGAAAACCGAGAAGTGACGAAAACATTGGACGCGCTGATCGTGTCATGGACCGAAAGGTGAAAAGGATATTAACGAAAAACCCAAATCTCTCCATTCGAACGGTGGCTCGTAAAATAGGGATGTCGCCTGGTTTTGTCCAAAAATCAAAACAACGTTTGGGACTTACGTCGTATAAAGTAAAAACAGTTCCAAATCGCAACGACAAACAGAACTTGGCAGCAAAATCATGGGCTCGACGTTTGTACTGCGAATATTTGACGAAGTTTTCATGCGTTGTTATGGATGATGAAACCTGGAGGATTTCAAGCAGCTTCCAGGGTTGAATTATGGAGAGTGTGAGCTGTTTAGTGGAATACCTGTAACTAGAAAATAAGAAGAATGATTAGTAATTTCCATTTAATTCCAACTACCTTTATTGCTTATCTTGAGAGATACGCGTATTTCGTCTACAATGTGCAGACTTCTTCAGTGTCGTGTACTAATACTCGACTGAAAGAAAACCTTCGCCACCTGCCGTATTTATCCTATTTTCTAAATACAAACACTTGTACCTACAGCTAACATTTCTTGTACCTAACCTATCCTGAGTCCAACTGAAGAAGTCTGCACATTGTAGACGAAATACGCGTATCTGTCAAGATAAGCAATAAAGGTAGTTGGAATTAAATGGAAATTACTAATCATTCTTCTTATTTTCTAGTTCCAGGGTTGGCTTTTTATTCTGCTATGGCCAGAAATGCTACAGCTGAGCATTTCAGAACGAAGAAGGCATCGAAATTTCCCAAAAAATACCTTGTGTGGCAAGCAATTTGCACGTGTGGCAAAAAGAGTAAATCTTTCGTCACTACAGGCACAATCAACAAGGAGATCTATCAGAAAGAGTGTCTGCAGAAGCAATTGCTACCCTTCATCAAAAGTCACAAAGAAAAACCTTTGTTCTGGCCCGATTTGGCATCATGCCACTATGCTAAAACTGTGATGGAGTGGTACCAAGCAAATCAAGTGAACATTGTACCAAAAACCACAAACCCGCCAAATTGCCCAGAGCTACGACCAATCGAGAGATATTGGGCTCTGATGAAGCGGAAGCTTTCTGGAAAGAAGCAAGGAATCAAAGACATCAAACACTTCCAGCAAATTTGGACAAAGACGGCTTCTACGATTTCTGAAGAGCCTGTACAAACCCTAACGGAGTTAAGCGCAAAGTTCGTAAATTTTATGCAAATACCGAATAACTATGTTTTGTCCTCGCGAATTGTTAAAACACATCCCATGAATCTGAAATAAACAACTACGACGGAAATATAATGCGAAATGTATGTTTTATTCATGTTTTGAGGTGTCCGGATTATTGCGGATAAAGACCTTACCAATAATATAGGAAATGTTTACCTTACTTACCTTACAAATCAGGCCGGCGTGGCTTCTGCTGTGCTGTAGTTGTCTCCACTCTAGTCGATCCATGGCTGCACTTCGCCAGCCCCTTAGTCTGCAAAGAATCCGCAGGTCGCCTTCTACTTGATCGATCCAACATGCCCGTTGTTCACCTCTTCTTCTTGTGCCCGTCGGTTCGTTATCGAGAATCATTTCAACCACCGTCCGTCTCTGAAGTGTACAGTGGTACGAGCGTTATCAGACTCGTTTGAAACACGCAAAGGACTTCGACAAGGCGATGGTCTTTCCTGTCTCCTGTTCAACATTGCGCTAGAAGGTGTTATGAAACGTGCGGACTTTAACATGCGGGGGTACGGGTTTCAATAAATCCGGCCTGTTCATCTGCTTCGCTGACGACGTGGAAATTGTCGGCAGAACGTTCCAGGTGGTAGCTGATCAGTACACCAACCTGAAACGTGAAGCGGAAAATTTTGGATTGAAGGTGAATGCGTTGAGGACTAAGCATCTGTTGGCTGGAGGAACCGAGCGTGAAAGAGCTCGCATAGGCAGAACTGTGACAATCGAC
The DNA here is from genome assembly GCA_024533555.2 of Aedes koreicus. Classification (NCBI taxonomy): domain Eukaryota; kingdom Metazoa; phylum Arthropoda; class Insecta; order Diptera; family Culicidae; genus Aedes; species Aedes koreicus. The sequence goes on from JAHHFK020005882.1 coordinate 153,329, forward strand.
AAAGATGAGTTCGAGGTGGTGGATGAGTTCCTGTACCTTAGATCATTGGTTACGTCAGATAACAACCGCAGCAGAGAAATTCGGAGACGCATTATTACCGGAAGTTGTGCTTACTATGGACTCCACAAGACCTTGAGGTCTGGTAAACTTCACCCCCGTACAAAGTGTACCATGTACGAAACGCTGATAAGACCGGTAGTTCTCTACGGGCATGCGACGTGGGCAATGATCGAAGAAGACCTGCAAGTACTTGTAGTTTTCGAACGATGCGTGCTTAGGACCATCTTTGGCGGTGTATGTGAAAACGGCGTATTGAAGAGAAGGATGAACCACGAGCTGGTGCGGCTCTATGGTGAACACAGTATCCAGAAAGTGGCTAATGCTGAAAGGGTACAAATGGGCGGGACATGTTGTAAGAATGTCGGACAACAACCCCGTACAAGACGCAGCGGAGCGCTGCGAGCTAGGTGGTTAAACCAAGTGGAGCAAGATCTTGGAAGTGTGGGACATCCAAGAACCGAGTTTTATGGAGAAATATCGTGACGTAGGTGCGGACGTTGGATCAGCATAAGTAAGTAAGTGTCCGTCTCCCTCATGCACTCTACCTTAGATCTTACGCGCAGCACCTTCCGATCAAAGACACCGAGGGCGCATTGGCCCTCCACGAGTATTGTTCATGTTTCGTGGCCGCAGCGGACTACCGGTCTAACCGGTGTCGTTATCGATGGTCATCAATGAGCTCAGATACACGAATTCGTCTACCGCCTCTTCCCTTCGTGTGTTTTGTATTTGACGCATTAATGACAAACCCAATCCTACTAGCTTCACACTTAAGTATGATGTACGTTTTAGCCATTGTCTTTAAGTTGCTTGCTACGATATTGAAGTTGCCGGCGAAGGCGAAAATATGGACGGATTTTTTGGAGATCATACCGCTCGTGTCAATGGCCGTTTTTTGAATCACACCCTCCAATCCAACATTTTGGCTCCGCCGACAACGTTGATATCGTAGCACGTAACTTTGAGACGATGGCGGAAACGTACTGAAGGCTGAAGCTAGTAGGATTGGGCTTGTGGTTAAGGCATTGAAAACAAAATAGGAACATGAAGGGAAGAGGCTCACGAGAAGACAATGTTAGTCTCCCATCACGATTTCAGATGGACGGTGATGAAATCGAGGTGGTAGACAGATTCGTGTATCTGGGCTCATTGGTGACCGCCGATAACGACACCGGCAGAGAAATACAATTGAATTATAATATTTATTTATGTGAGACCATTCCAAAGTTGAAACATATCCCAAGTAACATTGCCAAAACCATCCAGCTTTATTAAGTTTAATTAAGGTTATATCAAAGCTACTAGAAATCAATTTGGTTTTATTATGAAACCAAGAGGTGCAAATAGGTTTCATATTTTAATCAGGTTTGTGAGAATCTACACAACTTGTTTAAAACGATCTTAAAACCTCGTTTTCTCAAATTCCTTTTACTCCTATCAAAGGTTTTATTTCGACTTTAAGAACTCATAAAATGCTGTTTGGAAAAGCCGTTTTAGAACTTCATATAATCTTATTATGGTCAGTTGAAAAAGCATTTATAAAATATTTTGCCTCCAGTAAATGTATTAAACGGCAAATTGGCATAGAGGAAAGACACCAAATAACCTAATAGTTTTAAAGAAGTCATTGCGAAGATAACTTGGCTTTATGGCAGAATAGTGATTTTTTTTCCAATCGTCATACTAAAATATAAGAAATAATTGAAATGTGGAAAAATAACTGCACCATATTCTTATTGTAATGCAAATGAACTGTGTATCGGAGACCAATTTCTATATTTTTTAGATAACTTTATTGAATTCCATCAATTTTCAAGAAATTCATGATTAATTTTTCGAATGTTTTTGTTCTAATTTTGTGTTGGTTGTTGTAAACTCGCATAATCTCCGAGGCGCATTAATTTTCGGCTCTTATCGTGCAAATATTCAACACAAAATTTAATGCGTGTATGATTTGGAGCATGATACGCTGTAAAAACTAAATTTTTTTGGACTTTTTGCTATCAAACAAAATTTCCCGCAACACCAGACCTCTTTTCTCAGATATTGTGTACTGCTAAATGAATCAGAAGAGCAGAGAATCGAACAAAGCAAAACAACAAAAACCAACCACGATATCACAGTTGAGTTTGGCAGCTGAGGCCATTTGGCCGTATGCTGGTTTTCATGGCAGCCAATAGGTTTTATGAAGGTTCTAAAGTGGTCATAGCATCTTTCACTAGAACATTTTCAAAATCTTTATGGTCTTATAAAGGTTTTATTAACTTGTGTTCACAACCGTGTATAGAGTGGGCCATTTTGTACAAATTTCGGCTTTGAAGAAGCATAGAGGAGGTGTTGGTAGACAAAACAGTTTTGAATGTAGTTTTATCAACAAAGCCAGGAGGAATGCTATACGTCTGGAATAAATCTTAAATTGTTACTTGGGATGTTGAATTTTGTTTGTCGCTGCTAGACTATAATTAAGTCGACTATTAGAAAAACTAGCAAAAATTTCTGTTTCCACCGCCACTTAATCTGCCACGGGAATAAGTGAAAACACGATAATGTATCGTGAAAGTTAGAGAAGTATTTTTTTATTGGTTCCTCATAAAGATGATTGCATAATAGCAAAGGATCCCGTTTTAATTTTTTATTCGAGTATTGGTCCGACAATAAATAAACATCCAATTGGTCATTTTCTGTGTGATTTTCCTAATGGCCATATTTTGGGGTTCTGAATCAATCATCTTCGTAACATTATCTTCTAATTTCTTTCGAAAGCTTATTCCGATTTGTATCGAATGTTTCTAACCATTTCCTTTGAATGTTTCTTTTCAATTATTCGTTGAGCAGACAATTTATTGTTTCTCAATTAAACAACCACCCAAACATGTTTTTCTCAAGGACACAAACGAGCACGCCTCCGTGATTTCTTGCATCGTGGCCAATGTCCCTTGTCCAATAATCCACACACGGCACAGAAGGCAGACGGAACAACTTCATCCACCATCTCCAATCACTCCCGCTGCCCCGCATGGTCTCCAAGATGGATGCTGATCGGAATATTTATTTGAAGCATTAATTTCGTGTGTTTCGGCGCATTTTTTATGACCTCATTTGCTTATCGTCACCTCGACGTCGTCCGTGGTTGCACTTTTTTGGTTCTCCGATGCGTTCCCATTTTGGTCAATCAACGGGCATTCAAGTGCAATTCCACGACAAAATTACGATTCGCTCAGATTTGACCACCCGTGAGTTGCTCGACATTTTGCACTCTGTATATCATTGGTATTCATTCACAAAATATCGTGAAAATCGGATAACTTATTTTTGCGTTTTGGCTTGGACTTGCTTGTATGAGGAATGGAGTAAAACGTGGAAGGAAAGGGGTCTTATTTTGGCAGTCTTGAGTTCCAACGTTCGATGTGAAAATCATAGGGCTTGATTTTCGAGACAAACGTTGTGCATAAAATCAGACTAATAAAAGTGCAATTTATATTCATTTGTGCCTGTTGATGCGTGCATTTTGGCATACTTTGGTACTGCTGGTTGCGGTGGTGCATCTTTAATGAAAATGTTTTACTGGGTCAGACGAAAATTAGAGCCGTTTATGGTCGTGATTGAGCCATACACGAACGGGTTGGTAACCTGAAAGTTGATTGCAATCGAAAGAAGAAGACGCAAACCTCATTGATAAATTATGAATTCAATTCAAATGGAAAGTTAACATTTATCCTGATTCATAATCTGTTTGTCCTGAAAAAACACCCGTAGTAGTTAAGAGCAAGTCGAAACTCGATTTCAATTACACTCCGAAGGAGCGAGCGAAGAATAAAACGAAATCGTGTAAATAGTCCCGGCTTCATTTTCGATGAAACCCAAAGAACAGTACAGCAAGCCACAAGGCAATAGTCATTGTCCTAGGTCGTTGCACAACTGGGGAGCATGCAGGCAAAACGCAAATGACCGCCGAACGTCAGCAGTTTTCGTGTGCTGCTCGGCAAAAGCAAGGTTCAATCACTTGAGCCCCACCCAACCTCTCCGTGGGGGGGCTGCGATTTTTCACCGATACACACAGTACACAGCACTTCCCGCGCGTCACAGGTCGACCAGGTCACACCACTCAAGGTGCATTGTGTGAATAACGTTAAAAGTGTCACCTTCACCAGCCAGAAGTATCCAGCGAATGTTTTTTTTTCCCGCTTCAGCGATGCGATTCGTTAGCACGGAATTATGAAAAACATAAATACCGGTTTGCACTCGACACACCTTAGAGGGCTCAGTCCTTGAGAGCGTCTTTGAAGCTTAATGATGGCACAGAGAAATGCAGTTCAAAGGTTGAAATTGGAAATGTTCACGGTGAAAGCGCAACAATAACAAAAGTTTCTACTACTGCAGGCTACAATACAATGCAATTCGTTAAATGCAACAGTAAACACGCCTTGAGTGTCCTTGAGGGGATTTGGTAGAGGTGAAATGAAATGGTTTCGTTTGGGCACAAAGGATAGTTCGAGGAAGGCGTTCGTAGCTAGTTCGTGCAAATGAATTTGCTGATTTTACGAGGCATTTTTTTTTTCTTGGGGAAATTTAAATATTGATGAAAACGATTTAGGTTCTCACGATTCTAGATGTTTTTTAGAGTGGACACTCAGCCGGGGAACAAAATCAGTCAGGAATAAACGAGAAATAACGGGTAAAAGGAAGCGGGAATTAAAAGTATGCTTTAAAATAAAGGGTGTTTCGATCAAAATTTGGTCGACTTAAACTTGACGCATTTCCTTTCATCGTGCATTAAAAAAATGGCACACCCCTCATTTTGAAAATGTGTGCGATGTCATGCCTCTATTTTGATTTTGAGATTAGCACTTCAGTTATCAAAATGTCGTCGAAGGAAGAGAAGCAACGCATCAAAATTTTGCACGTGCATGGCGAAAATCCAAACTACTCTCACGCCATGTTGGCAAAATTGTTTAATGTGGCAACGTATTGAAAGTGTTCGGTGAACGTTTGTCGACAGCCAGGAAAGCCGGATCGGGAGGAAATCGAAAGCCGGAGGCCACAGCGACGACAAAAAGAGTTGCCCGCTATTTCGAGCGGAATCCCAACCTCTCCGTCCGAGATGTCGCAAAGATGCTGGGAGTGGCGCCTTCAACCGTGGATAGAGCTAAAAAACGAGCTGGACTGTCGACTTACAAGATCGTTGTGACTCCAAATCGCGACGATAAATAAAACACGTCGGCCAAAGCACGATCGCGAAAGTTATACACGACGATGCTGTGTAGTACAGGACGATGAAACTTAACTCAAGGCAAACTTTAAACAGCTTCCTGGCCAGGAATTTTTTGCGGCAACCGGACGGGGAAAGGTGGCAGATATTTTCACGCACATTAAACTGTCAAAGTTCGTGAAGAAATATCTGGTGTGGCATGCCATCTGTACCTGTGACTTGAAGAGCAACGTTTACATTGCGACCGGAACCGTCAACCACGAAATTTATCTGAGCGAGTGCCTACAAAAACGTCTACTGCCTTTTCTGAAGCGACACAATTGTTCCGTTCTATTTTGGCCGGATTTGGCATCTTGCCATTACGGAAAATAGGCCATGGAGTGGTATGCTGCCTACAACGTTCAGTGACAGTGGTGCCCAAGGACAACAACCCTTCCAACACGCCAGAGCTCAGCCCAATCGAACAATATTGGGCCATCGTCAAGCGGAACCTTAAGAAGACTCAAAAAGCTGTTGTGAGCGAGAAACAGTTCAAGGCAAACTGGCGTTCTGCGACGAATAAAGTGGACAAGGAGACTGTACAAAATCTTATGGCAGTTGTTAAACGAAAGACCCGGCAATTCGCATTCGGTTAAAAGGAAGCTTAGCAGAATATTTCTTCTGTATTCTGTATTAACTGAACTTGAAAAAGAAAAAGAACTTGACTTATTAATAAAAAAAAGTTTTGATCGACTCACACACATTACTGTTTGACCAAATTTTGATCAGAACACCCTTTAATTTTCATTATTTTTATGAGTGTGATGTCTATGAACCTGTCGATATCAAAGCGGAAAACAGTGGAATCTCCAATATAATTAGAGGAGTTTGTCTTAACCGATCACTTAGTTCTTTTATTGTTCAACTTTTGCTCAATTTTATTTATTGCTGAAGCACTTTATTGATAGTTATCAAATTCGTTTATTCACGTAACTAAATAATTCACTTTATTTTTTGTAACTACTACATTTTTTGCTACACTCTTACTCTAAATTCAATTTCTTCAATGTATAAATTTGGGACTTGGTTCACTCTTTTTCAGCACAATTGATTGTTCTGTGAACGTAGGGAGATACTGTAAGAGATCGGTTCACATGCGGGTTACCCTTTTATATTCATTTGGTTTCATGGGCGGGCGGAAATAGAAATCCACTACCACATCATCATCACTTGAGTACCTTGGGCTCCGTTGTGATGACATCTCGTTGGGACGACAACTCGTTGACTCGATGAACAAGGGATTTTTCGCATGAGTGATGCTCGTTCTCGACAAACAGGCGGCGCTAGTATATTCGTACACGAACAAACATTTTAAATTGCTTCGATTTTGTTTGCAAGTGTTACCTTTCTATGCAATGGTTAAAATACAGTTTTTAAAATTTTGAGTTTTTACACAAAAAATTGTTTTTTTTTTTAAAACAACCCCATGATTTTTTTTTTTCCCAAATTTTATTTTGTGTGGGGTTTGAGGTAAGAGATGGAGGGGGGGGGATTTCAATAAATAAGAAGTGTCTGGTGGTGAACCAAACTGAAATGGGTTTGGGTGCTCAGAGAATTGTCTACGAAGCCATAACGCTGGAACCGTTAACGACGTTGAAATTACGAAATGCCAAATACGGCGAGTCGCTGACAGCACAAAAAAGTGAAGGAGAATTTCTAAAAAATGTAGAGAGAAGCAGAAAGAACAGCAAAGAATATGACGCTTTTGGCCGATGTCGAGAGGGATCCAGCGTGCATTGACGAGTAAATAAAATGCCGTAGATACCAACGGCTTTTGAAGTATAAGTATTTGTTATTGAACTTGACTTATTCAAGATTTTGTTAAAAATTGATCAAGAATAAAAATGTACATAGGTGGCAGACGGTGTCAACCTCTATTTATCCTGCCTGTTGAGGAATTTTTGTGCGCTTCCACAACGAACAGTCAATGAATACACCAAACCAGCCACCGTACTCTGAATATGATTGTTTCAGTTTTTCTTGTTCCATTTGCACTAATTAACCTGCCCATATTGGGTGTCCTAGAAAGTCTAAGCACGATTTTGATGCGCCACTGTTGCTTCCACATGACGTTTGAATAGCTGATCATTATTGTGTATCACTGTTTGCATTTTAATGTATGATTCTGTGAGTCTCACGTGCCGGTACATTTCCATGAAAATGCGAAGCATCTCCCCGGCAAAGTGCAAACAGATCATGCACAAATAGTGCACTTTTCCCAACGTTTCGCTGAGATTGCGAAAATGGAAGGTGTGAGCATCGGAGCAGTTTGTAACGCGATTTGGAAGTATGGTGAGGAGTCTTCCTTTCAGGACAAGACAAAATCTAAACCAAAACCGGGCCCATGGACCAAAACCTGGACCGGAAAATCACGCAAGCTTTCACAAAAATGGGAAAATCACGCAAGTTTTCGCAAAAGGGTATATCCGGTCGAGATGTGGCCAAAAAGCTGGGAACTTACTTACTGGGAAAGTAACGTCGACCAAGCAAAGCCACGAAATGGACTAAGGACTTTCAACAAGCAGAAGTAGCCAAAACGAAGTGAAAAACAAGCAGCGTCTGTCACACCAAGGGCCCGTAAATTATACGATAAACAGCTGTGTAGAAAATTGGCATGATTATGGATGATGAATCCTACGTGAAATTTGATTATAAGGCCAGGTGACCAGTTCTACACGGTCCGTGCTGGTCAAACTATTGACGATGCCGATTTGTCAATTTTTACCGAAAAATTCGGTAAAAAAACAATGTGTGGAAGTGTGAGTCTGGAATTCTTTTAAATCCATTTGTAACAACTGGTACGTTGACTGCTGATGTTTACGTTTGGGGATGCTTGGAGCGGCGCCAGCTCTCCATGATCCGGAAACATAATAATCCAGCATTGTTTTGGCTGGATTTGGCATCAGTGCATTACGCGAAGGACACCTTGGTCAAAGTCCACGGAGTCAAATTCATACCCAAGGAGATGAATCTTCCAAACTGTCCCCAGGCAAGACGTTTGAAACTTTTTGGGCTCTGACAAAGGCATATTTGCGCAAACATGATTAGGCGGGTTCCATCAAAACTTTTGAAAGTTTGGGAAAAAAGGATAAAAAATCATTGGCAAACAGTCTATGCAATGAGCAGTGTTCGATGAAAAGTTCGCTCTTTTTTGCACGATTAAATGGATCTCGGAAATGTCACGTTTAAGAAAAATATTGTTGAGACCATAAAAGTACAATAAAAACTCAATTTACTTAAAAACCGAGCTCATATTGTTATTTACAAATCGTGATTAGACTTACTAGAAAAGCTTTAAAACTCTGCTGTGTTTTATTTGCCTAACCATCAACTCGATTGTAAACTTGGTGGAGCTCGTCATTGTAGATGCATGAACCGAAAGTTTTGCACCCTGTATCTGCGTCATGATTTGACTTTCACACCGAGTATAGTCTGCATCATTTTGTTCACGAAAACCGAAAATGCCTTACTATTCTTGGTTCCATGTTTATGCTTCTAGAAACTTGAAGGATAAATGACTTATATAGAACGATTTTTGTTTTCGTTTGGAAACTGCGAGAAAGGTTTTGCAATACGTAAGAAGCCCGATTTGCAGCTGTTATCCATCATTTTGCCTAATTGAAACAAGCCAGAAGTATTCCAGATTGAACAATTTCCTCAAAAACTGCAAAAAATATTTAAAAATCCAACTTATATTCACTAATTTTCCCAGTCGGGAAAATTAGGCAAAAATGCGGGAAAAATGCGGGAATTTTTAAATAAAGATTGTGTGGCCACCCTGCATTTACTACCGGAACCGGTTCCAGGTGCCCACGTACTTCAAATGGCCAAATTCTAAGGATCCTCACCAGATTTTTGCTATTCTTGGCACTCATATCTTTCAGAAGATCAAATACATTTAAACTAATCATGTTATTTGTTGTTGCACGAAATACGTAATTAATTATAATGTTTGAAAATTGGAAATATCATTCTTATCAACACGCAACCCTAGGAGTGGACAGCAATTTCTGCTAGAACCAAAGATGTGAAGAGAAAGTATAGATAGGTCCGTAAGAGCACGGCAGGTTGTGAAATTGAATAGAAGCAGTTGAAATTGAGCGTGGGGCATGTTTGGAAGGCGGTATCTGATGAGCAGATAGATTTTACTAGTCCAATGAGGGGGAGGGGGAAAGGGCCCCTTGGCGGGGGAAAAGGAAAAATCTATAACAGATATTTTGGGGTTGGGGGGGGGGCAGTTGTTTTTTTTGGGTTGGTGTTGTAATTTTGTTGTTCGGCAGTTTTTTTTTCCGGTTGGTGTTTGGATTTTTTTTTTTTTCTTTTTGTTTGGGCGTGGCGGGGTGGGGAAGAATTTAGGTTGGAATTGGTGGAGGGAGAGGAGTTTTGTGGTTTTTGTTTTACACTAGTCGGCAAAATCGGAACTTTTTTCGCTCCCGTCGGCATTTCTGGTTGGATTTTATAGATTTTGCTACGCTGAATCCAAATATGGGCTCAGAAATGCTGTAACACGTCCAGTTTTTGAGAAAAATGTGATTTAAACTCACAAAAACACGTACTTCCGTAGTAATATGATCTACCTCATCAACAACCAGAATATTGGCTCTGCCCTTTGCAAGTTGGACTTGGATTTTATGGAATGGACCTCCCTGAATCCATTCGTGAACACAGATTTTTCGCAACACGTAAGATTGATGAAATAAACCGGGTTTTCATTCACAAAATTACGAATTTTCATAAAAATCAAGATTTTCTATTTTGAAAACATGAATTTCAGCTCCACCCTTTGAATGTTGGGCTTGGATTTTATGAAATGGACCTCCCTGAATTCATTCGTGAACACGGATTTTTCGTAACACGTAAGGTTGATGTAAAAACCGGGTTTACATTCACAAAATTACGAGTTTTCATGAAAATCAAGACCCGTCCATTAATTACGTCGCTCAAAAATACAGATTTTTAACCCCCTCCTTTCTTTATCACATTTTTTGTATGGATTTTTGAAAATTTTTTGTATGCATCGTCACTTTTTAACCCCCCCCCCCCCCACCTCCCTCTCAAAGCATAACGTAATTTATGAACGATCCCTTTAGCTGTGCCTCTTTGAGTATATTGAGTATATTGATGTTGCTTCTTACAGCAGTTTGGGAACTGAAGACCTTCAAAGTTCATTCATTAATTCAAAAGTCAGCTGCACAGAGCCCTTCAGAAACGCCTCATTAAATACTCTATTCAGCAGTGCCGTATTTTTAAGTTAGGATAGGAGTGAGCAAGACAGCATTAAAACACGCAAACACTCAAAAAACAAAAGAATAGACAGAGACAAAAGACTCTGTGTTAGTCACTATTGCTCGAGAGAATAAGGAAAAGATATGTTAAAAAAAGAAAGCAAGAATCCTCAAGCACGTAGCTTAATGCGGCATTTTATAGAGCTTTTTGACGTTTAATTTGCGCACACTACTGCAAGATTTGAATCGAAGCAGTGCGAGTGAGAAGTCAACGAAGTTGTGGGAAACCAAACCGTGCATTAATCCCCGCATGTTAGACAAAGAAAGACGATTAAATGTCGAAAAGGTCTATTGGCGTATTTGCGGCACAAAATTTGTGTCATTATTGCTGTCTTGCTTTGGCGTCAATTAATGCTCATGTTGACTCTCTTCAGCCTTGCACAATCATTTTTTATTCATTCAAAGCTAGCTATTTGAGTGTTACGGACGCGTTTTTTTATTTTTGTAAAAATGTCGCGAATTTGTCTGAACGATCCGCAAAAATTTTGTTGCATTTGTGGAGACGTGATATTGAAGGAACAGAGAAAGGGGTTTACACCTTTGTTGGAGACAGCATATCAGCTGTATTTTGACAAGGAGCTTCCAAATCGTGAGTTTCCATGGGTTCCAACATACTCCTGTTGCTCATGCTACCGAACATTGCTTGGTTGGATGAAAGGTACGCACAAAGGCTTACCTTTTGCCAAACCTATGGTGTGGACTAATCCAACCAATCACATGAGCGATTGTTACTTTTGTTTGACAAAAATTCATGGATTTTCCAAAGCTTTGAAGCATAAAATCGAATACCCATCAAGGCCAACATTGCACTCCGAAGCAATGCCAGTTCCAATATCTCCAAATATTGCTGGACGTGCTGATGAGTTGGATTCGGAACCAGGCGAATCTGAGAAAAGCTTTCAGGATGATCCAGATTTTTTACCTTCGGAGTCTGAGGAACCGCATGTTATAACCCAAGAGGAGCTGAACGATTTGATTCGAGATTTGGAGCTACCCAAGACCAAAGCGCAGCTGCTAGCTTCAAGGCTAAAGCAGTGGAATGTCCTGAAAAAAGACGTAAAGGTGTCATCTTATAGGAAGAGACATTCAGATAACATTAAATATTTTTCGATGGACGGTGATCTTGTCTTTCGAAAAAACATCGAAGGTTTAATGGATGAGCTACAGTTAGAGTATCACGCAACTGACTGGAGGCTCTTCATCGACGCTTCAAGCAAAAGCTTGAAGGCAGTGTTACTACACAATGGAAATAAGTATTCTTCAGTGCCAGTTGCATTTGCAGCTCACATGAAGGAAACTTATGAGAACATAAAAACACTTTTGAAAAGGATCAAATATTCGGAACACCAGTGGAATCTCTGTGCAGACCTTAAGGTAGTGGCATTGCTCACTGGGCTTCAAGGAGGCTACACAAAGCATTGTTTTTTCCTCTGCGAATGGGAAAGTCGTGCGAGGGATAAACATTACCACCAGCAGCATTGGCCAGCACGTACCGAGATGGTACCTGGGAAGAAAAATGTGTCAAATCTGCCTCTTGTCGACAGGGACAAAATTTTACTACCTCCGCTACATATTAAGCTTGGGTTGATCAAAAATTTTGTCAAAAAGCTGGATATTCAAGGAGAACCATATTGTTTTTTGAGGAAAAAGTTTCCGAGATTGAGCGAAGCCAAGGTGAAAGAAGGAGTATTTGTTGGCCCTCAAATTAGGAAACTCCTTAAAGACGACAATTTTCAGCAAACTCTTAACGCGACAGAGTTACGAGCATGGAATGCGTTCCAAAAGGTTTGTGGTCACTTCTTGGGAAATGAAAAGTCTCCGGATTATGTACACATCGTTCAAGAGCTGGTTGATTCGTATGCTGCACTGGGATGTAATATGTCACTTAAATTGCACTTTTTGCATTCTCATCTGGACTTCTTCCCAGAGAATATGGGAGCCGTCTCAGATCAAGATATCGCACAGACTGAAAAGAACTTTGCTGGCAAATGGAGCCCAGCGATGCTAGCGGACTACTGCTGGATGCTACAGTGGCAAACATCTTTGGAGAACTATAAAAGGAAAAAGAAAACAAAGTGAATTCAAGTTGAAAAATATAGAGAAAATTTCAACTAATGAACTGACTGACTGAATGTCTGACTGACTGACTGACTGACTGACTGACTGACTGACTGACTGACTAACTGACTGACTGACTGACTGACTGCCTGACTGACTGACTGACTGACTGACTGACTGACTGCCTGACTGACTGACTGACTGACTGACTGATTTTTTTTTTTTTTTTTTTTTTTTTTTTTTTTTTTTTTTTTTTTTTTTAAAGGTCTATCGAAAGCGTATTTGCGGCACATAACGAATTTGTGTCACAAATTTATTATTGCTGTCTTGCTTTGGCGTCAATTAATGCTCATGTTGACTCTCTTCAGCCTTGCACAATCATTTTTTATTCATTCAAAGCTAGCTATTTGAGTGTAACGGACGCGTTTTTTTTTTTTTTTGTAAAAATGTCACGAATTTGTCTGAACGATCCGCAAAAATTTTGTTGCATTTGTGGAGACGTGATATTGAAGGAACAGGGAAAGGGGTTTACACCTTTGTTGGAGACAGCATATCAGCTTTTTTTTGACAAGGAGCTTCCAAATCGTGAGTTTCCATGGGTTCCAACATACTCCTGTTGCTCATGCTACGGAACATTGCTTGGTTGGATGAAAGGTACGCACAAAGGCTTACCTTTTGCCAAACCTATGGTGTGGACTAATCCAACCAATCACATGAGCGATTGTTACTTTTGTTTGACAAAAATTCATGGATTTTCCAAAGCTTTGAAGCATAAAATCGAATACCCATCAAGGCCAACATTGCACTTCGAAGCAATGCCAGTTCCAATAGCTCCAAATATTGCTGGACGTGCTGATCAGTTGGATTCGGAACCAGGCGAATCTGGAGAAAAGCTTTCAGGATGATCCAGATTTTTTACCTTCGGAGTCTGAGGAACCGCATGTTATAACCCAAGAGGAGCTGAACGATTTGATTCGAGATTTGGAGCTACCCAAGACCAAAGCGCAGCTGCAAGCTTCAAGGCTAAAGCAGTGGAATGTCCTGGAAAAAGATGTAAAGGTGCCATCTTATAGGAAGAGACATTCAGATAACATTAAATATTTTTCGATGGACGGTGATCTTGTCTTTTGCAACAACATCGAAGGTTTAATGGAAGAACTACAGTTAGAGTATCACGCAACTGACTGGAGGCTCTTCATCGACGCTTCAAGCAAAAGCTTGAAGGCAGTGTTACTGCACAATGGAAATAAGTATTCTTCAGTGCCAGTTGCATTTGCAGCTCACATGAAGGAAACTTATGAGAACATAAAAACACTTTTGGAAAGATCAAATATTCGGAACACCAGTGGAATCTCTGTGCAGACCTTAAGGTAGTGGCATTGCTCACTGGGCTTCAAAGAGGCTACACAAAGCATTGTTGTTTCCTCTGCGAATGGGACAGTCGTGCGAGGGATAAACATTACCACCAGCAGCATTGGCCAGCACGTACCGAGATGGTACCTGGGAAGAAAAATGTGTCAAATCTGCCTCTTGTCGACAGGGACAAAATTTTACTACCTCCGCTACATATTAAGCTTGGGTTGATCCAAAATTTTGTCAAAAAGCTGGATATTCAAGAAGAACCATATTGTTTTTTGAGGAAAAAGTTTCCGAGATTGAGCAAAGCCAAGGTGAAAGAAGGAGTATTTGTTGGCCCTCAAATTAGGAAACTCCTTAAAGACGACAATTTTCAGCAAACTCTTAACGCGACAGAGTTACGAGCATGGAATGCGTTCCAAAAAGTTTGTGGTCACTTCTTGGGAAATGAAAAGTCTCCGGATTATGTACACATCGTTCAAGAGCTGGTTGATTCGTAAGTTGCACTGGGATGTAATATGTCACTTAAATTGCACTTTTTGCATTCTCATCTGGACTTCTTCCCAGAGAATATGGGAGCCGTCTCAGATGAACATGGAGAACGATTTCATCAAGATATCGCACAGACTGAAAAGAACTTTGCTGGCAAATGGAGCCCAGCGATGCTAGGGACTACTGCTGGATGCTACAGAGGCAAACACCGTTGGAGAACTATAAAAGGAAAAAGAAAACAAAGTGAATTTAAGTTGAAAAATATAGAGAAAATTTCAACTAGATGACTGACTGACTGACTGACTGACTGACTGACTGACTGACTGACTGACTGACTGACTGACTGACTGACTGACTGACTGACTGACTGACTGACTGACTGACTGACTGACTGACTGACTGACTGACTGACTGACTGACTGATAGGAAATCTTGATTTTCATGAAAATTCGAAATTTTGTGAACAAAAACCCATTTTTTTCAACACGAATGGATTCAGGGAGGTTTATTTCATAAAATCCAAACCCAACATTCAAAGGGCGGAACGAAAATTCATGTTTTCAAAATAGGAAATCTTGATTTTCATAAAAATTCATAATTTTGTGAATGAAAACCCGGTTTATTTCATCAATCTTACGTGTTACGAAAAATCTGTGTTCTCGAATGGATTCAGAGAGGTCCATTTCAAAAAATCCAAGCCCAACATTCAAAGGGCGGAGCTGAAATTCATGTGTTCAAAATATTTGAATCTTGATTTTTATGAAAATTCGTAATTTTGTGAATGAAATCCCGGTTTATTTCATTAATCTTACGTGTTGCGAAAAATCTGTGATAACGAATGGATTCAGGGAGGTTTATTTCATAAAATCCAAACCCAACATTCAAAGGGCGGAGCGAAAATTCATGTTTTCAAAATAGAAAATCTTGATTTTTATGAAAAATCGTAATTTTGTGAATGAAATCCCGGTTTATTTCATCAATCTTACGTGTTACGAAAAATCTGTGTAGGGAGGTCCATTCCATAAAATCCAAGTCCAACTTGCAAAGGGCAGAGCCAATATACAACGCAAATGTATGTGGATAGCTTATATTCGATACACTCCTTATTTGCATCACAAAATTATTGCTGTTTTGCTTTGGCGTCAATTAATGCTCATGTTGGCTCTCTTCAGCCTTGCACAATCATTTTTTATGCATTCAAAGCTAGCTATTTGAGTGTTACGGACGCGTTTTTTTTTATTTTTGTAAAAATGTCGCGAATTTGTCTGAACGATCCGCAAAAATTTTGTTGCATTTGTGGAGACGTGATATTGAAGGAACAGAGAAAGGGGTTTACACCTTTGTTGGAGACAGCATATCAGCTGTATTTTAACAAGGAGCTTCCAAATCGTGAGTTTCCATGGGTTCCAACATACTCCTGTTGCTCATGCTACCGAACATTGCTTGGTTGGATGAAAGGTACGCACAAAGGCTTACCTTTTGCCAAACCTATGGTGTGGACTAATCCAACCAATCACATGAGCGATTGTTACTTTTGTTTGACAAAAATTCATGGATTTTCCAAAGCTTTAAAGCATAAAATCGAATACCCATCAAGGCCAACATTGCACTCCGAAGCAATGCCAGTTCCAATATCTCCAAATATTGCTGGACGTGCTGATGAGTTGGATTCGGAACCAGGCGAATCTGAGAAAAGCTTTCAGGATGATCCAGATTTTTTACCTTCGGAGTCTGAGGAACCGCATGTTATAACCCAAGGAGCTGAACGATTTGATTCGAGATTTGGAGCTACCCAAGACCAAAGCGCAGCTGCAAGCTTCAAGGCTAAAGCAGTGGAATGTCCTGGAAAAAGATGTAAAGGTGTCATCTTATAGGAAGAGACATTCAGATAACATTAAATATTTGTCGATGGACGGTGATCTTGTCTTTTGCAACAACATCGAAGGTTTAATGGAAGAACTACAGTTAGAGTATCACGCAACTGACTGGAGGCTCTTCATCGACGCTTCAAGCAAAAGCTTGAAGGCAGTGTTACTGCACAATGGAAATAAGTATTCTTCAGTGCCAGTTGCATTTGCAGCTCACATGAAGGAAACTTATGAGAACATAAAAACACTTTTGGAAAGATCAAATATTCGGAACACCAGTGGAATCTCTGTGCAGACCTTAAGGTAGTGGCATTGCTCACTGGGCTTCAAAGAGGCTACACAAAGCATTGTTGTTTCCTCTGCGAATGGGACAGTCGTGCGAGGGATAAACATTACCACCAGCAGCATTGGCCAGCACGTACCGAGATGGTACCTGGGAAGAAAAATGTGTCAAATCTGCCTCTTGTCGACAGGGACAAAATTTTACTACCTCCGCTACATATTAAGCTTGGGTTGATCCAAAATTTTGTCAAAAAGCTGGATATTCAAGAAGAACCATATTGTTTTTTGAGGAAAAAGTTTCCGAGATTGAGCGAAGCCAAGGTGAAAGAAGGAGTATTTGTTGGCCATCAAATTAGGAAACTCCTTAAAGACGACAATTTTCAGCAAACTCTTAACGCGACAGAGTTACGAGCATGGAATGCGTTCCAAAAAGTTTGTGGTCACTTCTTGGGAAATGAAAAGTCTCCGGATTATGTACACATCGTTCAAGAGCTGGTTGATTCGTAAGTTGCACTGGGATGTAATATGTCACTTAAATTGCACTTTTGCATTCTCATCTGGACTTCTTCCCAGAGAATATGGGAGCCGTCTCAGATGAACATGGAGAACGATTTCATCAAGATATCGCACAGACTGAAAAGAACTTTGCTGGCAAATGGAGCCCAGCGATGCTAGGGACTACTGCTGGATGCTACAGAGGCAAACACCGTTGGAGAACTATAAAAGGAAAAAGAAAACAAAGTGAATTTAAGTTGAAAAATATAGAGAAAATTTCAACTAGATGACTGACTGACTGACTGACTGACTGACTGACTGACTGACTGACTGACTGGCTGACTGACTGACTGACTGACTGACTGACTGCCTGACTGACTGACTGACTGACTGACTGACTGAATGACTGACTGACTGACTGACTGACTGACTGACTGACTGACTGACTGACTGATAGGAAATCTTGATTTTCATGAAAATTCGTAATTTTGTGAACAAAAACTCATTTTTTTCAACACGAATGGATTCAGGGAGGTTTATTTCATAAAATCCAAACCCAACATTCAAAGGGCGGAACGAAAATTCATGTTTTCAAAATAGGAAATATTGATTTTCATAAAAAATCATAATTTTGTGAATGAAAACCCGGTTTATTTCATCAATCTTACGTGTTACGAAAAATCTGTGTTCTCGAATGGATTCAGAGAGGTCCATTTCAAAAAATCCAAGCCCAACATTCAAAGGGCGGAGCTGAAATTCATGTGTTCAAAATATTTGAATCTTGATTTTTATGAAAATTCGTAATTTTGTGAATGAAATCCCGGTTTATTTCATTAATCTTACGTGTTGCGAAAAATCTGTGATAACGAATGGATTCAGGGAGGTTTATTTCATAACATCCAAACCCAACATTCAAAGGGCGGAGCGAAAATTCATGTTTTCAAAATAGAAAATCTTGATTTTTATGAAAAATCGTAATTTTGTGAATGAAATCCCGGTTTATTTCATCAATCTTACGTGTTACGAAAAATCTGCGTTCTCGAATGGATTCAGGGAGGTCCATTCCATGAAATCCAAGTCCAACTTGCAAAGGGCAGAGCCAATATTCTGGTTGTTGATGAGGTAGATCATATAACTACGGAAATACGTGTTTTTGTGAATTTTAATCAAATTTTTCTCAAAAACTGGACGTGTTACAGCATTTCTGAGCCCATATTTAAATTCAACGTGGCGAAATCTATAAAATTCATTATATGTACTTGAAGGGAGTGAAACACTGCCGACTAGTGTTACTTCTGTTGCAGTGAAGGTTTTGTTAGCTATTTTAATACTGCAATTATAAAATGTTATTAATACGTTTCCAGTAAACGTTCTATTGTCTGGGCCACAATTTGATGTCATGTTGATTTCTATAGCGTTGTTGATTATTAATTTGTTGTGTGATATTAGATTAATTTGATCTGTTGTTTGTTGGGCATTACAGTGACTTTCGATGCCCATAATTATCGCATAGGTGCAGTTATCCCTAAGCGGTTGTAAGTCGGAATATCTCTGAAAGAACTTCTCTGGATTTGTTGTTGTGAATACTTGTTTGTTTGCTCTGACGATGTATTTTGGATTATTAGTTATTACCCTGTTGTTAACGATCAAGGGTATAATTTCTATTATTTCTGATGATCTTTTATCTATTTCTGTAATTTCCAAAATGTATAAAAGCTGATCGTTTTTGACTACGATCTTCGGTAAAGCGTAATTTAGCGCTTCTTCGGGGAATTCCAAATCAAATCCTTGATTTTGTAATTATGAGTCCAGGAAAAATACTTCTTTAAGTGTGAGTAATTTGTTACTTGCCAGTGAGATCCTTGCCCTTATGATTGCGTCCTGAATTTCCTCGAGAATGTCGTTGATCTAGGTTCTATTTTTTTTTCTAATGCTAGGCTTTACGTTTACTTCTTGATTTTCCTCTAACTTTGGAGGCTCTTCTTTTGACTTGTTTTGTTTTTTCCTTTTTTTTTTGCCTTGTTTAGATTTTCTTACTTTGTTGAAAATTTCTTGGGCGTTGTTGTTGATGTCTGGTCTATTTAAGATGTTGTTCTGATTGAACAAGACTTCGTTAGGTGTGTAGCCGGTTGATGAATGAACGCTAGAATTATTTAAAGAGACTGTTAATTGAATTAAAGTGGTTGTATTTAAATCGGGAAATTTGTGTTTGTTTGTGTTTAGTGTTTCAATTATTGTTGAATGTGCCTTCTCCACTTGTCCGTTGCTTTCCGATGATGAGGCGTACTTCAAGCACGTTCCAATATTGTCCAGGTATTCTCTTAGTTGCACTGACCTGAAAGTAGTCTCATGATCTGTGATTATTTCTCTGGGATTGCCAAATGTACAAAAGTATTGTGCTAAAGCATTTTTAAAATGTATGAGGTTTTTTGTGTCCATTGGTATAAGTTGAGCATGTTTTGAAAAAGCGTCAACAAGCGAGAGAAAGTTACATTTGTCTATTGAGAAGATGTCTATATGTAGTCTGTCAAATGGTTTCTCCGTGATCGATCGGGGGAAATTTTCATATTGTTGGGTTTCCTGTCATATTTGTGCATGTTAAAAACTGTACATGTATTTACTATGGCTTTGATTTTAGCATGCATACTGGGAAAAAAAAATAGCTGCATTTAAGTTGGCTTTCGTTCTCGTTTATGCCTCGATGGGCACGTTCGTGTTCTTTGTTGATTAGTAGGTTTTGTCTATTTTCGTTTGCGACGTCTTCTACTCTGTGTTGAGTGATTATAAAATGTCCAGATTTTTCAAAAAAAAATTGTAAGCTTCTTGTATTGTTCCAATAACGTTCTCAGGAGCCATGATAGCTGATTGTTTATTGTTGTGAAATCTTTTCAGAATGTCTTTAATTGATTCTTCGTTGAATTCTTTTCTACAAATGGTGACTCGGCTATAGTTTGGGAAAGGGGATTCTGTGAATTCTGTTTCAAAGTTAGTGATTTTGAAAATTATTTGATTATGATAGTAATTGATTGGTCGTTCAGTACAGTGAATATAGTGGTCATCAGAAGTGTTTGCGGAGTATACCGTATCATTGTCACTGTCATTTGCTTCGGCGGGAGGATTATTTTGTTGGGAGGCAGTTTCAAGGTTATCTGAATTTGATGAGGATGCTTCTGAATTGTTTATGTTAATACTTGCTTGGTTTGCTATTTTCCGACTGAGGGCATCTGCCACAACGTTGGTCTTTCCTTCTCTGTATTGTACGCCATAGTCAAAGTTTTCTAAATCAAGTCTCCAACGTAATATTTTTGAATTTTTAGTTGAATTTTTAATGAATGTAAGGGGTTTGTGGTCGGTAATTAAGATAAACTTATTTCCATACAAATATGCTCGATATTTTTCCACTACCCACATCATTGCTAGGGCTTCTTTTTCGGTTGTAGAGTAGTTAACTTCTGTTTTGTTAAGTGTTCTGCTGCCAAAGGAAATCGGTCGCTCTACGTTGTTTTGAATTTGCGATAAAACTGCATCTAACGCGTAGTTACTGGCGTCGGTTGTTAAAATGAAAGGAAGATTAAAATCCGGATAGGTGAGAATTTGGTCTGAAGTTAAAAGTTTCAATTTTTCGAAGCCTTTTTTGCAATCTTCGTCCTGTAAATTTATTTGCCCGTCCTTTTTCCAGTAATTCGTAAGAGGTTTGGCTAATTTAGCGTAGTATTTTATGAAGCGCTTGTAATATCCAGTAAGCCCTTAATTTTTTTTGGTTTCTTTTTGGGTAGCTGGCATTTTCCAATCTAATTTTTTTGTTATTTTGGTAGGGTCTGGTTTTATCCCTTGAGGTATAATGACGTGTCCTAAGAACTCAGTTTCTTTGAGCATGAGCATGATTGACCGCCCACGGATGCAATTCCGTTATTGCCAGATCAGCTGAATTTGCACAAAGAACCAACAGACGATGTTTGGGACTAACATACATCTTCAATGTGTAAAAACTGGTGACCCATTATAACGCAATACCGGCGCCGGCCGTGCAGAAATGCTGGTCAAGTAGGGAATGGGAAGGAACGTGTTGACATGATACTCGCTTCGAAGGAAGCCGAGAAATCCTCTGCACTTCCATGAGAAATCATTGGGATGTTGGATAGTTGGGGAAAGGTTAGCAGCAGGGTTCGTTTTGGTTAACGATACGCTGAAAGTACGTAGCACTATCCGCCAAAAGCAATGGACCGCTCCAATGTGACTGAAAAGAGACAAGCATAACGAAAAACAAAACAAAATACACAAAATAAAATAAAATAAAACAGGATATTGTCTTCAAAATATGGTAGAAATAAATTATTTGTTGCTTTGCAATCCAGCTCTCCTCGATGTCTTAGATGTCGGAAACCTTCCGGTAGTACTATGACATCTGTGTCTAATACACTCTTCTTGCGCCGATTAATTTGCAACCTAAGCCTGCACACCGAATCAAAATTCACTTTGGCACGGTTGTGGTATTTTCCTCTAAAATCTAATTCTAGATATTGGCACTTGGTTGCAGGAAACAGAATCAATAAGAAAAATACACTCGCTTATGACTTCTTACTTTACACGGTTACTAAACACACTTTCTTCCCCCACAAAACCCGCGAACGACGAAACTTTGGACCTGAGCTCGCTTGAGGAAAAATCACCAACACACAACAGCGTAATTGATTGTATGCAGTTTTTCGAATGAATCGCGAGCACGACGCGATCTCGCGACACGCAACACTCTTCTAACTTCTGCTCATCGGAACCAATTGCACACGCACACTAGCAATCCGCGACCCAGAAAAACGCGACGCGCGATGAGGTGCTATTGCCGCAGACGTCGTGCTATATGATACCGTTGTCGGTGTCGTTGTCGCTGATGCGATGCAAACTACACCCAACACACACAACCACGTACCTCTCTATCTTCACGTTTGGATGAATCGCGTCCAGGGTGGACGAATAAAAAATAAAATCCAATCCACCAAACTCACACCAACACCACTGCGCTTCTCCCAAAAAGTGCAAACGCGAGCGACAGACAGAGAGAGAGCTATCAGTTCAGCGCGAGAGGGAGAGGTTGAGCGAAAAAATGTCAGCTAGAAAACTCCTCTTCACTGCCAATGGAGGCTGAGAAGCAAGCAAAAAATATTGTTTAACCACTTTTCCAAACTTAAAAAGTATCACTTCCACGACGCACGCGACTTTTTCGCGAGCACCAACATTTTCAAAATCTTCATCACAGAGAACCAATAAATGATGCTCGGGATAAACATACAGTACTCAGAGTTTTCGTTTTTGCTCTATTGTTGAAAAACAAAACATAATCATTATAATCTTTGAACCAGGGAAACTAGATGATATATTCGCAACTACCGATCTAACTTGCTTCAGGAATGAATTCAAAGTTTTCGTGTCCTAAGAACTCAGTTTCTTTTCTCAAAAACTCGCACTTATCGAGCTGTATTTTGAAGCTAAACTCGGAGAGTCTTTTTAGAACTTTTCCGACATTTTCTAAATGATTTTTAAGATTGTATCCGATGATAATGATATCATCTAAATATACATAGCATATAACACCAATCAAATCTTGTAAAATATTGTTCATTGCACGCTGGAACGTTGCCGGTGCCCTTTTTAAACCAAAGGGCATTCTGGTAAATTCAAAACGGCCTTGGTCCGTTGAAAAAGCTGTTTTTGATTTATGTAGAGGGTCCATCTTAATTTGATGGAAACCTGATTTCAAATCAAGCGTTGTGAAGTATTCAGGCTTCCCAAACCTGTCTAAAATCTCCTCTATCTGGGGGATAGGGAATTTGTCGTCTATCGTCTTCTCGTTGAGTTTTCGATAGTCGATTACTACCCTCACTTTTCTTTTACCCGATGCATCGAGTTTTTTTGTGTACAACCCATATTGGAGACGAATATGGGCTTGTTGAATGGTTTATAATTCCATTTTGAAGCATTTCATTAATTTGTTCTTCCACATCTTTTTTAAAATAGTGTGGGTATTTGTATGATTTAGAATACGTTGATTTTTCATCTTTTGTCGGAATTTGATGTTTTATAGCCGTTGTAGCTGTAAGTTTTAACAATACTCCCTGGTTGTTTAGTATAGTTTCGATTAATTCTTGTTTTGCTAACGGTGACAGATGTTCCATTCTTAGTAAGTTGGTTATTGTTTCCTCGTCTATATTGGATTTTACTTTAATTGGTATCAGGGTGATAGTTTCAAAATTATTGACTTCTAATTTCAATTTTCTATCTAGGGTTGGAGGATCGTTTTTGTGGGTGAGAATCCTCATAGTTGATTTATGATTTTGGGACCTGTAAAGGCCTGGTTCTATTATTGCTGTCTTATTGAGTTTTTGAAATGTTGGCACTAGCCAATCACCGTCTGTTGTTGTGTTAATTTCGATTTGATATGAGTAGAGTTTATTAGCTGGAAAATACTTTTCATCTGGAATATCAACATCATTTATGGACAAAACACCTTTTTCAAAATCAATTTTTGCTTTATTTTCAGCGAGAAATTCTGAACCTAGGAGTCCGTCGAAGAAATTATGAAAATTAAGTTCATAATACGTTTGTGAAGTGGCTTCAGGGCCGATCAAATTAGCTTTTCCCTTTTTGGTTATTCCGTGTTTTCCCGAAATATTTTTTATCTGTTTATTTTTTACTGATTTAAGGTGTTTTAGAATACCGGGCCGTATTACGTTTTTATTTGCTCCGGTGTCGATGAGGAGCCTAATTTTTTCTTTGGATTGAGAATTTTGACGTGTAATGTATGGAAGATAATTTAAGTTGTTTTTCGTTTGTGCTGTTCCAAGCAAAAATTTATATCGATGTTTTCATGTTCGCTTTCTGATTCTGAACTTCCTTCTGAATCATTTATTTCATCATTATTTATGTGACGTCTGTTAAGGGTTAGGTTACTTTTTACGGATCCTATTTCCATTGATTGTGGATCAGTTTTCAAATCCACTTTTTCTGTTTTAGGATTTTCATGTTGGTACGACTGCGGTTTTTTGAAATATTTGATTTTGATAAAAAGTTCGGCTTCTTTTGAGGTGTTTCCATATTAAAAGCAGTAGTTTCTTTGCATTTGAATTTGCATACGAAGGCGTACGCAGCGCGTCAGGCCTAGCAAACTGTGCATAGCAAAAATATGGCTCTTTGAGACCAGCAAGGAATGCAGCAAGAGCATCCTCTTGAATAAAAGAATTTATTGCGTACCAATGGTCGCGGTATTTTTGTTTTTGTTTTGCGAGACATTCTATGTTATGAACGGTTTCTTTGCATCTACCTATTATAATATATGTGGACTGACCATCATTTTAGTCTGCCATAACTGGCTTTTATAAAATGTGAGTTCTTGTCGATCACCTAAAGCATTCGTCAAGATTTCTTTAATTTCCACAAAGCTTTGAGGGTTGCCGGCCAGGGGGATAATGTCTTTTACCCTGCCCTCGATTTTTATTAATTATGGCTGTTGTGAAGATTGAAAATTTGCAATCTGTATCAAGGTCTTTGAAGACCATGAGTGTAGTCTCTGCTGTGGCTAACCACGCCGAAAGTTGTTTTCGATTTCCGTCGAAGCGTGGGATAGCTTTGATTGGATCTGGAATTTTAAATATATTTTCTATGTTTACTCCTACTGGAGCTTGCTGCCGCGGCGGGGAAATATTGTTGTTCGCGCTCGCGCTGGCTTGCGATAGTGCATTAAGTGCAAGTTGTTGCTGATTTTGCTTTTCTGTTAGCTCGCGTAGCATTTGTGCCAAGCTATTAATATCTGCGGCTTCTTGTTCCATTATGCTGTTTTCCGTTTCGTTCGTGTCAATGGACAATGAAGTCAACAACGGAATATCTGATTTTAAGGATCCGTGTGCGTATTCTTCTGAACAGTCGGAGAGGCTTTCCTCTTCTGATTGCGAATCCTGTTTAGTTTCAGTAGAGCCTTTGTTTTCCTAAGAGCGGAATATTTTTTTCGCAAATTTAAGCATTCAACTGATTAATTGAAGGTTTATTTCGTGAGCTCTATCTTGCAGTTTTCCCAACGAAAAAGAAAAAAGCTACACCTATCTTGTAGTATGTTGCCTTTCTACCAAAGAAGCCTATCTTGTAGTACTTATTTGGGACGTAAGTATCACTTTATTTTGCACTTCACCGCAAGCACCTATCTTGTAGTATGATTTGCGGGTTCACTAGAACACGAATGAAACAAAAATGAAATGAAAATTACTTACGATTTTTATTAAGGTTCCGGGCTGACGATGCTGGTTTTCCAGGTGTAATGTGTAGCGGGGGATCCTCAACTCCTAAAACTACGGTTATCAATACAACCTTTAGTTTCGTGGATGCTTTCACTTTCAATAAGCACTATGGGTCACAAGTGTTCTTATATTCAATTATTGCGGGATCACTTTTGTGAAGGTTTATTAGTCCATCACTATCCACTGTTTTTCTTACACATTTTTCAATCAGCCGGTTCCCGTAGGCTGCGCCAATTATAACAGTCGCGACACGAGTAGCACAAAAAAAATATTTATTTCACTTATTAATTACATTCAACGTACGATTAATGGCACTGATCTGGTCTAAATTAAAACTGAAGAACTAATGAATGCTAATTCCTGCAGATTGGGCTATTTAATAACTAATCTTGCTAAGCTTGCAATAATGTTCTCGTCCGATGGGGTGTTGCAACGTGTCGCGTCGTATGCGGTGCTCCAGTTAAAGAATGCTGATGCGTCGAATATTCCATGTGGTCGGTGATAGTCGTTGTCTGTTACTAGGTGGCTATGGGATATTGATTATGCTGATTGAACGGTTTACTTCAAGGTGTCCACCGTAATTATATAAAAAGGCAGTTTCGGGAGGAAGACCGCTTAATGCAATTGTCATCATCCTTTAAAACCTATTTGGGCTAATATTCAACCCAAATGGCAATCGGTTAAATTCATAGTGTCCTGAATTCGAGGAGAAAGCTGTTTTTTTTTTGATTTCTTCACTTTACGGAATATGATGAAATCCAGACTTGCGGTCGAGCGTCGAAAATTACTTTGTTCGTCCTAACTGGTCTGAAATTTCATTTATTCCTGGCAATAGAAACTTATCTGAGCTTATTTTCTTATTCAATTGGCGGAAATCCACTACTAAACGCCAAGTTTTATCGCCAGTAGCAGATTTCTTCGGTACTAGAAGTATGGGGCTATTATACGGGGAAATTGAGTTTTGAATTATTTTATTTTCCAGCATTTTCTGGATTTGGATATCCATCTCATGCTTTTGCGCTTCAGGAATCCTATAGTTTTTAATATACGTAGGACTCGGATCATTTAAATGAATTGTTCGCTTGTAAAAATTATTTTCTGTCAGTGCATCGTCGGTCAATGCGAAAACGTCATTGAACTCTTCAACCAGGTTTTCAAGATTGCCTTTTATTTTTGTATCAGTTATGTTTAATTTCAACTCGTTTAATAATGATGAAATTTGTCAGAAGCAGACAATTTCCTTCAACATGAGAGGCTCTAGGAGTGGACAGTAATTTATTGCTTGAACTAAGAGAATTGAAGAGGAAACATTGATATATATCTTCAATTGATAAAGGCAATTACATTCGTTAAGTTTCGCTTTTAATGTTTAGTTTGTATCTATATTGTTTATTGATTTTTTAATATTACAGTGCAGAGCTTTTAGCTTTTGATAGCTATAGCTCATCAACTCGAATTCTTACATTAAAGTTACGTCTATGCAAAACAATCATTATTTTTTAGCAGCACTTAGTCATTTCTCCTCAACACATTCAAATTACATCTATGCAAAAATAGTTAAAATATTTTCTTTTCCGTAGCACCTAGTCATTTAAACTATCTTTCGACTTACCCAGTCTGCTGGCTGCTATCCGGTAACGGCGGAGGCGCTCTCCTCAACGCCCGTTCTGAAGCGGTGTTCTCCCCACTGTTGATGTCTCAACGCTCGTCGTGCTGGGGTGGAGGCGCACTCTTCAACACCCGTTTTGATTTTTTATTTTTTGACGTAGGAATTACCTCTCTCTTTTCTATTCCTGTATAGGGGCGCCGTTCTAAAATTTCTGAAATCGCAAGCGTTACGCGGGTGAACGATAATATCTCCTCTCTGGCCCACAGAAATTTTACGATAAGTATATCATTTGCAAGGTAGAACATCAAAGCTGAATCCCTGTTGCAAACCTAATTCATAACGTTTGTTTAAACTAATTAAAATGTACTTAAAAGAAAAATGTCTAAACGCACAAAACTATTGGTCGAAAATGACATCATATTTGCGCCTCGCTCTGATAGGTTCATACTGCCACAGTTACCGAGCCAGCGATTATCAAACATGTGGGGACGACCGACCAATCATCAGTTCTCGCTGTGCATCCGTATGCGACAGACGTGTTTTTGGAGCACGTTGGTAGAAAACGCCGCCCGTGAACACAAGAAGACCAGACCAAGAAGAATCATCCACACCACCTGCAGCTAGCCATCCGCAACGACGAGGAGCTGAACGAACTTTTTTCCGGTGTGACCATTTCACAGAGTGGTGTCCTGCAGCCAAAGAAGACTGAAGGAAATTTCAATTGCGAACCATGTTATCAACTAAAATCCGTTTTTTTTTTCAGGACGATCAAATCAAGTTGCCAACTAAAGAGTATGTTTGATAGAAACTTCTCTTGAGGTCATCGAAATTTTTATCACCATGCACCCGATCAATATGGCGTTGAAAAGGCGGGTCCCGGAGAAAATGGCCAATTCAATCGCCCACATCATCTTCGTGGTCAAGTGGTTAGCGGCGTCACCCGTCGCTCATTGCCATGAAGTGAGGATTTGATTCCCGCTCCAGCCTGTGGAACTTTTTGCCACACGAAAATGTCCAAACTGGTGCACTTGGTATTAGGTTAAGTTATTCGATGCAGTTCGTTCTATGTTCAATGTCCAGTCTGTACAAATTCGAGATGAAGACGGTGTGAATGTTTATTTTTATCGTAGTATTACGTGCTGCCAAACACTCAGGCCGTCCTGCAGCCCAAGAAGACCGAGAAGAAAATTTCAATCACGAACCATGTTCCCTCCGAAACAACTAAAATCCGTTCTTTTCAGGACGACCAAATCAATTTGCCAACTAATGAAGAGTATGTTTCATTGAAATTTCTCTTGAGCTCATTGAAATTTTTATCTCCACTGTAGTAATAATATTTTATGACTCGTTTAGATCTTTCCCATTCCTCTTTCTTCCAACCACCCATGCTGTAACTTTCATCCATTGCTATCCATTGCCCATCATAAATCAAACACTCCATATTATTGTAAAACTGTAACCCGAATTCCAATCCAACCAAACATGCCCTACTGAGAAGAACTCAGTCAGCACCAAAAACCTTTTCCTTTTCCTTATTTTCAAACATTATAATTGCAACCACATGTTTTGAATAAACCACGTTAGGCTGTTTCCAAAATATACCAAGCGCATCGTGTTCGTGTCTTCCGTGTCCACCACATTAGGTTACCACTTACCAAATCTGAAAATAAAAGATACAGCAATCTTCGTGTCAAGTACTAAATTTCCGAAGTTCCGATCATGCCTCATGGCTGACCGTGACTTTAGTGACCGTCGAGACTTAGTGAATTAACTATCATGCTAAGCAAGTGATAGCAACCGTCGAGAGTCAGTGAATTAGCTATCATGCTAAGCAAACTGTTAATTGTCACCATTTGTTATTAACAAATTAGTTAAAAGTGACAACTTAATTCAAAGACAGTTTTATAGTTCAAAAATTCAAAATGGGCGGTGAAGAATCGAAACAGAAGTTCTTGAAAGACGAAAATCACGTTATAAACATTGTTAATGCTAACAACAAGCAAGCACAGCATGCAGAAGAACACGCTAAAAACTCAAGTGTAATGGCAAGTTCATTACAAATAGTGGTGTACATCACCATCGTCGTAATAATTACACTTTTAAGTGTGCAAACTTTATAAAATAGTAA
This sequence comes from Aedes koreicus, assembly GCA_024533555.2. Lineage (NCBI taxonomy): Eukaryota > Metazoa > Arthropoda > Insecta > Diptera > Culicidae > Aedes > Aedes koreicus. The sequence goes on from JAHHFK020005882.1 coordinate 182,492, forward strand.
TGAAATATGAGCGAATGCGCGCTCAAGTGAACAGTAATAAACAAGAAAAGTTACAACAAGTATTGACGGCAAATTAAATCGTGGCTCGCCCCCATCGCCGTTGAGATGTCGTGTCAGCAAATTGAATTCATACGAATCTAGTTTACAATCCTCAAAATCAAAGTGCCCTACGAGGCATCACCTCAAGAAATTTTAAGTCTTTGAAGTGTAAATATAGATTTAATTGTAAATGATCTAAATTTATCACATAATTTCCAACTAGTAGATGATTCGTTCCCAATACCTACCGACGGTATACTGGGACGAGATTTTTTAGCAAATTATAGATGTAACATAGATTACGACTCTTGGATTTTAACAGTACATCAAAATAATAATTCACTTATATTACCTATACAAAATAATTTAAATGGTACAATCATCTTACCAGCTCGTTCAGAAACAATTAGACAAATAAGCAATCTAAATTTAAATCGTGATGCTTTAATAGAATCTTCAGAGATTCCACCCGGAGTATTCTGTAGTAACACAATAGTATCCAAAGATACACCGTATGTTAGAATAATTAACACCAATAATGAAAATATAATATTGACAGATTTTAAGCCACGTATTCGTGCATTAGAAGATTTCCAAGTATTTAATGTTACAAATAATGATAAAGTTGACAGAATTAGTTATTGGAAAAAGAGTTAAATTTGAAAAACTTACCCAATTCTACTCGCTCATCTATTTTTAAACTTTGCAGTGAGTACAATGATATTTTCAGTTTAAAAGATGATCTATTGACTTGTAATAATTTTTACAAGCAGAAGATCAGAGTGCAAGATGAGTCTCCAGTATATATTAAAAATTACCGAAACGCACATAATCAACGAGACGAGATTTGTTGTCAAGTTGACGAATTAGTAAAAAACGACATAATAGAACCATCTGTCTCGAGTTATAATTCTCCCATACTTCTTGTGCCCAAAAAGTCTACAACTGGTGATCCAAAATGGAGATTAGTTGTAGATTACCTAGACTAAACAAGAAATTGTTAGCTGACGAATTTCCTCTGCCGAGGATTGATGATATCCTTGACCAGCTCGGCAGAGCTAAATATTTTACCACTCTTGATCTGATGTCTGGTTTTCACCAGATCGAGATAGAGAAAAACTCAAGAGAATTTACAGCGTTCTCACTTCAAGAACGCGGACATTTTCAATTTAAATGGTTGCCATCCGGACTCAAGTCCGAATAGCTTCCAAAGAATGATGTCTATAGCACTGAGTGGTTTGAGTCCCGAGTGTGCATTTTTGTATATTGATGATGTTATCGTCATAGGTTGTTCAATTGAACACAACTTGAAAAATTTAAGAAAAGTATTTCAGTGTTTCAGAGAGCGGAACTTGAAATTAAATCCGTCGAAATGTTGTTTCTTTCAGCCAGAAGTTACATTTTTGGGGCATAAGACTACCGATAGAGGAATATTGCCCGATAATTCAAAATTTGAGGTAATTAAAAATTACCCCACACCGCAGAACAAGTTCGAAGTTTTGTGGCTATGTGTAATTATTATAGAAGATTTATACCCAATTTCGCAAATATTTGTATCTCATTAAACAAATTATTAAGAAAGAATGTAACTTTTACTTGGACATCAGAGTGTCAACAAGCCGTTGAAAAACTTAAAAATTGTTTATTATCACCCAGGATACTACAGTATCCAGATTTCACTAAAACTTTTATTGTAACAACAGACGCATCCGATTTTGCGTGCGGTGCAGTCTTGTCCCAAAAACATGAAAATGATGATCTGCCTGTTTCCTTCGCCAGTCGCGCGTTTACAAAAGGCGAAGCAAATAAACACATCATCGAAAAAGAATTAGCTGCTATTCACTGGGCGATTATGCACTATCGACCATATTTATTAGGTAAAAAATGTATAGTACGTACTGACCATCGACCGTTAGTCTATCTGTTTGGTATGCGAAACCCTTCTTCAAAGTTAACTCGTATGAGACTTGAACTCGAAGAGTTTGACTTTCAAGTTGAGTTCGTACCATGAAAGAGAAATGTTGTGGCAGACGCGCTATCTAGGATTAATATAAACTCAGATGAACTGAAAAAGATGAATATCCTGCTAGTGCAGACAAGGTCAATGGCAAGCAAACCTTGTCTAGCCAAGTGCAATGAAAAACCAAATAAAGAGAAGCCTGATCAACTTCACATATATGAAGCAACAAACAACGAACAAATATATAAATTGCGAAAAATTGCATTTACAATCTTACAAAATCAAAAGCTACCGGTAGCGAACATTACGTTATTTGACAAAAAATATAAAAATGGCCTAACTCTAGCGTTAGGACTAGAATTAAATTTAAGAAATTTAAGAAATGTCTTTCAAATTATTAATGATTATTTCAAATTATCAAAATCAGACAATTCTATAGCAATTTACAAAAGGCGATTTTCAAAAGGCGATGCTATATTCAGTTATATAGGTCTTAATGATTTAGCTATATTCAGTGATATATTTCTTAAATGATTTTCAAATATTCAAATTGTAACCCACCAAATTTATCTAACTCTTTTTCTCAATAATTTCTAACCAATAATTTTTGGACCCACCACAACTACTATTCGGAGCAATTAGAAATTCAAAGACTTAGAAGATTATCATTGTTCACCTACTGGAGGACATATTGGTATATCAAGATTATATAAAAAATTAAGAAATTCTTATATCTTCCCTAATATGAAGCACAAAGTTAGCAAGTTTGTAAAATCTTGTGAATCATGTAAAGTAAACAAACACTTTTCATCAGTTAAAGAAAAAAATGTTAAAACGTCCACACCACTCAACACTTTTGAAATAGTTTCAATTGACACAATTGGACCATTTAGCTTAACATCAAACGGAAATAGATATGCTGTTACTATTCAGTGCGATCTCAGTAAATTCATAATTATAATACCTATACCAGACAAATCTGCTTCTACCATATCTAAAGCAATAGTTGAACATTGTATTCTAGTTTATGGCCCCATGAGTGCTATTCGCACGGACCAAGGAACTGAGTACAAAGGTATATTTGATAACATTTGTAATCTTCTGAAAGTAAACCATACCTGTTCTACTGCATATCATCCACAGACAATAGGATCTTTAGAAAGGAATCACAGGTGTTTAAACGAATACCTGAGAACTTTCATAAATGATCTCAAAACTGATTGGGATAATTGGCTTCCATATTACAGTTATTGTTATAATACAACACCAAATTCGGTACATGCATATTCACCTTTTGAAATTCTCTATGGAAAACCAGTACACAAATTTGATAATATCAATATGAATATTGTAGAACCATTGTACAATCATGACTCATACCTACACGAACTAAAACACAAATTACAACTTTTACATAAGTACGCTTTTAACAAGATAGAAGAAACAAAAGCAATTAGGACGCAACAATTTAACAGAGATATCAATCCAACAAATATAAATTTACAAGATACAGTATATCTTAAAGTTGAAGGTAGGAAAAAACTAGATAACGTTCATAATGGACCATACAAAATCATAAAATTCGCTGGAATTAATGTTGAAATAAGGCATGAAATAACAAATGAAACAATTGTAGTCCATAAAACGAGATTAATAAACAAAAATAATGAATGAAAAAATAAATATATAATAAAAAAGAAATAAGGATGGAATGAAAAAACGATCATATCAATCTTTTTTTTAATAAGTAATCTGAATGGTTGCACCATTCTTCCAAAGGAGGGAGGTGTAGTAATAATATTTTATGACTCGTTTAGATCTTTCCCATTCCTCATTCTTTCAACCACCCATGCTGTAACTTTCATCCATTGCCCATCATAATTGTTGTAACACTGTAACCCGAATTCCAATCCAACCAAACATGCCCTACTGAGAAGAACTCAGTCAGCACCAAAAACCTTTTCCTTATTTTCAAACATTATAATTGCAACCACATGTTTTGAATAAACCACGTTAGGGTCTGTGTCCACCACATTGGGTTACCACTTACCAAATCTGAAAATAAAGATACATTCTGACAACCAGAAATCTTCGTGTCAAGTACTAAATTTCCGAAGTTCCGATCATGCCTCACCACCCATCGGTTGCTTGAAAAGCAACGTCCCGGAGAAAAATAGCCAACATTTTTTATAAGTATTCATATATAAATCTCTATTCGCCATGTTAACACTAGCCATCACGTTGGACGTTCAATTAACGAAATATTAACAGTAAATTCGAGCCGAACTGCAACACAGCAGACCGATTATGTGCTAAACATATTCAGTGTACAGGGTAGGTTAGTTTCGTTGTAGTTCCTAGTTGTACATAGGTACATAATGGATTAGTTGCACATAATAGATTAGGTTAGGTGCTGGTTGTTATCAAATGTGAGCTCTAACTTTTCTGGCCAATATACACTAACTCTAATTATTTTGCAGTTTTAGAAGCAAGTGTGTTCAAAAGCTAACTCATGGGCTTTTAGGCCCAGATAAGGGCCGTTTTCCATGTTGCCTGAGTTGAGAAGATGCAAATTTAACCACCGAAACCCCCTGTCACCCTAATAAAAACTAATGATTTCATTTCCACGCTGGTGTCTGGCGTAACAACTGAGGCCTGTCCCCTTTTGTATAGTTTGATTCGCATTTCCTTCGTTAATACCCCCTTCCTGTCATTTTATGGTACCCGATGCCTTTATATAAATCTGACCCGGCATGGCGAGCAGCTATCAGTAATACATATCAACTCTAAGCAGCAGCACACTCTACTACCTAGCAGCAGGATTGTGACAGTAAGAGGACCAGAATTATTCACGTCACCTGCTGCTGGCTTCATCCGCAACGTCGAGGAGCTGAATAAACTTTCCTCCGTTTCGACCATTTCACAGGGTGGTGTCCTGCCCAACGTCCTGCAGCTCAAGAAGTCTGAGAAGAAAATTTTAATCACGAACCATGTTCCCTCCGTAAACAACTAAAATCCGCCCTCCTTTTCAGGACGATCAAATCATGTTGCCAACTAAAGAGTTGTTTGGTTGAAATTTCTTTTGAGCTCATCATCTTCGTGCTCAATTGGTTAGCAGCGTCGCCCGTCGTTCAAGCGGTTGCCATGAAGTTGAGGTTTCGATTCTCGCCCTAGCCTGTGGAACTTTTTGCAAAACGAAAATGTCCAAACTGGTCCACTGGGTGTTAGGTTAAGTTGTTCGTAATTCGCTCCACACCCAACATAAAAAAGCAAGAATTGTAATATAAATTCGCATGATTTTGTTCTACTTCGTGCTGTGAATCGTAAGTTGGAGGAAAAAATCCAACATTGGTGGGCAAAAAAGCAACACAACAATTCGCTTTGAAAAATTAAATATGTGCGTGAGGTTGTGCGCAGTGGTTGAGTAAGAGATGGGAGCCCGAAAGTCAGATAACTCACAAAAATAAAATGAGAAAATTCGAGACCGAGATTTGAACCGTGGCTGTCAACATGGCAGCCCTTGATGGCTATCATTCAGGCACTTTGACAAACTAAGAGTATTGTAATCAAAACCTAACATTTGGTTCGCGTAGTGAGGAGTTCTAGGTTCAGCATTGAAGCAAACGGATAAATTTTACACCAGAGAAGCTGTGCGCAACCTGTCGCTATCACACACTTGCATGGCTTTGTTTATTTCCATAAAACGCTTTGTCGATGATCAGTGAGAACAAAAATAAAACACTTGACGGCGGCATTACAACAAGCGCCAATAGCGTTGCACCATTTTGTGCTATCGACTCATCCATATTGTATATAAATATGTTGATGATGATTGAATAAGGACACTACAGCGATAAATTTGTTTCGAGCCATTTGTGCCTGCGAGTCGCTTGCACACACGTGCATAGCTTGAATTTGTACCATAAAAACGCTTTGTGGATCCAAATGGGCAAAATTGCCTTTTTTCTGAATCATGCGGTTTTTCTCGATATATGATAGCAAAAACTGCAATTGCGTTTTTTGCCACCTTCTTGGGTGTATGTTCATTGTTCAGTCTGTACAATCTACAGTTGAAGATGGTGAAAATGCCTATTTTTATCGTAATATTACGTACTGCCAAACACTCAGGCCGTTCTGCAGCTCAAGAAGACTGATAAGAACATTTTAATCGCAAACCATGTTCCCTCCGTAAACACAGGACCCTTTTAACACTAGCAAGCACGTTGGGCATTCATTAACAGTAAATTCGGAGCCGAACTGCAGTTTCTATACATTTTCGTGGAGAACCAATAGCGGAAGAAGAACCGGAGCCTCACACACCAATAGCATAGGGTTTAATGGTTCTTTAGACTGAATCAAATATAGTAGAAATTAATCAATTCGATGACATCAATTTCTTCACATCAGCAAGCAGTCCTACGTCAACTTTGCAGTTATGTCACTGACATAACTCACCCTTTCGTTTTTTCACTGTCGATATTGGAACGGCGGAGGTGCACTCCTCAACGCTCGTTTGTTGAACGTACTACTAGTCACTGCACTGGTCACTGTTAACTGATCCCTCGTTCATTAATTTGACTTTCACTGCACTCAATGTTTATCTATTTATTGTTAATCATGTTCACACTCTGTCCAGGCTAGCGACAGATTTTGCCGCCTTAATGGCTTGGCTTTTTACATGCTTCTTGTACATACGGTACAACGTCAGAAATAAATGCACTGCCACTATCGCAATTACTATATTAATTTTCATTTCGTGTTGCTCGTGTAGCCCCTCGTGTAATTATGATTTAAAATTTGCACCTGTGGGTCACCCGTGTTCTGGGTTTCCTTAAATTCCGTGGTTCCTATGTTGTCTTTCACTCTTAGTACACTAAAACAATCTCGGAGCGCACCACACTAAAGAATGGCATACTTGGCTCCACTTGGTCGTTTGATGCTCTTAGATGTTCACAGTAACATAGTAGAACTGTTCGATTAAAATTTCTGCGGTTAACATCAGCAGTACAAACAGCATGAACACGATCACACTATTCATAGTCATTTTTATCTTAATTCTTCACAGGTTTACTAAGTCACAAAGTCGCGTGCCGCCATGTAACTTTTAATTAGATTAACGGCTGTGATAATCTTTGAAATGCGAACTAGTCACTTTGAAGGTTCAAACTAGAATGATCTTTATTTAATTCTTAACGAAGTTATTCCGACACAAACTTGAGAGACACATGGAGATACTGAAAAGCACTTATGTATTCTTATGTATTTGTTCACCAATCGGTGATCGGTATCGAAAATGAGAGAGGTCAGATAGAGAATTATGGAGAAGGCTAATTGCGCCAAGCCAAGTACGCTTGACGACAACACGCTGTTTGCGCGTCGTTGAATGAAATATGATCCTAGCACATTTATTGCCGGGTCAGACTTTAAGTCATTGAACTGCTTTATGAGCTTATGTGCATTCGTTGGATAACGCAGTTCGATAGCTTTGGAAAATGTTTTGTTGTTTTCTCAACGATGTGCCACTAGTGTGGTCTTTAAAGATTTGGTCATGAGGATTTGTTAACATGTGAGTTGCACATGTCACAGTCCTCAGATCAGTCGTTCTGGAACAGGTTCTCGTGGGGCCTCGGAGTGGTAATGAACATTTTCAGTGGAAACCACTGGCAATATGGTTATAAAAATTCATGAAATTTCACCAGTAGGATATTTCTCAACGTTTTGTGGCCATCTGATGATTTGTCCGTGGTCCTATTTTTCCAGATCAGGTTTCCGTGGGGCCATAAGTGGCCATGAACATTTTCAGTAGAAAACTCTGGCAATATGGGTATCAAAATGCATGAAATTTCGCCTGTAGGATATATCTCAACGTTTTGTGACCATCTGATGATTTGTACTCGGACCTGTCTTTTCAGAACAGGTTCCCGTGGGGCCTCAAGTGGCCATGAACATTTTCAGAAGAAAACCCCTGGCAATGTGAGAATCAAAATTCATAAAATATCTTCAGTAGGATATTTCTCAATGTTTTGTGGCTAGTTTTGTTCATGGCTACTCGAGGCCTGTTCCGAGATGACCGTTCCCAGGACAAATTATCAGATGGCCACAAAACGTTGAGAAATAGCATTTTGGTTAAATTTCATGAATTTTAAACCCATATTGCCCGGGTTTCCGTCTAAATATGTGAATGGCTACTGGAGACCAGACGGGCAACTTGTTCCGGAGTTACCCGCCCGAGGATAAATCATCAGATAGCCACAAAACGTTGAAAAATATCCTACTGGGGAAATATCATGAATTTTAATACCCATACTGCCAGGATTTCCTTCTAAACATGAAAATGGCCAGTTGAGCCCAAACGGAAACCTGTTTTGGAAAGACAGGTCCATGGACAAATCATCAGGTGGCCTCAAAACCTTGAGAAATATCCTACTGGCGTAATTTCATGAATTTTGATACCCATATTGCCAGGGGTTTCTACTGAAAATGTGCATAACTTAGCATTAAAAAAAATGTACAAAATTTGCCGATTTTTCATGGGTTTACCTTCACCCGCACTGACAAAACTACCCATGCAGCATCAATAATAGTAACACATGAGTCAGCAGACAAAATTTGACAGCTCTATCATTCAAACTCTAACCGTGAAAAATAGTGAAGCAACTCCGTTCAGAAGTGTGTCGTTTAAAGAACGTCACCCCGCCGCGTCGAAAAATGAGATCGTGCGGCACCCTCTGTGGACGCCGGATATGCCCGTTCCGGCATCTACAACATCTTGGCACTATTAGACAACAATCAGAGCATCGAAAGAAAGCCCGGTTCTGGACGGCCGACGACCCTGAGCGACAAGAAGCTTCAAAGGATTCTGAAGAGGAAGACCGAGGGAAAAGTGGCTACATCGCTGCGTGCGCTTGGCCGGGAGGTCGGATCAACCGGCCAAACAGTGAAAACGTACCTGGCAAACATGAACATACATGTCAGGAAGCGGAAGTCACGTCCACTGGTTTTGGAGCTGTAGGCAATGACGCAGCGGCAGCGGCTGTATAAGATGGTCAACTCGATTTTTCCGGCGAATCGTGACGTGGCGGTGGTGATGGACGACGAGACCTATCTCACCCTAGATGGCAGCAACCGTATCCAACATTCACTCCTTGATGCGTCGTTCATCAAGAAATGCCATAAGGGCGAAGACGCGGTGTTCTGGTAGGATCTGGCGTCGGCTCACTACTCGAAGCGATCGTTGGAGGAGATGGAATGGCTGTGGTACCCAATCGATGTGGTACCCGAGTCGGCGAACCCGCCCAACGTCCCCCAGCTGTATCCTATCGAGAATGTCTGGGCCAAACTGAAGCGTAAGATCTACTCCAACAATTTTGTCGCAAAACTGAGGAGGAATTGTTAAATAAAACGAAGAAAGAACTCAAAAACATGCCTACACGCATGTTTTTCGTCCACCATGGTGAATGTTTTGGTTAACTGTCGAAAGGCTGCTCGCAAGGGCGTAGAATTATTTTGCAAGTAAGCTTAAATAATTAGCTTCCATGGGAAATTTATCAAAAGCAATTGTCTGTCTTACCTTTTTTTTTATCACTATGGGAAAAAAGTAATTTTTTTTTAATGCACACGTTAGCCACTCGAGGCCCCACGGAAACCTGTTTTGGAAAGACAGGTCAGAAAACAGATCATCAGATGGCCACAAAACTTAGAGAAATATCCTACTGACGAAATTTCATGAATTTCGATACCCATATTGCCAGGGGTTTCTACTGAAAATGCTCGTGGCCACTCGAGGTCCCACGGAAACCCTTTTCCGGAACGACAGGTCCGAAGACAAATCATTAAATGGCCACTAAACGTTGAGAAATATCCTACTGGCAAAATTTCATGATTTTTGATACCCACATTGCCAGGGTTTTTTAGTGTAAATGTTCATGGCCACTTGAGCCCCCACGGGAACCTGTTACAGAAGGGCTGTTACAGGAACAAGTCGGCATATGACCCACAGTAGAATAGAAATAGTTTCTAGGTATTATTCCAAAGATTTTGACATCCATTCCCGGAAATTCAATAGAAGTTTCCAAATAGTGTCTCCGTAACGGACCACTGCCCTGTAAACTCTGATTCATGGAAACCAGATGAATTCAAATGGTCATTGCTGATCATGTCCCTAAAGCGAATGTGTTTTTGAATCTAACGGTACCAAAAGAATGAAAATCTGTCAATAATAGCTGGAGTTATAATCATTTGAATTTGGACCCTGTCGATCACTTAAAGGTGTTTTTTTGTCGAACACACTAGAGTTAGTAAGTATTGTGAATCATATCGTAGGAAGGAGAATCTTAATTTCCCGTGGATTTTGCGTAAGTGTCTCTGCTTACGGCTCCGCCCCACCGTTTTCGACCTTTCATACAGCGTTACTGTGAATACAAATCAGTAACTCAAATCGATCTTGCTATTAAGTAGAGCTGCATACATGACAAGGTCTTAGAAGGGATGGTGGCTACCTTACACCAATACATACATATTGTTACATCACATTTTATTGTATGTCTTATGTATATTATATCCGGCTACTTGTGTAGTGGATCAATTCCCGTCAATCACCTCTCTTACACAGTCGTCTTTCAGTCGAGTTGCTTAATTTTTGGTACAATATTTGTGTCCTTGTGGCACTATACATGTTCAGAAAATCAAGGTGTTTGGTTTGAATACGGCTGAGTAATAGTGATGGTTGAATGGAATTGGCCCGCTACTGAAATTACCCTACAATTACTCAATTTTTATATAAAGTGCATGAGTCATAACAAAGTAAGATTCTGAACCACATACTTGTTCATTTGTTCTGAAAGCCCGAATAAAAATAACCATTTACGAAAATTTTTTTGTCGATATTGAATCTTATTTTCATGTATCAGACATGTGACAGAAAGTATCTTTTTTTGTTAAATAGAATAACTTGTTTGCAAGATTCACAACAGAAAACTAGTCACAGTACCAGGCACAAATTTATTCTAAAAAAATAGTGAAATTTTTGCAGTAAAGATACATAGCAATCTCCGCATTCTATTGAAGATGTATCAAATTGAAATTCATATAAACTATGTAAGAAATGTATCAAAAATAAGCTATCCACGTACATTGCAATTTTATTATAATATGTGACAGCGAGACGCACCGTTGTGGTTTTTTCTATCGCTTATATTTATCCGGTTTAAGTTTATAAATTCCTGACTGTTAATCGTCTATACTTTGCCTACGAGTAATCCTAATTACGTTCCATCGAACCGCGTATAGTGTGTGTTTATTGATAAGTGCAATCGTTGCATATTTGTGAAAACAGTTCAGCCGTCTAGCGATAATAAGTGTTGTTCATTATAAGTATTGTCTGTTGGCTCCTTATGAAGCTGCTTCACGGCTGAGGGAAGAGGGAAAAGTTTCCAACAATGACCACTGTGATCTGTAGTGTGCTCACAATGTATCGCCTCTGAACATGACCGGGTATACTGCTTTGGTGGATGTAAGCAAATTTTGCACACTAAGTGCTCTGGCCTGAGTTGCACTGGTCCCAGTGATTTGAAGGACTAGTATATGTGCTTTGGCTGTAGGAAGAAACAAACTACGCTGAATGATAATCAGAAAAAATGTACGCAACAGATGAAGAAGGTTGACAATATGGTTGGTTGTATCATCGAAAAAAAAAACGATCTGATGCTGCCGGGCTTAAAGCGGAGATTTGAAAAAAATAGCACTGTTGACACGTATTCTTTCGTCAATCAAGAATACTGATAGAAATTGCAACTTACATGCTGCCGAATCTTCTATTGATTTGTTTGTGCTTATAAGCCTACCTTCGCAAGTGTAGTGCTAGCCTCCGATGGGTCGCCTGCATAAGGGAAACAGCGTCAAGGTCCTGACGACTTGTTTCCCAACCGAAAAAATCATAATGTGACAGTGACTTTGAGGAATATTGAATCTACGCGGTCGCCACAAGGACGGTTAACGTCGTCACATAGAGAACCAATCCAGAAACAATCCGATAAATTCCTCAAACTTGCTACCACCACTAGTCGAGACTGAGATCCCTCGCTCCCCGCGGAGAAAGTTTAGTATGGCCATGAAGATGGAACAAACCGTTCTGTTTAAACCGAAACAAGCACAATATGCTTAAACGACTAAACATGATGTATGTGAAAATTTTGATCTGATTGAGTTTGTTTCAAACGAGTTGTACCTTAGAGAGTCTGGCGAAGTTCCTGTTAGATGTGAAAATAAGGATCAAGGTGAAGCTCGTCAAGGATGTTACGGATATGTTATCAGTGAAGTATACCATCGACATCCAAAAACCGCTGAAGCCAAGAATTAAAATCATCGGTTTTTCAAAGGTGATGAGTGAAGAAAAATTGGTTTCCTATCTGAAACAACAAAGTCCGGGTGCAAACTTATTGGATGTAAAAGTAATTCGTGAAAAGCGCACATCAAACCAGATGTCGGTTATACTAGAAACCGATGCGTGCGTGAGTCTGATGAAGTTGAAGCAAGTCAACCTGGGATGGGAACGATGCAGACTTTCAGAGGCAACTGATGTCATGCGCTGCTTCAATTGCTCGGAATATGGACATAAGGCTGCATCGTGTGTTAAAATTGCATGCTACCCGAACTGTGCAGGTGATCACTAGATCGACAAGTGTCTGACTGAGTTCGATAAGCGCATTAACTGTCATCATGTGAATATGAAACGCCAATCGTTGAACGATGAGTTGCTTGATGTAACTCATTCATCATGGAGCAGTGAATCCCCTTCTTCGTGAAACAACTGAAAAAAGCGAGACAGAGAATAGGATTCTTATGATAGTTCTGCTGAAGCTGCGAACACAATACCATCACTAGATTTAGTCATCACGAATCAGGTAAGCGAATTGTGTGGTCCAGATGGAAATAGCATATTCCCTCACTTGTCGGCGTATTCATACTGCTACAACCGCACAAAAAAATTGACGATTTACTATCGGAACGTACGAGGTCTGCGTACCAAAATTGACGATTTCTACCTTGCGGACTTAGAATCACACTACGATATAATAGTCCTCACTGAGACTTGGCTCGTCGAAAAAATGTATTCAGCGCAGCTTTTTGGAAACTCTTATAACGTATTCAGAAATGATCTTTCTTCCATCCCAAAACTTTTTGAAGCGATCATAAAAGAAAAACTATTTAACCAAATAAAAAATAGAATACCACCTCACAGCACAGATTTTTCAAAGGCCGTTTGGCAACCACCAATTTACACGAATTTGTGAATTATTTTCTGGAAGCAATGGAAAACGGAAGCCATGTAGAAGTTTTGTACACGGATTTTAGCAAAGTATTTGACCGCGTCGACATACCCATGCTTCTTTCTAAATTACAAACATTGGGAATACAGCCTAAACTCATCAAATGGCTTAAATCATACATGACCAACCGTGAACAAATTGTAAGATTTAACGGGAAAAAATCGACTTCTGTTCATGCTAGCTCGGGAGTTTCACAAGGCTCTCTTTTAGGACTGCATCTATTTATTTTATTTGTGAATGACTTATCTTTCATACTTAAGAAACTTAAATTTTTAATTTATGCTAACGACATGAAACTTTTTTTAGAAATAAAAAATGGTGAAGACTGTGACATATTCAAAAATGAGATACAAATATTCCACACATGGTGTAACAAAAGACTCCTAAACCTAAAAATGTAAAAAAAAATTTAGTATTATTTTAGGAAATCAGAATGTTGAAAGGTGCGATCGAGTCAGGGACTTGGGTATTATTTTAGACTCTAAACTTTCATTCATTGTTCATTATAACACAATTATAAATATAGCGAGTAATATGCTTGGTTTTATAAAACGGTTTTGCAATAATTTCCGTAATCCATACACAATAAAAACACCGTAAGTTGTTTATGTCAGATCAATACTTGAATATTGTAGCATAGTTTGGTCCCCATTCTCAATAACACATGAAAATAAAATAGAATCTGTGCAAAAACAGTTTTTATTATACGCACTTCGTAAGTTAGGCTGGACTGTATTTCCTTTACCATCGTATGAAGCTCGATGTATGCTTTCCAATATTCAAACACTGAAAGAGCGCCGAGAACTTGCGATGGTTTCATTTTAAATAACATTGTCTCACACAGATGTGACTCGATGGAACTTTTATCAAAATTCAACTTCTACACACCAACACGTTATTTAAGGCACCGACAGTTATTTGCAACTAATTACCATCGTACGGACTACGGAAAATTTCGACCAATTAATCAAATGATGACCACTTACAATACACATTGTATTAGTATTGATTTTACAATGTGCAAAACACAATGAGAGCAATATTTCCGCGCGCAGTAATAGCTAGGGTCTTTATATTTAGTAAGATTTGCCCATGCATACTATATTGTATTAAAACAAATTTGGAGTTAAAACAATTTAGCGTATTAGATAAGTAACAAAACGGTCTACAAACTCGATGGACGACAAATAAATAAATAAATAAATAAATAAATAAATAAATAAATAAATAAAGATCGAAATCGTCTAAATAGCAAAAAAAAAATACGTTGTGGTGGTGTGCTTATTGCCGTTTCAACTCGGCTAAGCTGCTAAATTGACCGCACTCCAGTTGACAATTCACTTGAACAACTCTGGGTGACTTTGAAATTGTCTTTTTCGCAAATAAGCATTGATGTGTTTTATTTACCACCTGATCGTTAAACTGACGTAACCAGCATTTACAAACATATTGAATCTATCAGTGCTATTTTCTCTAACCTTGGAACATTAGGTCACGAACTTTTATTAGTAGACTATAACCAATCTGGACTAGTATGGAAATCCACCACTTCCGACTACGTTACCGTGGATGTGTGGAATCACTCGTTTCTACTATGTGTGCTGCACTGCTTGATAGATTTAATCAGAATGGATTGAAGCAAATGAACGGATTGTTGAATAGAAATCGTTGAATTCTTGACTCTAGGCTCGCCACGGATTCATTAATAGGGCAATGCCAGTTTCATGAGACTGTTGAACCACTGACTCTAATAGACACTGATCATCCTGCCTTTCTGATGGAATCTGAAATGCCAACTCTACCTATTTTTGAACAGTTTTCAAACGAATAAGAGCTAGACAACCATAAAGTTTATTATGAGACGCTGACTAAAGTATTTTATTAAACGGATTGGTTAATCGTGGAATTATCACCGAACATTGACGAAGCCGTGAATATTTTTTCCCGTATAATTAACGATACCTTAGCGGATCATGTCTCAACACGCAGACCTGTTCAAAACCACCTTGGGGGAATGCTCGTTTGCGGCATCACAAATCGAGGACCCTTCGGAACTATCACAGAACCCGTTGCCCATTCTCCAAGCAACAATTCACACGTACCGGCAACAACTATCGTCTCTGTAACCGGTTTCTATACAAACGTTACTGTCTACGTACACAAAACAATCTCCGGAGAAATCCCAGTTTTGGACAGTTTGTTTACTTGTTTGAACGGTTTAAAATCTTCGTTGTCGTGCATTGATAAGGACGTGAAAATTAAGGTTTTGGACACATGGCGACCTGAAAAGGGTGTAACTATCCTACAATTGGCGAAGCGCTTTGGAATTCGACACGGGAGTGTAAAATCCATCATAACCAAGTTTGGGGAACACTATTCTTATGATAAACTGCCAGGAAGAGGCAGAATACCTGGATCAGAAAGTGGTACTTCTAATTCGGAAGAACAAATCAATGTCGATACGTGATTTGGCCAATATAGCGGGAACCAGCATCGGAATGATTCAACTTATTAAGAAACGGAACAACGAAAGACCTACAAGAAGCAGAAAATTGCCAAACAAAGTGCAGAACAGAAGCAACGCGCATTTACAAAGGTCCGTACATTGTATTCACGGGTTTGGCAGCGACCGGATGCATGTATTTGGATGGACGATGAGACCTAGGCCAAAGAGAACTCAAAAACCCTTCCAGGTTCACAATATTACACTGTCGTAGGAGAGGATGTAAGCGATTCAGACAGGCGATTCAAGTGGAGAAGTTTGGTCTAAAAGTGCTGAAATGGCAAGCAATATGTTCCTGCGGTATTAAGTCTACCATTTTTTACGCTACCGGAACAATCAATGTGAAAATCTATCGATGTGAGTGTCTGCAGAAGAGGTTGCTGCCTTTATATTAGAAGCATAGTGCCCCTCCACGCTTTTGGCCGGATTTAGCGTCGGCGAATTACGCCAAAACAACTCTCAATTGGCTCACGGAAAAGGATAACGATTTCGTTGAGAAAGACATCAATCCACAAAATTACCATCAGCTTCAAATTGGGCGATTGTGAAGAGAGTCTTCAAAAAGACTGATAAAGCAGCTGAGAATATGCAGGAGTTCAAAAAAAAAGTGAGTAGAGGCGTCTAAAAAAATCCTAAAACACTTGTCCGGAACTTTATGAAAAGTTTCCGATCAAAAATTCGCAAATTCGTGAGAGAATAATGTTAATTTCAGCCGGTCTTCACAATGTTCAAATTCAATCTCGTCCAATAAACAATAAAGACTCATCCATTTGTTTGAATAATACTAATAGCATTTTTTTTAATAGGATTTGGAAGAAAAATATGTGGATAACTTATTATCGATACAGTGCTTATAGCTATATTTTAAATGTTATGAAAGTTGTCAGTATCTTCATTTTCTACGATTTTCTGCTCGTTAAATCTCCAATAACTAGCTTAAGCAGCTCTGATATTGGTAAATACATAAATCTCGCACTAGATTCCCACGGTTTTACTCTTCTTATAAAGAAGGGTATGTCAATTTATAAATATCTTAGAAAATCGACTTTTAACAGGCCTAGGGGGGACGAGTGTTTTATACAACGAACCCAGCTCAATAAACTGAATTTGCCTGTGTTTATGTCTAGTGTATGTGTGGAACAAAATTTCTAGCTCAGTTTTCCAAGCAACTACTAAACCGATTTGAATGAAACAACCGCCAAATGAAAGGTACTGTGGTCTCCTATTATTTTTTAATTTATTTACATGGCATTACGTCAAAATACTATAACATAGCCTGATACACAATATCCCTCCATAATGCCCGATTCGTGGCTGCTCCTCTCCAATCCCTTGGGCACCTTGTACCCCCTAGGTCTTGCTCCACCTGGTCTGACCATCGTGCTCGTTGCGCCCCACGTCGTCTTGTACCAACCAGATTCCCGTCGAACACCATTTTTGCAGGATAGTTGCCACGTATTCTCGCAACATGTCCTGCCCAGCATATCCTTCCAGCGATACGCTTGCGATATGTAGTCTCCTACGAGATTTATTAAAATTGGTTGACTGGTTTTGGAGATACCCCCGGGGAAGTGGCCAATTTCTGACTTAGATCAAAACCCATCATGTGACACCTAAAATTTCTTGAGAATACGAAAATTAGTCCAATGGTGATGATATCAAAATTCCAGATCCACATTGACAACATCCGGGTTGATGTTCCGGCTACTCCCGGGAAAGTGGCCACATTCGGATTTGTATCAAAAACCCATCATGCGACACATCAAGTAACATGAGAACTCAAACATAAGTGCAATGGTGGTGTTATCAAGTTTACAAAACTACAATGACCTCATCCGGGTTCGTATTCCTAGTACTTCCAGGGAATAAGGGTAAGATCACACAATACGTGGATAAATTTAGGTTTTTATTTTGAATTAAATTTGTGTAATGTGAGAACGAATTCACTGTAGTTACCCCTTTTGCGATTAAGACTAGTCACTGCATGGTCCTCCGGATAATACAGAATATATGAAGAGGATCTTTTTAGAGCGACGCGATTTTTACCATACACTCAGCGAAACAAAAATAGCACTTCCACGTTTTTTCCACATTTAATGATCAGTAATTGATTTTCATCAAAAAAATTTTTATATTATGTTCTGTGAAGAAAAAGAAATCAAATCAAGGTATAAATAATTCGACTTTTTGAGACATTAATGTAACAGAACGAGCAAACGGAAAAAACTGTGCGAAATAAAAATAACACCACCCTAGCTTTTAATTAAAATCAGACTTTATTTCTTAGGAAACAACATGAAGATGTGAACTTAGTAATGTGTGTAGAAACCGTTGTTGCGAATAACTTCAATCAGACGCGATTTCATGGACAAAACCAGTTTTTCAAGAGTATCCTGCTCAATCTGCTCCCAGCATTCTCGAACTCGGGTTTTCAGCATATTTACGTTGCTCAATTGCTTCCCATTTTCGTAAACGCGGCGGGCAAGTATCGACCAAAGGTTTTCTATGGGGTTTAGATCCGGAGAGCAAGCTGGCCACTCGAGAAACTCGATATTTTTATCGGAAAACCACGCTTTATTCTGTTGAGTTGTGGATTGCAGCATTTTCCTGTTGGAAAACAAAATCTGGACCCATCAATGACTCGCCGTGTTCAATCAAACTTATCTCCAGCATTTCTATGTAATCCTCCGATTTCATTTTTGTTAAAATCCACGCCAATGGAAGCTTGCCTCGGAAGGAAAATGCTCCCCAAACCATCAGGGTACCACCACCAAAGTTCCTGCTCATTTTAACATCCAGGTCCTTGCGCAAAACGTAAACTTTTTTTCGTCCGATAAGAGCACGTTTTTCCATTCATCGGTCCAAGAAATGTACTTCTTAGCAAAATTGAACCGATTCAACTTGTGCCGTTCTGTAAGGTTGGGTTTTCCGAGTCTCTTACGCCACTCCAAGTTCTCGCTGCTGGACAAAATCTTTTGTACACGACGTGCAGTCACCGGAAGCTCCAATTCTGCACGAATTTGGGACGCTGTTCTTTTCTGGTTCGTTGCAATCCTACATACTCTCCGCTTATCCTTAGCTAAAAGTTTACTTTTCTTCCCACGTTTCCCGATGCGGCCACTCTTATCGCCATTTTTTCAAGAAGCTTCCGATAACCATGTGTGATCGAAAGAGTTTTCGACCGATTTTACGATTCGAGAGGCCTGCATCGTGGTAGACCCTGATTTTTACCTTTTCCCTGTACTTCAGACCCATTGCCGTAAAATCGATCCATTGCCGTAAAATTAGAGGGAAAAAAATCCGATCTCACTAAAATTTGAAGAAAACTTAACCTCCAATCGGTTTGAATGCAAATCAAAACAAATACCTGTCAAATAAGAGCCAAAGTGATTTTTAACCAGGGTGGTGCTATTTATGTTTTGCATGGTTTTTTTATGAATTTCTCAGCTAAAATGTGAAAAGTCCCCAAAATTTACAGAACAACTAATCAGACAGACGTGTAGTAGAATACTGATACACCGTAAGGTGAAACTAGCGTTAAACGAATGAACATTTTAAAAATATTACGAAAAAACATGGTGGTGCTACTTGTGTTTCGCTGAGTGAACATTTTAACAAAGAAAAAATATAGATTGCTTGGGAAACCGACTGCTGGTTCAAGGCCCGAGATGCCTAAGGCGAATCGATTCTATGTTTCAACTCCTTGGAAAAATGCACTGGCACGCATTTTGAAGTGGTAAATCTCAGTTATTGTTGTCATTTCAAATTCAAATTCATTTTAAATTCATTTCACCATGTTTTCTGCGTCGCAGGAAGCATCCTGATGAAGTTTTGATGTTGTTTATCTTCCAGAAGCTGATATTTCAAACCTGAAAAATGCGATCTTGATAAGCTGAGTCGAATGGTATATAACACTCGGCCCTTCGAGCCTTGGATCAAAAGTCGATTTTCCAAGCGATTTGTATACCCTGAACATATTGGAATAAATCATTACAATCATTATAATGACTCACGTAAAATCGTCTGAATTTTCTTAATTGAAATTCGCAAGAAAATTTTAGTCTTAACCAAAATAATAAAAACTGGACATTTCTATAATTGATTGTTATAACAAGATTTTTGTTAAAATTTTTTGTACATTTTCTCAGTACTATAACTCAAATGTTCCATTTTCGTCCATCATAACAAAAATTTAAATCGGTTCATTGGTTCAAAAGTTATAATTATTCGAAAAATACATATTTTCTCAAATTTCGTTTTTTGGACCCACCTATCTAAAAATGGGTAACCCTAATGACAAAATGAAAAATTGGAAACATATATTATTCGAAAAGGAACAAACTTACCAAATATTTCGAAATTTTATGATCCACTTCATCTATTCTCAGCTGGATTATCAAATTTTACGGATGTTCCGGAACATCCGGAAGACCACTAAATGGCCACTCAGAGTCATAAATCGTTCTCCACATCGCTTTACTTCTTACATTTTGTGTACAAATGGTTTTGAAAAAAAATCGTATTGCTTTAGGACGAGACTAATGAGTTTACCATTTTATCGGATATTCCGGATATTCCAGGGGACCACTAGGTGGCCACATCTCGGAAGTGTGGCTTAATATGACAATTTAGATAGCAAATTTAAAATCAGCGGCCCAAAATTACTTGTAAACTGATAACTTAGCTACATATGTAAAAGCCATTTTTAGACTTTTTGCCGCCTTTTATATGGAATGGAATGTGCGTTAAATAAATTATTCAAATTGAAAAATTGTTTTGTTTTGATTAAATCCAAAGGGAATGTGACATTTGAGTATTAAATATAGTTTCCAATTGCAGCTGGGTTGCCAACCACAGCTCTTTAGAATTATATCATGTAAATTTGATGATATGAGCTAAATAAAGTACTATTCTTAATATAGATTGACAGATCAAATGTATGGAATATCACGTAATATAGCACATGATATAGCTGCTATATCAGTACAATGAGATTTATCAATTTGAAATAGCGAGATAAGTTTGCGAGAGTGATATAAAAGATAAGTAAACATACATGGAGCAGCAATTCACCTGGTTATTTCGCAAAAATAAGGTAAGCTCATACTCTCTAAGAACATTGGCGCTGAGAGCCTTTTTCATTAACAATATTGGTTTCCTTATAACTGTTACAAACTTTCTGGAGGATCTATTATTTTTGAAAGAGTCTTGGCCTTCTCAAATTTACTTATTTTGTCTTATTTATTTTGTACCAATTAACTAATGTATTAAAAAATGGACTGTTTTTGCTATTCTGCTTGCAATTACCTTGCCGCCAGGTATTGGATCCACCTGTGTATAACCAACCGTAGCAACCCTGTTGGGTTGATTCCGCATCGAACGCTAAAGAGCTTTGGTTCAGTTTTTTTGCGCACTCCACGCCACCTCTTTTGTTTTTTTTTCAACCCGCTATCGCGGTGATTAAAATTAATGCAATGTTTGAACCGCCGATATCCAGCTGAACGTTCCTTTAGGGAAGCAGACATCCCCGGCCTAGTCCGACGGATGATCTGTCCAGCTAGTACCCTCTTCAAACACCCGAGTGAAAAAAGTGTAACCCTTACAAGCATCATCGCAGCAAGGTCGCTGATCGCCCATCCACTGCTGGTCAGCAAGCGGTGCCTTGTTTGCGATCAACAGCAGAAAGTTCCACACCGACAAAGGCGCAGCGTAAGGGCAAGTAACACAGTTTTGTTATTGTTCCCTCATTTGTTAGTGTTTTTTGTGTATCTCTCTCCCATATAGAGAATCGTTCTGCATAGGAGAATCGTTCTGCATTGAATCGTTCTCTATAATATCTGATTTAATTTTTTTTATAATTCAATTTTTTTTATAGTTCAATTTAATTTTCATGGATGATTCTACGGGGAGCGACATGCCTCCCAAAGATGTTTTTAAGGCGCGCTGTTATCAGCCGTCTTCTGCCTCTCCTTGGGTCGTCTACTTTCGGCAGAAAGTGAAAGCTCTAGACTTTTTGGGCATTAAAACCGAAACAAACTGCGTGTTACTGCACCTACGTATAAAATTGCAAATGAAATTGCTAGTGATGAAGGTTATAGTGCCGAGTACTACGTCAACTTCCCATTCCGAGATCTGAAGATAGATGGTGTGCTTTCGGCAGCGAGCCTGACTTGTTAAGACGTTATGGGAAGGTAAGGGGTGACTTCAAATTTCAGTTTTCGTCTACCATTGAAATTCTGAAATGCAAACAATTACATGCATGATCAATGGTAGATGGAAAAAAGACGTATTCACCGTCGGACTCGATACAATTGACCTTCGCCGGATCAATTTTTTTAAAATTTGTTGAAAAACGATAAGGTTTTTTTTCAGGTGCCTTTTTGTACCAAGGGTATTTAATTGGACCAACTGCAAACACTTGGGTCATACGGCTTTTTTTTGCGACAACAAGCTCTGACGTAGCCGATGAGAGTGGATTTCCGGAGGTTCACGCCCCCGGTAAAAGGAAGCCCACTTGTTCCCCGGGAGTGCGCCGGAAACTAATTAAACCCACGCTCAAAAGCTTGCAAAACATGGAGGTATTGGGGGTCAATTAAAAAGACCGAATAAACCGGTAACAGTTGATGCATCCGTTCCTAGCTGTAGCTACACCACCCCGTCACTATTTAATAACAATAACTGTAAGAGGTTGCCAAAAACAAGTTCTACGTTTTCTCGCAATTCTAAGAAAAATATACCGTCAAGCAAGGTAAGATTAATTTAAGGGACATTTTCGATAACATTTTCAATGCTCTTGGTCTTTCGGATGCTTCACCGCTCCGAGGACTTATTGACCTACTTATTCCTATAGTTGGAAACTACTGCAAGCAATTGACTCTATCATGGTCTCTTATTGGTGAATTCATATCTTTCGATGAATAATTCGTCGAGTGAGGATAGATAAGATAAGATCACCGTATTACAATGGAACTGTCGTTGTCTTATACCTAAATAAGACTCGTTCAAGTATTTTATTCACAATTCTGATTGTGATATATTTGCTCTCTGTGAAACATGGCTAACTGCTGAAGATGAATTAAACTTCCACGATTTTAACATTATTCGCCTGGACCGAGATGATCCATATGGTGGCGTACTTTTGGGGATCAAAAACCAAGCAAATTCTTCTATAAAATTTTTCTCCCATTACTCTCAGGCATTGAAATTGTCAAAGCTTTCACAAATAAATGTAAAGAATAAAGATCTTTGCATACCCTTCTTCTTTGTTCCACCGAGGACATCAATAATTCGCCATCAACTTTGGAGTTCAGTAACACTACTTCTATCTCCAGTTCTGATTCTGGGCGATCTGAACACCCACGGTACCGCTTGGGGCGAACAATACGATGATAACAGAGCGGGTATTTTCTATAACTTATGCGACGATTTCAACTCGACCATCTTTGAACACTGGGGAAGCAACACGAATAGCAAAACCTCCTCCTAGGTAGAGTCGACTTGAAATATCTGTGTGCTCTGATATAAAACTGGCCTTTGTTCACAAGGAGCAATTGGCTTCAGTATTTTTGGATATTAAGGGCGCATTTTTTCAGTTTTACAGATATACTGGCAGATAGTCTGCAAAGTAGTGGTTTACCAGGAATTTTAAATAATTTTTTGTATAATTTACTGTCAGAAAAACAAATGGCTTTCACCCTAGGCCAGCTAACAAATTCCAGAATCAGCTACATGGTCTTACCTCAAGACTCATGTTTAAGTCCCTTTGCTTTATAATTCTTATGTTTAAGATATTGATAACTGCTTGGAAAATAGATGCACGCTAAGACAACTTGCAGATGATGCTGTGATCTCCTTGAGATGTCAACGTGCGGAAATCTTGCAAAAAACTTTGCAAAATTTCCTGGATAATCTGTCCATCTGGGCCCGAAATTTGGGGATCGAGTTTTCAGTGAGTTGGTGGTGAGCATTAGAAAGCGGTTCTCAGTCCAGCTGCGGTTTTTCCGGTTGGGAAGGATCTTTGACCTTCAAATATCTTTGAGTCATAAGCCATCTGAAATGCACTTGGAGTACTCACATTGCGTATTTGAAACAAGCGTCAACATAGGATAAATTTTCTAAAATCAATTTCCGGGACAGGGTGGGGTCCTCACCCGGAAGACCTCATCAAACTCTATAAAACAACTATTCTTTCAGTTCTCGAATATGGCTCTTTTTGTTTCCTCTCGGTAAGAAACAGCCGGCTCATTAAATTGGAATGCATTCAATATCGTTGTCTACGTATGCATTCAACGTATAATATGAGCCTGGAGGTTCTGGAAGGAGTAAAACCAATACAGAATCGCTTCAGGGAGTTCTCATCTAGAAAACTGATCAAGTGTGGAATCAGTAACAACTATCAGATTGAAAACATCGAAGAAATCTTCAAATTGAGTACCCAGTCTAGATTCTTGCGAATCTATATTAGCTATATGTCATCCGATATTAGTCTTCCTTGCTATAATTCTCTACACGTGTACTATGCACTTATGCCAGTTCTTCCATTGATTATGATCTCTCCATGAAACAGGCTATGCATGGAGTTCCAGATGAACTTAGACCTTTTTAAATTCCCCATATTTTTATTGAAAAGTACCAACATGTCAATTGCAATAGAAGAATTTTCACTGATTGGTCGGGCATTGATGAATCCACTGGATTCGGTATCTACTATGAATACTCATCTGCCTTCCGGAAACTTCAGGAACCTTGTTCCGTCTATGTTGCTGAGCTGGCAGCAATCAATTTCACATTAGGGATAATTTCCGACATGCCCATAGACCATTATTTCATCTTCTCGGACTAGTCTCAGTTCTATTGAGGCCCTCCAGTCAATGAAAACAGTGAGGCACGCATCTTACTTTTCTTTCAAAAATTAGGGAGCAGATGTGTGCGTTGGTCCAAAGATCATTTAGAATTACCTGTGTATGGGTCCCCTCACATTGCTAAATTCCAGGCAATGGGAAGGTGGACTCTCTAGCAAATTCGAGGCTCACAAGAAGGCGAGATTTTTATAAGAAGAATTTCACACCATGATTTTTTTCCATTAGTACGTCAGCGTTCTCTTCAAAGTTGGCAAAACGAATGGACAAGTAATTCTCTTGGGCGGTGGTTACATTCCATTATTCCATATGTTTCGTCGAGATCGTGGTTGAAAGGTCTGGATGTAATCACGGTTTTCATTCGTGTGATGTCAAGACTTATGTGTAACCACTACTCGCTAGATGTACATCTCTACAAAATTAACCTCGTCGATAGCGAATTCTTGTAGGTGCGGAACCGGTTATGATGACATCGCTCACGCAGTTTGGCATTGCCCGGATAATGATGCCTTCAGAGCACGACTATTGGATACCCTAGTGGCCCGAAGTAGACAACCCTTCCGCGAGGTAAGAGATATTATGGAAATTTAAGTGATCTTCCCTACATGCAAGCGATTTGTGAATTCCTTTGTTTGTCTGATCTTAGAGTGTAATGTCGTACCCCCTCCCTTTCACTTTAGTCAATTCCCTGCCATTTGTGTCCCAGTTATATAATCCTTTTGTTTCCGTGCTACTTGTACCTGCCCAGCAAGATGTGGTTACCCATCTGCGGCTTAATTCCTAGAAAGGGACTACAGGGACCGTGGATTTGGTAGATGTCGCAACCATGAGCAGCAACTAATACCTGAAATAAGTTACTTGCCTAGCCCCTTTCAAACAATAATGTGACCCATTAACCTCGAGCTAGCCACGAGTAACTGGCACCCAACTTTACTTCAAAATCGAAAAATAAAACATTGTTAATTACAATACTGAATATCGATTACGTAAAGTGTCACACACGCCCAAACCTAACAAATAAACGAACTGATTAAAAAAAAAAAAAAATACATTCATTACACATCGCTTCGTAACCCTACGTAAACTTTGCGCACAACCCCATTGGGCTGTCCCTTCTAGTTTTCAATTGTGTTTTTGAGCTTCCTAAGTGATTTGCGTCTTTTCTAATAGAATACGGTTTTTCGTTCGATCGTTCCACCATAGAACCGATTTTGGTTTTGAGTGTTCTGATGTTCTTGGAATCGATCATAGTGCAGCTTTCTTTTATGTGGATGGACAGTTGTTCGATTGTGTATTCTTGTTCAGGTATGACTTGTTTTTCGATATGGTCTTCATATATGTTTCATTTTGTGAGCTCGATTTTACATTTTGGATGTTGTTTTTTTTTTAGAGGGTTGTAATGGTTGGTACCGATTTTAAGTGGGAAATCAACACTGCAGTGTTGATCGTTTATGATGCACCAGTTTAGTTTTTCATTAAGCTCAGGGCTGCATATTGTGACATCGTTTGCAGACGTACTGAGTGAGTCGTTTCGTGTTGCAGAGTGATTATTAATAATTTTTTGGCCGTCGTTTTGAGTAATTAGTCCATGTTCGTCAATTAATTTAATTACACTAGTCGGCAAAATCGGAACTTTTTTCGCTCCCGTCGGCATTTCTGGTAAGATTTTATAGATTTTGCTACGCTGAATCCAAATATGGGCTCAGAAATGCTGTAACACGTCCAGTTTTTGAGAAAAATGTGATTTAAACTCACAAAAACACGTACTTCCGTAGTAATATGATCTACCTAAGCAACAACCAGAATATTGGCTCTGCCCTTTGCAAGTTGGACTTGGATTTTATGGAATGGACCTCCCTGAATCCATTCGTGAACACAGATTTTTCGCAACACGTAAGATTGATGAAATAAAC
The DNA here is from genome assembly GCA_024533555.2 of Aedes koreicus. Lineage (NCBI taxonomy): Eukaryota > Metazoa > Arthropoda > Insecta > Diptera > Culicidae > Aedes > Aedes koreicus. The sequence continues at coordinate 209,092 of JAHHFK020005882.1, forward strand.
CGGGTTTTCATTCACAAAATTACGAATTTTCATGAAAATCAAGATTTCTAGTTTGAAAACATGAATTTTCGCTCCGCCCTTTGAATGTTGGGTTTGGATTTTATGAAATAAACCTCCCTGAATCCATTTGTTATCACAGATTTTTCGTAACACGTAAGATTAATGAAATAAACCGGGATTTCATTCACAAAATTACGAATTTTCATAAAAATCAAGATTTTCTATTTTGAAAACATGAATTTCAGCTCCACCCTTTGAATGTTGGGCTTGGATTTAATGAAATGGACCTCCCTGAATTCATTCGTGAACACGGATTTTTCGTAACACGTAAGGGTGATGTAAAAACCGGGTTTACATTCACAAAATTACGAGTTTTCATGAAAATCAAGACCCGTCCATTAATTACGTCGCTCAAAAATACAGATTTTTAACCCCCTCCTTTCTTTATCACATTTTTTGTATGGATTTTTGAAAATGTTTGTATGCATCGTCACTTTTTAAACCCCCTCTCTCCCCCACCCCCCCACTTCCCTCTCAAAGCATAAAGTAATTTATGAACGATCCTTTTAGCTGAGCCTCTTTGAGTATATTGATTATATTGGTGTTGCTTCTTACAGCAGTTTGGGAACTGAAGACCTTCAAAGTTCATTCATTAATTCAAAAGTCAGCTGCACAGAGCCCTTCAGAAACGCCTCATTAAATACTCTACTCAGCAGTGCCGTATTTTTAAGTTAGGATAGGAAATAGAAAGACAGCATTAAAACACGCAAACACTCAAAAAACAAAAGAATAGACAGAAACAAAAGACTCTGTGTTAGTCACTATTGCTCGAGAGAATAAGGAAAAGATATGTTAAAAAAAAGCAAGAATCCTCAAGCACGTAGCTTAATGCGGCATTTTATAGAGCTTTTTGACGTTTAATTTGCGCACACTACTGCAAGATTTGAATCGAAGCAGGGCGAGTGAGAAGTCAACGAAGTTGTGGGAAACCATACCGTGCATTAATCCTCGCATGTTAGACAAAGAAAGACGATTAAATGTCGAAAAGGTCTATTGGCGTATTTGCGGCACAAAATTTGTGTCATTATTGCTGTCTTGCTTTGACGTCAATTAATGCTCATGTTGACTCTCTTCAGCCTTGCACAATCATTTTTTAATTCATTCAACGCTAGCTATTTGAGTGTTACGGACGCGGTTTTTGACGCAGGACTTACGTCTCTCTTTTCTATAGGGGCGCCGTTCTAAAATTTCTGAAATCGCAAGCGTTACGCGGGTTTGGAGACTTTGAACGATAATATCTCCTCTCAGACCCACAGACATTTTACGATAAGTATTTCATTTGCAAGGTAGAACATCAACGTTGAATCCCTGTTGCAAACTTAATTCATAATGTTTGTTTAAACTAATTAAAATGTACTTAAAAGAAAAATGTCTAAACGCACAAAGCTATTGGTCAAAAATTACATCATGTTTGCGCCTCGCTCTGATTGGTTCATACTGCCACAGTTACCGTGCCAGCGAATTTCAAACATGTGGGGACGACCGACCAATCATCAGTTCTCGCTGTGCATTCGTATGCGACAGACTTGTCTGCGGAGCACGGTGGTAGAAAACGCCACCCGTGAAAACAAGAAGACCAGAATCATCCCACGTCACCTGCAGCTAGCCATCCGCAACGACGAGGAGCTGAACAAACTTTTCTCCGGTGTGACCATTTCACAGAGTGGTGTCCTGCAGCCCAAGAAGACTGAAGAAAATTTCAATCGCGAACCATGTTATCAACTAAAATCCATCCTTTTCAGGACGATCAAACCAAGTTGCCAACTAAAGAGTATGTTTGATAGAAATTTCTCTTGAGCTTATCGAAATTTTCATTACCACGCACCGGCTCAATATGGCGTTGAAAAAGCCGCGTCTTTGAGAAAATGGCCAAATCAATCGCCCACATCATCTTCGTGGTCAAGTGGTTAGCGGCGTCGCCCGTCGTTCATTGCCATGAAGTGGGGGTTCGATTCCCGCTCCAGCCTGTGGAACTTTTTGCAAAGCGAAAATGTCCAGTTTAATCCACTGGGTGTTAGGTTAAGTTGTTCGTTGTAATTCGCTCTATGGTCAATGTTCAGTGTGTACACTCTCGAGTGAAAGACGTTGCAAATGTCAATTTTTATCGTAGTATTACGTGTTGCCAAACACTCAGGCCATCCTGCTGCCCAGGAAGACCGAGAAGAAAATTTCAATCGCGAACCATGTTCCCTCCGTTAACAACTAAAACCCTGTATTTCCAGGATGAACAAATAAATTTGCCAACTAAAGAGTATGTTTGATTGAAATTTCTCTTGAGCTCATTGAAATGTTCATTACCACGCACCGGCTCAACATGGCGTTGCTTGAAAAGCCGCCTTCTGGAGAAAATGAGCAAATTTTTTTTTTTAGTATCCATTTAAAAATCTCTATTTGCCATGTTAAAACTAGCAAGCACGTTGTACATTCAACAAACGAAATATTAACAGTTAATTTGAGCGGAACTGCAGCACGGCAGACTAATTATGTGTTTCACATATTCAGTGTAGGGGGTAGGTAAGCTTCATTGTAGTTCTTGTTGTACATAGGTTCATAGTGTTGTACATAGGTGCAGATAATAGATTAGGTTAGTTGCAGGTAGTTTTAAAATGTGAGTTATAATTTTTATGGCCAATATTTACAAACTAATGTTTGTATTGTTACTATTGTTATGCAGTTTCAGAAGCAAGTGTGTCTACTCAACTCTCTTGGGATAGGCCCGTCTCCTTTTGTAAAATTTGATTTGCATTGCCTTCGTTGAGAACCCCCTTCTTGTCATGTTATGATATATGCCATTATATAAGACAGGCCTGGCATTCCCGTTAAAACAATAAAGAAGAAGAATAGTAATCATTCGTTATTGGATCATCGACACGTTCAGACGTGTGTATCCCGCTCTCGTGATAAAAAAGCGCTTTTCCGAGATGTTCCGAGTTTTTGGCCCTGATGCTGGAAATCGAGTAGACGCTGATGTGGCACCTGACGTGGCTGGCACGTCCGCTAGACGAGGCAAGCGGAAGAATCCCGACGTCGACGCTGACGTAAATCATCCCTCCGTAAACAACTTAAATCTGTCCTTCTCAGGACGACCAAATCAATTTACCGATTAAAGAGTATGTTTGATTGAAATTTCTCTTGAGCTAATCGAAATGTTCATTACCACGCACCGGCTCAACATGGCGTTGCTTAAACTGCCGCGTCCCGCAGAAAATGACCAAATCAATCGCCCACATCATCTTCGTGGTCAAGTGGTTAGCGGCGTCGCCCGTCGTTCAAGCGGTTGTTGTCATGAAGTTGAGGGTTCGATTTCCGCTCCAGCCAGTGGAACTTTTTGCAAAACGAAAATGTCAAAACTGGTCTAATTGGTGTTAGGTTAAGTTCTTCGTAATTCACTCTACACCCAAACTAATAAAGTAAGATTGTTATACAATTTCGCTTGATTTTGTTCCATTTTTGCTATTGATCGTAAGTTGGATGAAAAATCTAACATTAGTTGTGGGCAAAACAGCAACAGCAATTCGCAATGAAAAATTGAACGTGTGCGTGAGATTGTTCGCAGTGATATTTAGTTGATGAGTAAGAGATGAGTGTTCGAAAGGCTCACAAAAATAAAATGTGCACATCAAGATCGAGATGCAGACCAGGACCGCTAGCGCGGCGGCTCTTGATGGCAACATATTAGCCACTTTGACAAGGTAATAATGTGGGAATAGAAACCCAACAATTAGTTCACTTGGCGAGGAATTCAGGGTGCAGCAATGAACCAAATGGACATATTTTCCACCAAGCTATGTGCAACCTGTCGCTAACAAACTTGCATGGCATGGCATTGTTTATTTCATAAAACGCTTTGTCGATGATCAGTGAGAACAAACATAGAACAATTGACGGCGGCAATACAACAGTGGCCAATAGCGTTGCGGCATTTTGTGATATCGACTCATCCATATTGTATATTGTTGGTGTATGTTGGTGATGATTGAATATGGAGCATACAGCGATAAAATTGTTTCGAGCTATTTTTGCTTGCCAGTCGCTTGCACACATTTGCATGGCTTCATTTGTACCATAAAACGCTTTGTGAATCAAAATGGGCGAAATTGCCTCTTTTTAATCATGCGCATTTCTCAAGATATGATTGCAAAACTGAAATTGCATTTTTTGCAATTCAACCTTTTCAACTTTTGGGTGTGTTCATTGTTCAGTCTGTACAATCTCGAGTTGAAGACGGTGTAAATGCCTATTTTTATCGTAGTATCACGTGCCGCCAAACTCTCAGGCTGTCCTGCAGCCCAAGAAAACTGATAAGAACATTTCAATCGCGAACCATGTTCCCTCCGTAAACACAGGATCCATTTCACACTTACAAGCACGTTGGACATTTTAGTGCCAACATTTGATTAGGAAGAATCTGCTTTTGTAAACAAACAATTTGTCTGCTAATTTATCGGAAGTTGTATACAATTCCTTCAAACTGAATATACCAGCGGATACAAATAAAGCTCTTCTTCCTTAAAGAGTGCTTAATTTGTATTTGAGACATTTTGTTCAAGAGCAAATGACTATGAAAGCCAATCTAATGTTGGCGATGAATTAACAAACAAAATATCATTAACAGTCAATTCGAGGCGAACTTCAGTTTCTATAAATTTTCGTGAAGAACCAATAGCGGAAGAAAAACCGGAGCCTCACACACCAACAGCAAAGGGTTTCATGGTTCCTTAGACTGAATAAAATATAGTAGAAATTCATGAATTCGATGACATCAATTTTTTCACATCAACAAGCAGTCCTACGTCAACTTTGCAGTTATGTCACTGACATAACTCATCCTTTCGTTTTTATTTTTGTAAAAATGCCGCGAATTTGTCTGAACGATCCGCAAAAATTTTGTTGCATTTGTGGAGACGTGATATTGAAGGAACAGAGAAAGGGGTTTACACCTTTGTTGGAGACAGCATATCAGCTGTATTTTGACAAGGAGCTTCCAAATCGTGAGTTTCCGTGGGTTCCAACATACTCCTGTTGCTCATGCTACCGAACATTGCTTGGTTGGATGAAAGGTACGCACAAAGGCTTACCTTTTGCCAAACCTATGGTGTGGACTAATCCAACCAATCACATGAGCGATTGTTACTTTTGTTTGACAAAAATTCATGGATTTTCCAAAGCTTTAAAGCATAAAATCGAATACCCATCAAGGCCAACATTGCACTCCGAAGCAATGCCAGTTCCAATATCTCCAAATATTGCTGGACGTGCTGATGAGTTGGATTCGGAACCAGGCGAATCTGAGAAAAGCTTTCAGGATGATCCAGATTTTTTACCTTCGGAGTCTGAGGAACCGCATGTTATAACCCAAGGAGCTGAACGATTTGATTCGAGATTTGGAGCTACCCAAGACCAAAGCGCAGCTGCAAGCTTCAAAGCTAAAGCAGTGGAATGTCCTGGAAAAAGATGTAAAGGTGTCATCTTATAGGAAGAGACATTCAGATAACATTAAATATTTGCCGATGGACGGTGATCTTGTCTTTTGTAACAACATCGAAAGTTTAATGGAAGAACTACAGTTAGAGTATCACGCAACTGACTGGAGGCTCTTCATCGACGCTTCAAGCAAAAGCTTGAAGGCAGTGTTACTGCACAATGTAAATAAGTATTCTTCAGTGCCAGTTCCAGCTCACATGAAGGAAACTTATGAGAACATAAAAACACTTTTGGAAAGATCAAATATTCGGAACACCAGTGGAATCTCTGTGCAGACCTTAAGGTAGTGGCATTGCTCACTGGGCTTCAAAGAGGCTACACAAAGCATTGTTGTTTCCTCTGCGAATGGGACAGTCGTGCGGGGGATAAACATTACCACCAGCAGCATTGGCCAGCACGTACCGAGATGGTACCTGGGAAGAAAAATGTGTCAAATCTGCCTCTTGTCGACAGGGACAAAATTTGACTACCTCCGCTACATATTAAGCTTGGGTTGATCAAAAATTTTGTCAAAAAGCTGGATATTCAAGGAGAACCATATTGTTTTTTGAGGAAAAAGTTTCCGAGATTGAGCGAAGCCAAGGTGAAAGAAGGAGTATTTGTTGGCCCTCAAATTAGGAAACTCCTTACAGACGACAATTTTCAGGAAACTCTTAACGCGACAGAGTTAGGAGCATGGAATGCGTTCTAAAAGGTTTGTGGTCACTTCTTGGGAAATGAAAAGATTCCGGATTATGTACACATCGTTCAAGAGCTGGTTCATTTGTATGCTGCACTGGGATGTAATATGTCACTTAAATTGCACTTTTTGCATTCTCATCTGGACTTCTTCCCGGAGAATATGGGAGCCGTCTCAGATGAACATGGAGAACGACTTCATCAAGATATCGCACAGACTGAAAAGAACTTTGCTGGCAAATGGAGCCCAGCGATGCTAGGGACTACTGCTGGATGCTACAGAGGCAAACACCTTTGGAGAACTATAAAAGGAAAAAGAAAACAAAATGAATTTAAGTTGAAAAATGTAGAGAAAATTTCAACTAGATGACTGACTGACTGACTGACTGACTGACTGACTGACTGACTGACTGACTGACTGACTGACTGACTGACTGACTGACTGACTGACTGACTGACTGACTGACTGACTGACTGACTGACTGACTGACTGACTGACTGACTGACTGACTGACTGACTGACTGACTGACTGACTGACTGACTGACTGACTGACTGACTGGACTGACTGACTGACTGACTGACTGACTGACTGACTGACTGACTGACTGACTGACTGACTGACTGACTGACTGACTGACTGACTGACTGACTGACTGACTGACTGACTGACTGACTGACTGACTGACTGACTGACTGACTGACTGACTGACTGACTGACTGACTGACTGACTGACTGACTGACTGACTGACTGACTGACTGACTGACTGACTGACTGACTGACTGACTGACTGACTGACTGACTGACTGACTGACTGACTGACTGACTGACTGACTGACTGACTGACTGACTGACTGACTGACTGACTGACTGACTGACTGACTGACTGACTGACTGACTGACTGACTGACTGACTGACTGACTGACTGACTGACTGACTGACTGACTGACTGACTGACTGACTGACTGACTGACTGACTGACTGACTGACTGACTGACTGACTGACTGACTGACTGACTGACTGACTGACTGACTGACTGACTGACTGACTGACTGACTGACTGACTGACTGACTGACTGACTGACTGACTGACTGACTGACTGACTGACTGACTGACTGACTGACTGACTGACTGACTGACTGACTGACTGACTGACTGACTGACTGACTGACTGACTGACTGACTGACTGACTGACTGACTGACTGACTGACTGACTGACTGACTGACTGACTGATAGGAAATCTTGATTTTTTATGAAAATTCGCAATTTTATGAATAAAAACTCATTATTTTCAACACGAATGGATTCAGAGAGGTTCATTTCATAAAATTCAAGCCCAGCATTCAAAGAACGGAGCTGAAATTCATGTTTTCATAATAAAAAATCTTGATTTTTATGAAAATTCGTAATTTTGTGAATGAAAACCCGGTTTATTTCATCAATCTTACGTGTTGCGAAAAATCTGTGTTCACGAATGGATTCAGGGAGGTCCATTTCATACAATCCAAGCCCAGCATTCAAAGGGCGGAGCTGAAATTCATGTTTTCAAAATAGAAAATCTTGATTTTTATGAAAATTCGTAATTTTGTGAATGAAATCCCGGTTTATTTCATTAATCTTACGTGTTACGAAAAATCTGTGATAACGAATGGATTCAGGGAGGTTTATTTCATAAAATCCAAACCCAACATTCAAAGGGCGGAACGAAAATTCATGTTTTCAAAATGGGAAATCTTGATTTTCATGAAAATTCGTAATTTTGTGAATGAAAACCCGGTTTATTTCATCAATCTTACGTGTTACGAAAAATCTGTGTTCATGAATGGATTCAGAGAGGTCCATTCCATAAAATCCAAGCCCAGCATTCAAAGGGCGGAGCTGAAATTTTTGTTTTCAAAATAGAAAATCTTGATTTTTATGAAAATTCGTAATTTTGTGAATGAAATCCCGGTTTATTTCATCAATCTTACGTGTTGCGAAAAATCTGTGTTCACGAATGGATTCAGGGAGGTCCATTCCATAAAATCCAAGTCCAACTTGCAAAGGGTAGAGCCAATATTCTGGTTGTTGATGAGGTAGATCATATTACTTCGGAAATTTTTGGGAATTTTTATCACATTTTTCTCAAAAAACTGGACGTGAGCATTTCTGAGCCCATATTTGAATTCAGCGTGGCGAAATCTATAAAATTCAACATTTATACTTGAAGGGAGTGAAACACTGCCGACTAGTGTTATTGCTTTGCCTCTCACATCTTGTCTTCCTGGATCCCATTGTGAGTGATGAGCGTTCAAATCTTCGGCCATGATTAGTGGTTTTGGTAAAGTATACACAGAAAAAAATAATGAATTTTAACAGGCGTGTAAAATTTCCCTTCGTTTAATTGTAAGCCAAAGGAAGCGTAAACAACGAAATTGTCTGCAATCTTTCAGACGCCATACAACAATGTTGGCAATCTTCCATACAACAGACTACATTCAGACGTCATCTGACTTAAATTTACATGAAATTTCATTTCTGTCAAATCTAGCATTCCCTTATGTGTATTAGATAACGCAGAAAATTGAATGTTTCATTTTATCTGGGATAGTTAACAATTTGTCAAGTGTTTCTGGGTCTAGCGGTGTGTTTGAAGGTATTTATATGGAAATCACTTTAGAGATCATTTTTAGAGGAATTTTCACCTCTATATCTCTAGGTGCATGCATAATGGTATTTGAGTGAATTTTATTCCTTTCTTTATTAACATTGCCACTCCTTCTTGGTATCCTTTAATGTTAAAAGTTGTTTTGGATTTTGTTCGAGTTTCTTGTAACGCCATCATGAGAGGATGGTGTTCGTTTATTATCAGCTGGAGTTCAGCGTGCTTACCGCGTATTCTGTTACAATTCCATTGGATAGGCGTAGTCATTGTTTGGTTTAAGGGGGTTTATGGTTGCTTTCAGGAGTTTTCTGGTAAATCTTCAAATTCAATATCGGATGAGCCCATGTTTTGATTAGTGTTTTGGCGTAGGACTTACGTCTCTCTTTTCTAGTCCTGTATAGGGGCGCCATTCTAAAATTACTGAAATCGAAAGCGTCCTCTCTGGCCCACAGAAATTTTACGATAAGTATTTCATTCGACAAGTAGAAATACTCATCGAAATCAAAGCTGAATCCCTGTTGCTAACTTAATTCATTATATTAGTTCAAACTTATCAAAAAGTACTTAGAAGAAAAATGTATAAACGCACAAAACTATTGGTCGAACATTACATCATATTTGCGCCACACTCTGATTGGTTCATGCTGCCACAGCTACCGTGCCAGCGATTATAAAACATGTGGGGACGGCCGACAAAGCATCAGTTCTCGCTGTGCATCCACATGCGACAGACGTGTTCGGCGAGCACGTTGGTAGAAACCGCCGCCCGTGAAAACAAGAAGACCAGAATCATCCCACGTCACTTGCAACTGGCCATCCGCAACGAAGAGGAGCTGAACAATTTTTTTCCGGTGTGACCGTTTCACAGAGTGGTGTCCTGCCAAACGTCATGCAGCCCAAGAAAACTTAGAAGAAAATTTCAATCGCGAACCATGTTTCCTCCGTAAACAACTATAATCCGTCCTTTTCATCCATCCCGGAGAAAATGGCTCGATCAATCGCCCACATCATCTACGTGGTCAAGTGATTAGCGGTGTCACCCGTCATTCAAGTGATTGCCATAAAGTGAGGGTTCGATTCCCGCTCCAGCATGTGGAACTTTTCGTAAAATGAAAATATCCAAACTTATCCACTGGGTGATCGATTAAGTTGTTCGTTGTAATTCGCTCTATGTTCAATGTTCAGTCTTTACAATCTCGAGTTGAAGACGCTGTAAATATCTATTTATATCGCAGTATTACGTGCAGCCAAACACTCAAGCCGTCCTGCAGCCCAAGAAGACCGAGAAGACTAATTCAATCGCGAACCATGTTTCCTCCGTAAACAACTAAAACCCGTCCTTTTCAGGACGATCAAATCAATTTGCCTTGAGCTGTTTAAAATTTTCATTATCACGCACCGGCTGAACATGGCGTTGCTTAAAAAGCCGCGTCCCGGAGAAAATTGCCAAATTTTTTTATTAGTTTCCACACATAAATCTCTATTGGCCATGTTAACCTTAGCAAGCACGTTGGACATTCAATAAACAATATATTAACAGTTAATTCGATAAAATTGGTCAGAAGCAGATAATTTCCATCAACATGAGAGGCTCTAGGAGTGGACAGTAATTTATTGCTAGAACTAAGAGAATTGAAGAGAAAGCATTGATAGTTCCGTATAGAGTAACGGCAGGTTATGAAAATTGAACGATACAAGTTGAAAACGAGCGGAGCACATATGAAGGTAGTATACTCCGCGCATATGGAGAATACAACAATAACAACAATCAAAGTGTAGTTAATTCGAGCCGAACAGCAACACGGCAGATCGACCATGTGTTCACATATTCAGTGTAGGGGGTAGGTTAGGTTCGTTGGAGTTTATGTTGCCTGAGTTGAGAAGATGCAAATTTAACCTCCGAAACACCTGTCGCGCTTATGAAAACTAATGGTTTCATTTCCATGCTGATGTCCGGCGTAATAACTGAGGCCCGTCCCCTTTTTGTAAAATTTGATTCGCATTTCCTTCGTTTATACCCCCTTCCTGTCATGCAATGGTACCCGATGCCATTATATAAAACGGGCCCGGCAAGGCGAGCAGCAATCTGTAGTACATATCAACTCTAAGCAGCAGCACAGTCTACTATCAAGCAGCAGAAGGAAAGGAAAAAAATACAGTTCTCAGTCGGTCGCATTCAACGTCTGCTCTGGAAGGGCAACGACACAAAGCGCGTTGTTGCCAGTGCCCTCGTCTACCTCGCTGCGGCGATGGAATACGTGACTACGCATGTTCCTATGATAATAAGAAGACCAGAATCATCCCACGTCACCTGCAGCTGGTCACCCGCAACGACGAGGAGCTGAATAAACTTCTTCGGTTTGACCATTTCATAGGGTGGTGTGCTGCAAAACGTCCTGCAGCTCAAGAAAACTGTTGGCAAACCCACCGTGCAAGCGTTATGGGTAGAAAAGTGAGTCCCGGTTACGCCCTATACGTTTGCGCAGTCAAGCATAACGGCAGCTGTCATGTTGTCCGATCCGTCAGAGCAGCGGCGGCAGAGGAGAAATGTCAGAAGACCGAAAACAACAACAGTAGTGAAAAGAAAGGAAAATAGTATCGAGTTGAAAAGAATTTATAAACTATTGAAGAAAGAAGTGAAGTTTAATCGTTATTTTGCCACGAGGAAATGTTAATTGAGGTGTTTAAAGGAAGGAAAGAAGTTTGTTAAGGAAGATTGTATTGCGGAGGTGAGGAAAATAATATTCAAAAATAAATGTGAAATGTATACTAACAGCTGAATTCTAGATATACCCAACGTGTGCAATCCATTATTTATTAGAAAACTCATGAGGCACACGAGAACACCAAAATGTAAGTTTTTTACTTTGTCATTAAGTTCCAACTAACGGAAAATACATTTTCAGCTTTGAAGCTATGCAACACTGCTATTGAAGAGGTGTTTCCTTTTGTCCCGCAAAGTATAGTTTCTTCCCAAAAAAATCTTCAAAGATTTTGCATAGATTTGTGGATTGGATAACCACGTAGAAAGTCCCGGCAGTATGAATCCGACAAGCCATTGTGTGCTGTGTGATCGACCGGACGAAGTTGATAATCTTGTCCAGTGCGACAAATGTGACAACTATATACACTTCTCTTGCGCTGGAGTAAGTGACTCGATTGCCGATCCCGATCGGAGTTTCACCTGTAGGAGGTGCGTCGAGACAGAAGATGTTGTCACCATTTCATCACACCGAACAAGCAGACGTTCTCGATCTAGTTCCCGATCGACTTCGCGCAGCAGTATAAGCGCGCTGCGATTATCCCTGAAAATTCAGCAGTTGGAAGCCGAAAGGCATACCCGTTTGAAGGAGTTAGAAGATGCCGAGAAGTTTCAACAGTTACGTCGCCGACTAGAGGCGGAATTCGATAAGCAGCGTTTCGAAGCACTCGAAGAGCAGTTGCGTGAAGAAGAAGAAACCCATAGCACAAGGAGCAGAGTGAATTCCCGGATTGTACGCGAGAACACCGGACGATGGTTTGGTGCAGTTAACGAATCGGAAGGTTCCAGAGTTAAGCGCGTCGGAAATCATCGTAACAAGCCATAAGGATAGTGCAACCGAAGGTCAAAAGGAACCGAATAGATCATCGGTGGCAACCCATCGGCAGAGTTGAAGCTGGGGTCGTAGCATCGATCCAACCGGGAGTGGTAGTCGATGTGGGAAGGCAACGACAGTGCAGTGCTACAACAGAGGGAAAATTCATCGCCGAAACGTTCGAACCGCAAGTACCGGTGCAGCAGGAAGATGAAGTTTCAGTTACTACCGTGTCCAAGGGGAATGCTACAATTAAAACAACTACAGCGATGGTGGGTTCATCAGGGGCGTGCAGATCCAATCCAATGCAGTCTGTTAGTGCACAGTCAGACGCGGTGGCCCCTTCTTCGTCGTCGAGACACATGTACGAGGTACATGAATGCATCGGTGAAATAACAATACACGGTAGTAAACCATCACACCCAACAGAATGTCAGGTCAGTCTTCTATGAATCAGATGAGAAATAGTGGAAGTAGCCTGAAGGTAGGATTGCAGCCTATAGTTGAGGTAGTAAAAAGTAGGACCAAACCCCAAATTAGACAGGATAAATTCTCCCAACCTCCTTTCCCACAAGCGAAACCTTATCAAGGTGAGCCTCCTCCTGGGTCCGGCCTGCCAGCCCCTGTGCTAATACCAGGGACTCGGCAGACTCAGTCAAACTCGTCGGGGTTCATGCCACCGCCGGGGCCTGAGCAGTTTTTCGAATCGAATCAGTCGATGCCATTGCCACCGCTGGGGCAATTCGTCGGATCAATGTCGTCAGTGCCGATGCCACTGCCGAGGCTCGAGCAGAGTGACATATTGCGAACTCTAGAGCACGACAACCAATTGAATGCGCTAGAGCGTCTGCCACCGCTGGGAGACATGCGGGTAACCATACCAATGACGTCGACTATGCAGCCGAGACGTGCCCAGTGTAATGAGTTAGGGCATCAACCATCTGGATACGAGAGTTTTATGGAAAAATCAGAGATGCCCCCGCCAAGATCAACTGATCTGGATGTTACGTGTTTGAACGTACAGCCACCGCCCGTGGGACAGATGCAAGAGTCCGTACCAAATGCAAGGTCATCGGCTCCATACGAAGTTTCATTCCACGGAGCAGTTTCAAGATCCTACCAGCAGCATGAACATAACGTGCATCGACAACAACAACAGGCATCTGCTTATAATCAAGGGCAAAATCCAGCACCTATGATTTCACATGGTTATCAACGATCTGGACAATTGTCGGTAGTCCGCAGCCAGGGAATCGACATCGGGATGAGCGCCTGCTGCAGTCAACACGACAACCATTTCTTTCGTCGAACTCGTCGGTGCTGTTGCCATCGTCGGGGCAGCAGCAGTATCAAGTATCAACGACATCCATACCTGAGCCACCGTCGAGGCATCAGCAGTATCGCGCGCCGAATTTAGTAATGCCAGAGCCACCGCCGGGGCCTGAAGAGTCGTTCGTGTCGGGGAACCAGAACGTTCCGCCAGTGCTTCAATATGGTCCTGATCCAGTTCGTCCACGATGTGCAGCAGGTCCTACAGCTGAACAATTAGCCGCTCGTCAAGTTATACCTAGAGAGCTACCCGTGTTTTTTGGAGATCCTCAGGATTGGCCTCTGTTCTTCAGCTCTTTCCGGAATTCCACTGAAGCTTGCGGCTTTAATGATGCCGAGAATTTGGCAAGGCTTCAACGGTGCCTTCGAGGTCTCGCTCTAGATAGTGTTCGCAGTCGCTTGCTGATTCCTGAGTCAGTCCCTCACGTTATGGCTACATTGCAACGAATGTATGGAAGGCCAGAAGTCATCATACTTTCACTTCTGAGAAGGATGCGAGAAATTCCTTCTCCCAGAGGCGATGATCTCAAAACTTTGATCAAGTTCGGTGTGGGAGTGGAGCATCTAGTTGAACATATGATTTTGGCGGATCAACAGCAACATATTAACAATCCTATGCTACTGCAAGAGTTGATAGATAGGCTTCCGCCTAATCTGAAACTTCAATGGGCTTCATACAAACGAAGTTATTATACGGTCAACCTGGCAACTTTTAACGACTTTATGAAGGACCTTGTAATGATGGCAAGTGATGTAACTCTACACGTGGATCCGGGAATGCCGAGTTCAGGAAAGCACGAGAAAGGTAAACGGGAGAAACCTGCCAAAGAGAAGCTATTCGTACACCAACAAGCGTCGACCGCACCGAGACCGACAGAAAGCAGCACCACTCGAAAGGAAATCAGTAGTCCAACGAGCAAACTATGTTTACACTGCGATAAACCAGACCATCGTATAGCCGAGTGTCCAGAGTTCAGGAAGCTGAATACCGATGAAAGATGGAAGGTGATGCGACAGAAGGGATTGTGCCGGTAATGCTTGATACCCCATCGATCATGGCCATGTCGCTCCAAGCAGGAGTGTGGAATCAGAGACTGCCGCATGCGTCATCATCCTTTACTACACGGGCAAAAACCGTCAACAAATACGTCAACATCATCAACAACCAACACCAACGTCGCACACCAGCATCACCATTTCCTCACTACGTCTGCATTGCTGCGCTATCTGCCTGTGACACTGTACGGCAACGGGAAGAGCGTAGACGTGTACGCATTTCTCGACGACGGATCTTCGACAACCATGTTAGAAGCTGAGGTGGCAAATGTGCTAGGAGTAAAAGGGCCTAGTGAACCATTGTGTCTATGCTGGACGGGTGATGTGAGCAGGATTGAGCAGGGATCGCAACGGATTGAAATATCTATCTCAGGACGGAGGGAGGAGAGGAGTTTCCCACTAAGAGCAAGGACGGTCGAACAGTTGAAACTTCCGAGTCAGACTGTCGTTTACGAGGACCTTTGCGAGGTGCATCCACATCTGAGAAAACTGCCTGTCAATGGTTACGCGAATGTCGTACCTCAGCTGATTATTGGCGTAGACAATGCCAAATTGATTAGTGCACTTAAGAGCCGTGAAAGTGGGACTGGAGAGTTAGTCGCAGCAAAAACGCGTCTGGGATGGTGCATATATGGTCGATGCACCACCGAACAGAGACTTGTCGAGTACGTGAATGCTCACGTGGAACAAAGTGAGAAGGATGCGGACCTTCACGATCTGTTCAGGCGGTTTCTGGCCGTCGACGAGGCAAGCATTAAAGTCAGCCCTCAGTCGGAGGAAGACAAACGTGCATTAAAGATTCTCCGGGAAACTACTCGAAGGGTGGATGGCAGACTGGAGACTGGGTTGCTATGGCGCTGCGAAAACCCCTGCTTTCCTAACAGCTACCCAATGGCAATGCGAAGAATGGAATCGCTAGAACGGAAATTATCGAAAGACCCCGACCTTGATGCGCATGTGAGGAAACAGATTGCGGAGTATCTCGAAAAGGGGTACGCTCATCGTATTACAGCTGCAGAATGGGAGTCAACGGAATCTGGACGCGTCTGGTATTTGCCGCTTGGAGTTGTGAGAAACCCGAATAAGCCAGGGAAAGTGCGATTGATTTGGGATGCTGCAGCTCGAGTAAATGGCGTTTCGTTCAACGATATGATGTTAAAGGGCCCGGACATGTTAACCGCTCTTACGACCGTTCTATTACGTTTCCGACAAAAGCGCATCGCATTCAATGGAGACATAAAGGAAATGTTTCATCAATTCCTTATCCGGCTGGAAGATAAACAAGCACAGAGGTTTATTTTCCGAGAATGCCCTGAACAACCACCACGTTCGGTGCAGCGTGCTCCCCGTGCATCGCGCAGTATTTGAAAAACAAAAATGCGGAGGAGTACGCCGATGAATTTCCTGATGCGGCCAGAGCTATAAAAGAAAACCATTATGTAGATGACTATCTGGACAGTGCTGAAACGGTTGATGAAGCAGTGAGGCTGATTAATGAGGTGAAACATGTGCATTCCAAAGCTGGGATGGAGATTCGGAACTTCTCATCGAATTCTGCCGATGTTCTTGAGCGCGTGGGTGAAACTCGTAAAGTTCACCAAAAGTCCCTTAACGTAGATTCGGGAGTAGAAAGGGTACTCGGTATGGTCTGGAAGCCATCAGAAGACGTGTTCAGCTTCGAAATCAGCCTTAAGGAGGAAGTTCGGAACATTGTGGAATGTCAGGATGTACCCACTAAACGCCAAGTCCTACGGACGATTATGTCACTGTTTGACCCGTTAGGACTGGTAGCACACTTCTCGGTCCACGGGAAGATACTTATGCAGCGAATTTGGAGGACAGGATCAGGATGGGATGAGCCGATCAATGGTGAAATACTGGAAGATTGGTGCCAGTGGATTGGAATGTTGGTTAAGATAAGCGAAGTCAGTGTTCCCAGGTGCTTCTCCGCCGGGACCGTGGCCAAACCGGAGGACTCTCAACTTCATGTTTTCGTCGATGCCAGTGAGAACGCGTATGCCTGCGTAGCGTACGTCCGGAGTGTGAGCAGCGGGATTCCTAAATGCACGTTGATAGCCGCAAAGACCAAGGTGGCACCATTGAAACCTCTCTCGATTCCGAGGCTTGAGCTGCAAGCAGCCTTAATCGGCTCACGACTACTGGACGGTATTTGCAAGGCGCTGACGATACCAGTGGCCGCCCGATTCCTGTGGTCTGACTCGACGACTGTCCTCGCGTGGTTGAAATCTGAGACCCGGCGTTATCACCAATTCGTCGGCTTCCGGGTAGGAGAAATTTTGAACACGACTACCGTGGACGAATGGCGGAAGGTACAATCGAAAGTGAACGTTGCAGATCAGGCGACGAAGTGGAGAGACGGCCCCAGTTTCAAACCCGATGACTGGTGGTATGCAGGACCGGCCTTTCTAATGGAACCGAACGAGAGCTGGCGAAAAGAAAATGTGGAGGAGTTTTCGACAGCTGAGGATTTGCGGGCGGTCTTCCTGCATCATCGAGAAATACCACCACCGATCATAAATGTTCATCGATACTCCAGGTGGACGAGGCTTCAGCGGACGACGGGATACGTTGTTAGAGCGACGAAAGTGTTCCTTGGTCTGAACGCTCAGGGTCCACTCACGCAAGAAGAGCTGCTGAAAGCCGAAACCCTGATCTGGCAAATGGTACAGAAGCAAGAATATCCGGATGAATACGTCACGCTTAGATATAACGTAGAACACCCAAACGCGGAACCGAAGCAGATCGCTAAAACGAGCGCGTTGTACCAGCTGTCACCAATAATGGACGACGAAGGAGTTCTTAGGATGAATAGCCGTATAGTAGCTGCGCCACTAGTATCCAGAGATGTTAGGTATCCGATCATCATGCCCAAAGACCATCGGGTGACGGAGTTGTTGGTGGAGAGCTACCATGCCCGATTTCTGCATGGGAACAACGAAACGGTTCCGAATTCCACAGCTTCGCGCGGTGGTTGCTAAGATCGCCAAACGGTGTCAACATTGTAGGATCCAGAAGGCAATGCCTCGGGTTCCGATCATGGCTCCACTACCTGAAACCCGTCTGACTGCTTTTATACGGCCATTCACACACACGGGGGTGGACTATTTCGGGCCAGTCTTCGTCAAACAAGGGCGCAGCTTGGTAAAGCGTTGGGTAGCGCTTTTCACATGTCTGTCCGTCAGAGCAGTGCACCTTGAAATCGTCCATAGCCTGTCCACCCAGTCGTGCGTGATGGCAATCAGGAGGTTCGTGGCGCGCAGGGGGTGTCCAAACACGTTTTGCTCCGATAACGGAACCTGCTTTGTAGGAGCGAGTAACTTGTTGAAAGAGCAACTCAAGGCAATCAACGAGTGCTGCGCTACAACATTCACAAACACATGTACGAGATGGGAGGATCGTGGGAGCGCATGGTCAGGTCGGTGAAGACGGCGATGACGGCGATGGCAGACCATCCACATCATCCTAATGACGAGGTTTTGGAAACTGTTGCACTTGAAGGGGAATCTATCGTCAACTCGAGACCACTAACGTATATTCCGTTGGATCATGCAGATCAGGAGGCTCTAACACCGAACCACTTCTTGCTCTACGGAACACAAGGAGTCAACCAACGTAGCCGAGAATTGGTGCAAGACTACGCGACTCTTCGAGGCAGCTGGAAGTTGGCCCAGTATTTAGTTGACATGTTCTGGGCTCGATGGGTCCGTGAATACCTGCCTACGCTAACTCGACGTACCAAGTGGTTTCAACCAG
Organism: Aedes koreicus; assembly: GCA_024533555.2. NCBI lineage: Eukaryota > Metazoa > Arthropoda > Insecta > Diptera > Culicidae > Aedes > Aedes koreicus. Next base: position 227,698 of record JAHHFK020005882.1, read on the forward strand.
TAAAACCTTTGGAGCCCGGTGACTTGGTGATCGTGGTCGACGAAGGCAAGCGCAACGGTTGGCTACGAGGACGAGTTACTGGTGTTGTATCAGGGAAGGATGGACAAGTCCGAAGAGCTGAAGTGAGCACTGCCAGGGGAGTGGTAAGTCGGCCAGCGACCAAATTGGCACTGTTAGACGTTCGTGGTATACTTGGAAAACCGGAAGACTGTTCGAGCGAACCGGAACTACACGGGCGGGGGAATGTTGGCGAACCCACCGTGCATGCGGTGCCGCTTGGAAAGTGAGTCCCGGTTACGCCCTTTTGGTTTGCGCAGTCCAGCATGAACGACAGCTGTCAAGTGTCCGATCCGTCAGAGCTGTGTCGGTTGAGGAGAAACGTCAGGGAAAACAGAGATCAACAACAAATCTGTCCTTTTCGGGACAACCAAACCACGAGCTAACTAAAAGTTTGTTTGATTGAAATTTCCATCGAGCTCATCGAAATTATCATTATCATGCACCGGCTCAACATGGCGTTGCTTGAAAAGCCGCGTCCCGGAGAGAAAGGCCAAATCAATCGCCCACGTCATCTTCGTTGTCAAGTGTTTAGCGGCATCACCCGTCGTTCAAGCGATTGCCATAAAGTGAGGGTTCGAATCCCGCTCCAGCATGTGGAACGTTTCACAAACGAAAATGTCCAAACTGTCCACTGGGTGCTCAATTAAGTTGTTCGTTGTAATTTGCTCTTTGTTCAATGTTCAGTCAGTACAATTGCGAGTTGAGGACGGTGTAAATGTCTATTTTTATCGTAGTATAACGTGCTGCCAAACACTCTCTCTCCTCTCTCCTCTGGCCGTCCTGCAGCCCAAGAAGACCGAGCAGAAAATTCAATCGCGAACCATGTTCTCTCCGTTAACAGAGGATCCATTTAGCTCTTACAAGCACGTTGGGCATTCAACAAACAAAATATTATTAACAGTTAATTCCAGCCGAACTGCAGTTTCTATAAATTTTCGTGGAGAACCAATAGTAAAGCCTCACACACACTAATAGCATAGGGTTTCAAGGTTCCTTAGACTGAATCAAAATAGGTGAAATTTATTGATTCGATGACATCAATTTCTTCACATCAACAAGCAGTCCGTCAACTTAGCAGTTATGTAACTGACATGACTCACCCTTTTCTTTATTTGTTTGTTTTTTTTTCTGTAGGGTCTGCCTTCGGTTTTCTCCCTCCCCGGGGAGGAGGAGGGGTTTGTCGGTTTTGATTTTTTTGTGCTTCTCTTTATAGCAGTGATTTTCTGTGCTGCAGTTCAATTTGTTTACTAAGTGTCTTGATGGTTTTGTCCTTCTTTTGTAGCTCGTTTGTTGACACGTTGCAAGTGGGTTTCCATAACGCGGTGTTCTTTTTTTCATTTGTCCGTTTCAGCTTTAAATGTGTTTTCTTTTTCTTTAAGGTCGTTATACCAGTTCCTCATTTCTCTTTTTTTTTGTTAAGTTCTTCCTATTTTTTGTACGAACTTCATCTTCCATTTCTTTTCTCCCTTTGAGATCAAACGTCTTGTATAAATTTTGAGCCCTTGTTTCTACCATACTTGCGAGCTGCGAAGTCGATTTTGATTTGGGTAATTTGTTGCTATACATTACAAATTTTACTTGCGGAGGTATGGTTCCTCATATAATTTGCAATACTTTGTGCTTCATTTGGAACAGTCTTCGTCTTCCTTATGGGTTTTTTTGGGCGCTTTTTCTGCAACGTTCGTCAGTTTTTGCAGAATTTGCTAATGTTCTTGAATTCGTAGCAACGGTAGCATTGCGTCGGCTTTGGATAATATTTTTTCAATTGAACATATGAGTACCCGATTTTTGCCTTTTTTTTGGGGGTGTCTTATTTGCAAGTGTTAATTTGACAACACCCGTATTAATTTTTTCGTCTCCGTTTTTCCTGAAACTGTGTCGCACATCGGTCACGCCTTGATTGCCAAGTTCTGTTTTTATTTCCAAATCACTACATTTGGCCAGTACCCTCTGCAGACTACTACTGCTCTTGATGTGTTGCTCATTGGGTCCCAACATGCCTTAACAGGTGTTTTGTCAGCAAGTTCCTTCATGTTTTCGGAGTCTTTTGGCATATTTTTCTCTAAGAACGACGGTTTATGATCCGTCACTCCGGTTGCTGCGAATTTCTTCATAGCGGCAGTACATCTCGATAAACCTCGTCACGAGAAATATGCTGTGGTCCTCAAGTGAACCATTTGGTTATTTTATTGTTACATACCTTGTATTACTTGCGGGGTCGGGGGGACATTTCCTCGCTTCGTAAAAAAAAAAAAAAAAAAAAAAAAAAAAAAGGGGGGGGGGGGGGGGGGGGGGGGGGGGGGGGGGGGGGGGGGGGGGGGGGGGGGGGGGGGGGGGGGGGGGGGGGGGGGGGGGGGGGGGGGGGGGGGGGGGGGGGGGGGGGGGGGGGGGGGGGGGGGGGGGGGGGGGGGGGGGGGGGGGGGGGGGGGGGGGTTCCCATGGTGTTCGTCTGGGGTGGTTCGTTAATTGCAAAGCTATTGGTCGAAAATGACATCATGTTTGCGCCTCGCTCCTCGGTTCATACTGCCACAGTTACTGTGTCAGCGATTATCAAACATGCTGGGACGACCGACCAATCATCAGTGCTCGCTGTGCATCCGCATGCGACAGACGTGGCTTGCGGAGCACGAAGGTAGAAATCGCCGCCCGTGGACACAAGAAGATCAGACCAAGAAGAATCATCCCACGTCACCTGCAGCTAGCCATCCGCAACACCGAGGAGCCGAACGAACTTTTTCCGGTGTGACCATTTCACAGAGTGGGTGTCCTGCAGCCCAAGAGGACTGAAGAAAATTTCAATCGCGAACCATGGTATCAACTAAAATCCGTGCTTTTCGAGGACGATCAAATCAAGTTGCCAACTAAAGAGGTGATGTTTGATAGAAATTTCTCTTGAGCTCTTCGAAATTTTCATTACCACGCACCGGCTCACGATGGCGTTGAAAAAGCCGCGTCCCGGAGAAAAAAGCCAAATCAATCGCCCACATCATCTACGTGGTCAGTGGTTAGCGGCGTCGCCCGTCGTTCAAGCGGTTGTCATGAAGTTGGGGTTTCGATTCCCGCTCCAGCTAGTGGAACTTTTTGCAAAACGAAAATGTCCAAACTAGTCTACTTGGTGTTAGGTTAAGTTGTTCGTAATTCGCTCTACACCCAAACTAAGAAAGTAAGATTGTAAAACAATTTCGTTTGATTTTGTTCCATTTTTGCTATTGATCGTAACTTGGATGAAAAATCTAACACTATGTGTGGGCAAAAAAGCAACAGCAATTTGCAATGAAAAATAACCGTGTGCATGAGGTTGTGCGCTGTGATATTTAGTTGATGAGTAAGAGATGAGTGACCGAAAGTCCAATGGCTCACAAAAATAATATGTATCAAATACGAACTCGGGATACAAACCGTGAACGTCAGCGCGGCGGCTCTTGATGGCAACCATTTAGGTACTTTGACAAACTAAAAGCAACGGAATCGAAACCCTACAGTTAGTTTACTTGGCGAGCAATTCAGGGTACAGCAATGAACCAAATGGACATATTTTCCACCAAGCTATGTGCAACCTGTCGCTAACAAACTTGCATGGCATTGTTTATTTCATAAAACGCTTTGTCGATGATCAGTGAAAACAAAAATAGAACACTTGACGGCGGCTATACAACAGTGGCCAATAGCGTTGCGGCATTTTGTGATATCGACTCATCCATTTTGTACATTGATATGTTGGTGATGATTGAATAAGGATCCTACAGCGATAAATTTGTAACGAGCTATTTTTGCTTACCAGTCGCTTGCACACACTTGCATAGCTTAATTTATACCATAAAACGCTTTGTGGATCAAAATGGGCAAAATTGCCTTCTTTGAATCATGCGGATTTCTCAAGATATGAAAACTGCAATTGCATTTTTTGCAATTCAACCTTCTCAACTTTTGGGTGTATGTTCAATCTTCAGTCCGTACAATCTCGAGTTGAAGACGGTGTAAATGTCTATTTTTGTCGTAGTATCACGTGCCGCCAAACACTCAGGCTGTCCTGCAGCCCAAGAAAACTGATAAGAACATTTCAATCGCGAACCATGTTCCTTCCGTAAACACAGGATCCATTTCACACTTACAAGCACGTTGGAAATTTCAGCGCCAACATTTGATTAGGGCGAATCTGCTTTTGTAAACAAACACTTTGCCTGCTAATTTATCGGAAATTGAATACAATTCCTTCAAACTGAATATATCAGCGGATAGTAATAAAGCTGATCATCCTTAAAGAGTGCTTAATTTGTATTTGTTACCTTTTGTTTTGTACGAAAGCCATTGTTTACAAAAGCAAATTAGGGCGAATTAATGTTGGCGCTGATTTAACAAACAAAATATCATTAACAGTCAATTCAAGCCGAACTGCAGTTTCTATAAATTTTCGTGGAGAACCAATAGCGGAAGAAGAACCGGAGCCTCACACACCAATAGCATAGGGTTTCATGGTTCTTTAAACTGAATAAAATATAGTAGAAATTTATTAATTCGTCACATCAATTTCTTCACATCAACAAGCAGTCCTACGTCAACTTTGCAGTTAAGTCACTGACATAACTCACCCTTTCGTTTTTGTCTCGAAACTTGATATGAATAGCCACCCGGTGTAATACCGAGTTAGAAGAGCAGCAACAAATGCGTCCGACCTCGATGATAGCTGCGTTGACTATGGGTTTTGCTGGTGATATCTAATCCATTCAACGGAATCATGAGATCGTTGATGAAGCAACTTCATTGTTTGCCGTAATTATGCAAGTAATTCTTGTTTTTACCCGTGTTAAACTGGGTTTATTTTGTCGTGCTTAGTGACGCTTAGTTTATTATTGTATCGTTCGTACCTCCGGAATAAATTTTGTTTTTGTCTGGTGCCTACCCAGGTAACCAATAAGCATTAGCATATGCAGTAAATTAACCCTTAATCTGCATTTCAGATGCTATAAGCATTATATTAGCATTATATCAGCATCTTGAATGCTATCTGTTGTTTATGTTGGTTTTCAAATGCTATTTAAATGCTTGTAGCCTGTAATAAGCATTTCGAATGCAAAATAGCATTACTGATGCATAATCATAGCATTGCAGTTAAGCAGCCGTATATTGGGCCAAAAGTGGCATTTATGTTGCATTTAAGGCGACTTATTGCTTGATAGGCTGCCTTAAAGATGCTTTGCAACTGCATGTTGGTAATCTGGGTAATCGCGAATATAATTTGGCTTTTAATTTGCATGAATTGTGTCATTTGCAGCGTCATCGCATTTCGATCGCTTCCCAACCGATTGTTTGCTGGCCAATAGCAAGCCTTTTGTCATTCGCATTGAGCCAAATCCGTCCCCGTTGTGCTGTTTCTTGCGTTATTATTGTGTGTGCATACCCACAGGCGATTTCTTGAAACAACGTGTGCGACGATGAACGGAGAAAAAAATTGCCCCATGTCATGCGCGAATGTCTCTCGGGCTTTTTTGGAATATTTCTCGCCTCACTGCAAGAATTTGTTTTGAATGTGTGACAAATGTGAAGAACTGTGTTTTTTTCATATCTAGGAGTTCAAAAAATCTTCTAAAGACTGGCCTGTAGTGTTCGTGTTCATGCACATGCCAGTGTCTGATTTTGGCGCTGTGTGGGATTCGCATGTGCGCCTACCGACTTAAAAACACTCTCCTAGCTCACCGATCACCTGGGTTTCCCCTCCGGAACTACCATGCAGTATAACTTCGGAGGGGAGGTGTAATGCGCAATGTGCACCGCATCCAATTTATTACCATACAATTTTCCCGAGCCCTTTGGCTCCCATCATGCCGAGCCCTTTGAAACCCACCAAGCCGAGCCCTTTGACTCTTGATGTTAATGTGTTACTTTCTCGCCAATCAGCAACCAACGTGCGTCAAGCTGAGCCCTTTGGCTCCTGTTAGTAGACTACCTGCGATTTTACACATACAACTAAGACACGCTTTGCACCCGAGCCATCCGGTGCGCAATCCCGCCAGGAAGCAGACATCTTCTTCTCACTTTTCAAACGAACCGGTAGGGTGCCGAAGTCACTCCAGCAATGCCAGTGGAGCCTGGCGTCCGGTTCACTGGCGCTACGACGACCCAGATCTGGCCTGGATCTAGCCTACTCACCGAAAGTTCCCCGGCGAAGGAAGTTCTCCCGAAACCGATCGTGCTTCCTTCTCGCCACCTACATCACATGTCACGGTTCCTCCCGCCAACTCCGCTGTAGTGCTGACATGATATGTACTACAGTCGTGTTCACCGCGTTCCACTTGTCTTCGTCACTACACATACGCCTGACGATATTGTCTACGTTGACGTCAGCGCCGACAATGGCTGCCATTTCTCCTCGTGGGTGCGCAAACCTTCGGCAACTGAAGATGACGTGTTTCGGTGTTTCTTCTGTGTCCCGACACTCAGGACATATCGGTGACCTTGCAAGGCCGAATCTGTGCAAGTATTGCTTATGCACCCATGACCAGACAAAAATTGCGTCATGTAGAAGTTAACCTCCCCGTGTGCTCTGTTAATCCACATCGACAGGTTGGGAATTAGACGATGGGTCCACCTGCCATTCGCAGCGTTGTCCCACTGCTGCTGCCACATAGATAGTGTGTTTGCTTGCGCTCTTTTCCGATCTCCTCTTATGTCTCGGTCCCTGTAGCACTCGCTATCTTCTTCCAGTAGAAGGCAAATGGGGAGCATCCCGGCTATCACACACACGGCGTCTGACGAGATGGTTCGATACGCACTCGACACGCGCATCGCCATCAGCCTGGACGTACGAATCAGTTGGGCGCGATTTCTTGCCGTCTTTAATGCCGCCAACCACACTGGGCATGAGTACCTAATGACTGACGATGATACGCTTGCTAATGACCTCCTCTTGCTACTGCTGATCACAGAGTTGTTGGGCATGATCCGGGATAGTGCTGAGATCACTGTTGTTGCCTTCTTGCAGACGTAGTCGACATGACTACGCATCCAGTCTTCCACCGCATCTATCGCCGTGGCCAGTACTTCGACTTCTTCTCGTGACTCACCGATCACTAGAATCGCCACGTCGTCCGCAAAGCCGATGATATTCACTCCTCTGGAAAGGGTCAGCTTTAATACCTCGTCATAAATGGCATTCCAGAGGGTCGGGCCAAAAATTGATCCCTGTAGAACGCCCACCGTAATAGCCACACTCGTCTTTCCGGCGTCAGTTTCGTAAATCAGTCTGCGATTCTGGAAATAACCACTCTCAATCTGTGTAACGAATCTACGATTGCTGCCCAGCTGGCACGGTTGAAGGCATTTTTTACATCCAGGGTGACCACCGCGCAGTAACGGTTTCTTCTTTTCTGTTGCTTCTGTGCCAACTCCATAGCATCCACAACCGTTTTGATGGCATCTACAGTGGACTTGCCTTTCCGGAATCCGAACTGCATCTCTGAAAGACCGCTCTCACTCTCCGTGTACTTTATGAGCCTGTTTAGGACCACTCTCTCCAACAATTTGCCAACGGTATCCAATAGGCATATCGGCCCATACGCTGATGGGTTGCCGGGAGGCTTACCTGGCTTCGGTAGCAGCACTAGCTTCTGTCGTTTCCAGATCTCGGGAAAACTGCCTTCCTGAATACAATGTTGTATTGTGGTCCTGAATAAATCAGGATTTTCTCGGATAGCTGTTTTAGAGCTACATTTGGAATTCAGTCTGGCCCTGGAACTTTTTCGGTTGGCCAGTCTTTCGCTACCACGATCCGCTCTTCGTTCGTTACCCTGATTTCTTCGTCATGGGCATCCTGGTCGGCGTACGGCGTGGGCGGCCAAACCGCCAGCTCATGCATCAGGAACAGTGTCTCGATGATAATTTTCATCTTCTCTGGGCACCTGTCGGGTGGTACGGCAGGACCTTTTATCTTAGACATGGCTACATTGTATGCGATACCCCATGGATTCTCGTTAGCCTTGCGGCAGAGATCGTCAAGACAGGATTTCTTGCTGAGCCTGATTGCTTTGTTCAGTGCAGCTCTTGCTGCTCTATAGGGTAATCTTCGTTCTTCCCTTTCGCCGTTATTGCTGGACCTCTGCATTTTACTTCTGGCTCGGAAGCACTGTGCATGCAGATCAGCAATCGTCGGATTCCACCAGTAGACAGGGTGTTGACAGTTTCTTGGATTTCTCATCCTTGGCATAGTTGCGTCACACGCTTGGGATAGAGTCGCGATCTGAAGCCTCCAGCTACAGAACTTCCTCGAACACTTTCTTATTGAATTTCGCTGTCTTCCACCTCCACTCGTTAAGTAGAGTTCTACTTGACTCCGCCTGCATCCTGCCTCCGATGTGGTGCCGGATCGATTGATGGTCACTGTGGGTATATTCCTCACTTACTCTCCAGTTTATAGCTCTCATCAGACAAGGGCTGCAGAAAGTTACATCTATGATGGACTCTCGACCTTCCTTACGGTAGGTGCTGGCATTACCTTCGTTGACGATGTCCACATTCAGTTTTGCCAGAGCTTCAAGTAGGCTACTTCCCCTTGTGTTTGTCAGTTGGGTACCCCACTCGACCGCCCAGGCGTTGAAGTCACCGGCTATGACGACTGGTCTTCGATCGATTAACTCCTCGGTCACCTTGTCCAACATCTGGTTGAACTGCTCTATCGTCCATCTTGGCGGTGCGTAGCAGCTACAAATAAAGGTTCCTCACACAGGTACACAGCTTCTTGGACGGGGTATTTCCCCATTGACCAGATTGCTACGGGCTTGGCCCTGTTTGCTGTCCAGTTACCATCGCCTGGGGGAATTCGGTATGGCTCCGAAATTATAGCAACATCGCACTTTTGTTCTGCAACGGTTTTTTGCAGCATAAGTTTGTGCTGTATCACAGTGGTTGAGGTTGATTTGAATTACCTCCACTTGGATTTAAGAGCACTCACTTGTTTGAAGGCCGGAAATCTTCGGCCACCTGTTGGGTGATTTCTGTTCTCCGTGTTAGCGCAGATCAAGCAATTCAGGGACTTCCTGCAGTTTTGAGCCTTGTGGCCTTCCTCACCACACCTTCTGCATATTTTGCTTCTGTCGGGCCCTTTGCAGTTTCGTGCCAGGTGGCCGTACTCTAGACATTTGAAGCACACCTCCGGTTGCTGAGAAATACTCAGTGGGCACACAGACCAGCCTACTTTGATCTTGCCAACTCTTAGTCCCTTGTTGGCTGCATCGATCGGTATTTTAATCGATGCCACCTTCGTGCCAGAAGGCCCGTTTCTTATGCGGATGGTCATCTGGGCTTCTCCTAGCTCGCACTGCTCCTTCATGTCTAACCCAACCTTCTTCCGATGTGACCTCATCCAAGTCCTTGCATAGGAGGGTTGCTTCCGGACACAAGGCCCTGACTTGGACCTTTTCGCCCATAGCCCTCTCGGTAAGCTCTTTGTAGGAGGAGCTGCTGGCTTTTAGATCCCTTTTAAACTCGAGGATCATTTCCCCATTGCGGGTGCGCCTAATTTTCTGCACGTCTGCCCTTCGTTCTCTAAGGTCCGGATTAGTCCGCATGGTGCGCAGAACTTCCGCGTACGTGTCGTCACTTGCTTTGACGATGAGAGCTTCACCTTTGTTCCCCCTCTTGATAAACTGCCGTGTGAGGGAGGGGAGGGGGGGGGGTGTATGTTTGTGTGTGTGTCTAATCCAACACCCACCGGCCGGCAGTGGTATTATTGAAGAAAGCTGTTGCAATTGTTTTTTTAAGTGACCATTGAAAGCAGCTTTAATCCGGGAGTTAGAAAGTGCTAGCTCTATTACTGATCCAGTAACCCATTTCAAAATGTCTGGAGCGTCACGCCCATTCCGAGGTTACTTTCACACGCAATAAGCCCCGCATGTTAACCCAACCGTTTTCATATGGATAACGGTAAAGTAAACACACTTCCATGTTAAGAAATAATCAAACCTGGCGCGGATATATTGTATATAAATGTTATGACTGGGTAGATCTCACCATATCGCGCTGGTCCCCTATAAGACTCACTCTTGAAATGAAATGAAATGAAATGAAAGATGATGGTCCCGCCACTTACCCCTACAAAGGTTTGAGCTAGACGATTTATCTATTAGATAATTTATTTAAAAACCAATCAACCAGTTATGCAAAACAAAAAACGAACTGATTTCATCTACAGATGTAAACTTCTTCCAAAACTGTTGATTTGCTTCACAGCGATATAAATGTGAAAAGCTATTGATGTCAATCACAAATGTTCGCAAGTATTCCCAGCGATCAGGAAATCCTATATCAATTCAAATCACAGAATCCCGGACATTATCAAAAGACAAGCCAATATCTGAGCTGTTTAGAGCTGTTCGAAAATTCACATCTCCAATCCATAAAAAATAGCGAAGGGCGAAAAATCAAAGCTGGTGTCTCTCACAAAGGCAATAAGCAATCTGCACACCGAAATAAAACAAGTGTCGTATAAGCCCAAGCCATGTATTCAGTAGATATCGATTAATAACTGGCCCCAGGTCGGTCCAATCCGAGCTGCCAAACGACTTCAAGGACCTGATTTATTTTATGTTCGTCAACAGATAAACATTTTCATCCCAATGACCCTTTCAAAAATTAAATTACATACGAAAATTAACAAAACTTAACAAAGACATTCACGGAAATAACGCTTATTAACCTCACGGGATACATTGAAATCAAACACATTAAAGCAGTTGTTGAAAACGCGGCACATGCTCTGCACAGGTTCGTGTTTGCCGTAGTTGGTCCTTGAGTGCCGGAACACGAAGAACTGTTGTAAACGGAGATTTCGTCGTCGAGTGTTGATGGTCAAGAGATCCAGTAGAGCGGAACAATCAACATTTCCTTGAAGCAGATCACCAATGAAACACGCTTTGGCTACCATATGCCTTCCTTCCAACAGTTCCAGGTTGATGAGCTTGCACCGACTTTCTTAACTTGGCAATCTGCGAGAGTCTTGCCAGCGAAGATGTCGCAAAGCAAAGCGTATAAACCTTTGCTGAACAGTTTCTGGTTTCCTCTGGACTGCGTTTTGGTAGAAAGGGGACCAAACAATGGCACAGTATTCCAAGAAAGGGCGAACCAAAGAGCAGTATAATGCCTTCAGACAGTAAACGTCCTTGAAGTTTTTTGCGAAGCGCAAGATAAATCCTAGCTGCGAAGAGGCCTTGGAAACAATATACGAACTGTGAACCTTGAACGACAGTTTGGAGTCGAGCATTACTCCCAGATCCTTGCCGTTGTTTCTCGTTTCAAACGCGTGCCTCGAAGGATGTAGTCGTGGAGATACATCGCACGTTTCCGGCCGAAGGAGATAGTTGAGCATTTTGATACATTTAAGGACATTCTATTATAGATTCGGCACCAGCAATCGAACACTTGCAGTTCCTGCTGAAGAAAGTGGGCGTCTTCCGGAAATTGTATAACGTAGTACAGCTTCAGGTCATCCACGTAGGATGATTTCAGGCATTTGAGGACCAAGTTCACGTCGTTCATATATAGCAGGAAAAGGAATGGAGCCACCTTGGCCACCTTGAGGAACGCCGGATGTTACCGGAAAGCTAGATGAGGCGTAATCGGCAATCTTCACGGACATAGTTCTCTATCTTCACGGACATAGTCAGGTATGAACGGAGCCAGTTCAACAGTTGATCGTGAACCCCCGTATTGCCGTATTTAGAAATGGCAATCTGATGGTTCATTTTATCGAAGGCCGCAGAGAGATCTGTGTAAATGGCGTTTACTTGATGACCGCGTTCCATTTCGCGCATGATGAACGATGTAAATACGGTTAGATTGGTCGCCGTCGAGCGCTTGGGCACAAAACCGTGTTGGTCTGGAGAAATAGTCTGTGAATAGTCATTGAACAGCCTTTGGAGAACAATTAGTTCAAATAGCTTGGATACAGCGCTAAGTGCAGCAATCCCACAATAGTTGGCGACGGACCGTTTGCATCCCTTCTTGTGTATTGGGAATACAAATGACTCTTTCCAGCATTCAGGAAACTCGCCGGAAGTTACAGACAAATTGAACACCGTAGCCAGGGGCGCAGCAAGCGTGTTTAGGCAACGCTTCAGGACAATTGAAGGAATACCGTCAGGACCGCATCCAGTTGAAGTTTTCATCTGCTTCCCACCTGAAATCACCATATCACTATGAATAGTGAAAGCAGAGCCAAATACAGACATGCGGGGAACATTGCTAGTAGCCGCTTCGATGCTCTCGGCGTCCAGAATTTCGTCGCAGAAGACACTGCTGAACTGCGTACAGAACAAGCTGGCGATATCCACGATAGTATCAGCTTCAAGAGTGCCATCAGTCATAGTAGAGGGTAAGCCGGTTTCTTTCCGTTGTTCGTTTACAAACCGCCAGAAGCATTTCGTTTTGAGACTACCCTGCAATTGAAACCGATGGGCGTTGTACAAGCTGTTATTGAGGTGTTTGTAATCGTCGTTGGCGCGAGCGTAGTTTGCCCTCGTGGAATCGGTGCGATATCTGCTGTGTTTGCTCAAAGCAGCCCTTTTAACTCGTTTCAAGTGTTTGAGGTCAGAATTAGACCAAGCAGGTTTGGGAGGCTTACGGTTGATTTTCATAGGCACGAATTGATCAACGGCGTAAAGCAGAATACAGCACATAGTCGAAGCGGCAAAATTTGCATCCCCGTTTGCAAGAGTCGTGTTCCAGTCCACGTCGGCGAGAAAGTTGTGCATTCCCTCGTAGTCAGCATGGTTGAAGTCATAATAAACATTTTCAATGTTGTCATTGAAGCTGTTACAGGATTTAACTCCAGTGTCAGTAGCAGAGGGGAATGATTTCTGCAGCTATTGACAAGCGGTGCCGGAGCTTGAATGACAGAACATCTTTGACCCAGTTCTTCAGTAATGAAGCATAGATCCAGCAAACGATTGTTGTTATTCGGAATGCCGTTAACTTGCCGAAGTCTCGCGGTAGAATAAGCATCAAGCAAGGAAAGAGATGCTGGTCTGAATGACGAACATCAAGTATCTGGATAGTGGAAGCCGTTGGTATCGACATGCCATGAAATCGTGCTGAAATCTCCCACAACGACGATGTTGTCGCTGGGTCCCATTTGTGACACGATCCAATCCAAAGAAAAAGTTTGCTTATCGATGAGGCTGCTGTCGTTGACACGATCAGGTGGGATATACACCACGCACATAAACAATGTTCCGGTTTTGGTGGATATTGCCACCCAGAGATGTTCAACCGTTGAGTTTTCGGGAGGCTTCAGGAGGCGAGATTTGAACGTTGAGCGCACTGCAAGAAGGACTCATAAACTAACCGAATGCCAACCTGGTGCTAAGCAGCTCGAGTGTAAACAGTGTAAAGTCTGTTCCAGTCTGCGCAAAATTATTTATTCGAAATTTTACATTATTTTACATTCATATATTAATCTAGGTGCTCCTGCTAAGTAATTAACATTTCAACCTTATATGCTATCATTTATATCTAATTGTGTTAATATTATTTTTACCTTGTCTATTCAGTATTTTTAACAGGGTTTTATTTGCCTGCGTCTGTCTACCATCTCTAGTTGATGACAGTGTACCATTGCATGGTGTGAATGAGAATGTTGAGCTGGCGTTAGACTATAACAAAATTGGATTTTTATTTCTGCCATTGACTGGGACGTTCTTTTTGATGGACTGAGTGCTGATAAAATGGTTAAAAAGTTGTGCGCTGTACTGAATGATTGGATGGATACGAATATTTCATATAGCCGTCCAGCTGGTTCTCCTCCATGTAGCTCTGCTTTGCTATAAAAACTAAAATGAACACGAATGCTTCGCAGCATGTAATGAGTACCGTAAACTTAACTCGTCCCTCTACAAATCGTACGTTTTACGGGTACAAACTTATTTAAGGCAAAACCCCAAGAGTTTTTGGTGCTATGTAAATTTCAGGAGAAAAAAGCTGCAGAAACTATTATCTCGAATGAACTTAACTACGCTGTTTTGGACGTTCCTGCAAACCTTGTTGGCGTGGATATTTTTGAAATAACGCCCTTGATAGTAAATAATGCTATCAAGAAAATTAAATGTACATTCTCACCTGAGATAGTATTCTGTCTTCAGTGTATTATCGCACCAATGGAGCTCTTGTCGAGACACTCTGCCGGATTTTCAATAAATCTTTTGTCGAATCGAAATTTCTCACAATCTGGAAGGAGTCTTTAAGAAAGGTGAAAGTAACGTTAAAAACTACCGGGGAATCACTAATCTCTCAGCTGCCTCTACATTGTTTGAGATAATAGTGAGTGGTTTCATTCTCGGGCGCACCAAATGCTACATCTCTGGCAACCAACATGGTTTCATGCCTGGACGTTCGGTTACCACCAATCTTCTAAATTTTACCACGGCCTGTTTTGAGCAACTGAAGAAAGGGGCACAAAAAGACGTCGTCTATACTGATTAAAAGCAGCCTTTGATACAATCAACCATGACATTCTGTTGGCGAAGCTGCCCAAACTCGGTACGTCGGATCGATTGACATCATGCTGTTGTTTTACGAACTCGTCAGGTGTTCCACAGGGTAGCAACCTTGGCCCGCTGCTGTTTGTTCTATACTTCAACGACATATTGCTTTTACATGGAGATGGCTGCAGGCTTGCCTGTGCTGATGATTGCCTTTTTTGTGGTACGGCCGAGGATTGTTTTCGTTTTCAATCATTATTGGATCGATTAACCGGAATAAACCGTATGAATAAACTTATGATCAGCATTCCAAAGTTATGTTGTAATGTGGTAATGTCGTATTACCGCATCAAGCAGCCGATTGTTTTCAACTATACCATCAATGCCATCGTACTTCATAGAACCGGCCAATTCAGCGATTTAGGTGTTCTACTGGATCATAAATTATCTTTAAACCTCCACCGCTCTGCTGTGATATCTAAGGCTAATCGCCAGCTTGGGTTTGAGTTGAAAATCTCAAGAGTGGATAAGTAACTGCAAGTATAAGTAAGTGGATTCAATTTGTCTAAATATTGGTTTTATTAAAGAAGGGTTACATGCTACGACTAGAAACACAGGACAAAGTACGGATATATTGAACTATCAATAACTACATATACATATAGGTGTTACCTACAGGAACGGTAAGTAACAAACATTAGCCTAGTATAACCCATTTACTCAACTGTTTCCTTTATGCACAAATCAGCTGAAGCAGCGCAAAAGTTACGGGTGCTGAAGACGAAGGTGATTGTAAGGTAAGGTGTAAGGATTGTAAGGTGAAAGAAAAGTTGAATTACTAAAAGTAAGTTGATCAGCTAGTTCTGTACATAATTAATGTACTGATTCTATTTAGGAATCTATAACCCTACCTACTCTCGGTAATAAATTTCATGAATTCGGTTAATTCTGGCGACGTCCGCGACTTTTCTTCCAACATTTTTTTAAATTCTTTTAAACCGAACCGAGAGATGTCATCGAAGCATGCCAAAGCTGCATCTGCACAAGAGGCGAATACAGCGGTAAGGACGAATGAGCAGCTAGTCGTAGACATTGCGACGAACGCTACACCCGGTTCAACGAACACCGCTGCTGAACCCTCTCCTAGTACCCAGGTAGTAGTAGTAGTAGATAGTAAATTAAGCCGACCCGTGACGTGAACAGTCCCAAAGCAGCAGATAGTTGGAGGAAATAAAAATGATATGGCTAGTAGTGTTGTAGGTACAGTTAGACAAAATCCGTGGCGGAACGTGCATTCGAATTGGGAATCAGCCAGTCGGTTGTGCAACGAGGTAAACAATATGGAGATGGTTCAGTGTGATACCTGTAAGCATTGGTTTCATTTCGCGTGTGTGCAGGTGACGGAGGCAATTCAAGACGTGAGTTGGAGTTGCGCCGATTGCGTTGTCGTGAGAAATAAACAGCCTATGGCTATTCCCGTAACCAATGCAAACCAAGCATCACACGATCCAGCCCATACACAACGATCGAAAAGCTCTGCAAGGAGCATACAAATTGAGTCGCGAAGAAGACTGAAGCTACATCTGCTGAAGATCGAAGAGGAGAAGAAGCTGGAACAGAAGTATCTGGAGAAGACATTTGAGGCGCTCCTTGAATTCGGAAGTGATACGTCGACGGTGATAAGCGACAACGAGGCGAGTAATACATCAAAGATTGAGCAGTGGGTAGCCGATACTGAAGGTTGTGGAGGAGGAGTGGATTCCGGTTTAGAGCCTAAAGCGAGGGAAGGACCTGTAACAATCAACTTGCCAGAGCCTGCAGAGCACGGAGCTCCATTTCTCAAACAAGGCACCTACGGGCCATTTCATTCACATCCAGCACCGTCAAGAGTTCCTGTTTTTCAGCACATTAACCCCCCGGTCATCAATCATTATCCATCGCTAATTGATCCACGTTTGTTCGCTCCAGCCCAGAGATCAACTCCGATGCGTCAAAGCCATCATGTTTCAGTGCCGCCGCCCGCGCCACCTGTTGGCGAAGAAACAATATGCGTTCTGAACAGGAGTCAGATTGCTGCCCGTCAGGCTGTATCGAAAGACCTTCCGAAATTCAGTGGAAATCCTGAGGACTGGCCACTCTTCTTCTCGGCTCTCAATGACTCCACCCAGATGTGCGGATTTTCGAACGAAGAAAATATGCTGAGGCATCGTAAGTGCCTAAAGGGAAAAGCATTAGAAGCAGTCAAGTGCCGTCTGCTTCACCCATCTAACGTCGCAGGGGTCATGTCTACCTTGAAAATGTTGTATGGAAGGCCGGAAGCGATCGTTCAAGCAATTGTTAAGAAGGTTCGGGGATTACCATCGCCAAACACCGAGCGGCTGGAGACGGTAGTTAACTTCGCGCTCACCGTTGAGAACTTGGTCGCAACAATCCAAGCTTGTGAAGTGCATGACTTCGTCTACTATGCCTCGCTACGATACGAACTGGTAAAACGTTTACCCTCAACGTTGAAACTAGATTGGGCCAAACACTCTAGGGATAAACCCAATCCAAACTTACTCGACTTCAGCACGTGGCTGTACTCAACAGCCGAGGACGCCAGTGCAGTGATGGCATCGGTAAGCAATGACTCAAATCCTCGTTCCAGCAAGAAAGACGGTTTCCTGAATGTACACTCTGAAACCGAACCGGGTGCTAATAGGCCTTACACGGCGCCGCCGGAAACGAAGCCAACCGCTTCAAATGAGTCGGACAAACGTTGTCCCATTTGTAAAGGAGCCTGCTAGAGCGTTTCAAAGTGCAAGCGAATCGCAGAATTCAGTCACGATTCTCGATGGCCTGCTCTGCGAGAATGTAGGTTGTGTCGGAAGTGCTTGCGGAAACACAGCGGCTCGTGCAGACAAGAGAAGCCAATGAGTGGTTGCACTTATCTGCAACACCCTCTTCTTCACAGTCCCGAAAAACAACAATCCAGTAACGCTAACAGCAACAGCTTTTCACCTGTAGTAACCGCTAATAGTACATCAGAGGGGATATCGCAGCCGAGCTGTAACATCCACCAAGGACAGTCGAAACTTTTGCTCCGTATACTTCCAGTTTGTCTCTATGGACCATCGAAAACAGTAGAAGTTTACGCATTTATCGATGACGGTTCTGAGCTCTCTTAAATGGACCAAAGCCTGGCAGAAACGCCAGGACTAAAAGGTCCCAGAAAGTCTCTATGCTTGAAATGGACGGGAGAAACGCAACGTTTAGAAAACTCATCACAGATAGTCAATCTACAAATTTCTAGTAGCAGTAATCCGACAAAGAAGTATGAACTGTCGTCTGTACACACCGTACAACATTTGCAAATTCGACCGCAGACTCTGCTGTACACCGAGATTCAGAAGAAGTACCCACACCTGGCTGGATTACCAATTGAGTCTTATGAAAACGATTGTCCTCGCATACTGATAGGTCTAGATAACCTCAGTCTCGGACATCCACTGAAGTGTAGAGAAGACCGACCGCATGAACCGATAGCTGTCAAGACGCGACTTGGATGGACCGTTTATGGGAGCTGCGTTCCTGAAAACGTTGCTGAACACTCCGTAAATTACCATTCTTTTCAGATCTGCCAATGCAATCAATACAGTGATGAAGATCTGCATCAAACCGTGAAAAACTATTTTTCGCTAGACAGCCTCGGTATTGTCAAGCCAGACAGACTTCTTCATTCCCAAGATGACCAGCGTCCGTTGATGCTCCTTCAAACGCTAACGAAGCCGTTAAATGGGCGTTATGAATCCGGACTGCTTTGGAAATTTGATAATGTTCGCCTGCCAGACAGCAAGGCAATGGCCCTATAGAGATGGGAGTGCTTGTATCGAAGGCTGAAACGTGATCCAGCATTAGCAACAGCA
Source organism: Aedes koreicus (assembly GCA_024533555.2). Lineage (NCBI taxonomy): Eukaryota > Metazoa > Arthropoda > Insecta > Diptera > Culicidae > Aedes > Aedes koreicus. The sequence continues at coordinate 246,128 of JAHHFK020005882.1, forward strand.
GTAAGCGAAGATCGAAGACCACTTCTCGAAGGGTTACATACGAAAGCTGACAGTTGAAGAGGTACAAGCGAAACATCTGAATGTCTGGTATCTACCGATGTTTCCGGTGGTAAACCCAAACAAGCCTGGAAAGAATTACAACACTTCGGATCCCTCGATGTTATCGAACATGCACATCTACAGCCGAAAACAATGACATCCAGCTGCATACTTTCGTCGATGCAAGTGAAACAGGTTTTGCTGCAGTTGTATACCTGAGGTTCTAGGAAACAACTATCATCGAGTGCGCATTAGTTGGATCCAAAACGAGAGTATCACCACTCAAATTCCTATCGATCCCGCGCTCTGAACTGCAAGCCGCTACTATTGGCGTCCGACTAGCAGACACCATTATACAGTCGCTATCGATGAAAGTGAAGACACAGTTCTTCTGGACGGATTCTAAGGACGTACTCTGCTGGTTGAACTCCGACCACCGTCGTTATAGCCAGTTTGTGGCCTTCCGAGTGAGCGAGATTCTCGGGACGACAGATGTGCGAGAATGGAATTGGGTACCTAGTAAGCAGAACGTGGCAGACGAAGGAACGAAGTGGAAGAACAATCCCGACTTGTCCGCTGCTAGCCGCTGGTTTCGGGAACCAGAATTCCTGTGGCAACCATCGGATAAGTGGCCGACCTCAAATAATCGCGTCGAAAAAACCACTGAAGAGTTGCGACCATAGTTTCTTTATCATGCGAAAGTGAATGAACCAGTCATCGATCCTCATCGCTTCTCCGATTGGCAGAAAATGGTACATTGCACAACTTATGTTCTTCGCTACGTATGCAACTTAAGACTCAGTGTGAACAAGAAAGAACGTACCATGGACTACTGCAGCGTCGAGACCTAAGCTATCCGACAATGACTGGAAAATTATGTTCAACAATATTAGAGGATTTTTTCTTTTGGTGAATACAATTTGTGCAAATCAAAGTGGAATCTAGAAATCTATAATTTTGTTAGTACCTACTGAAAAAAACAAACCTACACTAGTTGAGTGCTTAAATCTTGTTAGTTGCAAATGTTAACTATTCAAATAAGGTGAGGTAAATGATTAAAAGTGTCGAATTTGTTTAAATATTAGTTTTATTAAAGAAGGGTTACATGCTACGACTAGAAACACAGAAGAAAGTACGGATATATTGAACTATCAATAACTATATATATATATATATATATATATATATATATATATATATATATATATATATATATATATATATATATATATATATATATATATATATATATATATATATATATATATATATATATATATATATATATATATATATATATATATATATATATATATATATATATATATATATATATATATATATATATATATATATATATATATATATATATATAAATATATATATATATATATATACACGGTGTTCAATAAGTTCGAATACAAGTTTTCATCATTGCGTAGGTATGCGCCATGTACATATTCTGCATTGGTATTGGTGTCAGCTTTAGCTTCATTCATACGCTACCGAATGTGCGCGGTGTTGACATTCTGTTAGTTGTTGTTTGTTTGTTACGCGCGATGAAAGAGTATCGGGACTTCGTAATTAAGCGTTTTTTGAACGGTGAGCGACCCGGCGATATATTCCGGCTGCTGAAATCGCATGGGGTCAAGCGGAACTTTGTCTACACGACCATCAGGCGATACCGGGAGACGTCCTCGACCAATGACCGTGCGAGATCCGGTCGGCCGCGTTCAGCGAGGACGCCACGGGTCATCAAGATCGTGAGGGAGCGAATTCGGCGCAAAAAGAACCGCTCAATCCGGAAAACGGCTGCAGATCTCAACGTTTCCATTGGAACCGCTCACACCATACTCACCAAGGACCTTGGTTTCAGGCCTTACAAAAAACGTAAGGTCCATGGCGTTTCGGAGGCTACCAGCAAAAAGCGGTTGGATCGAGCTAAGAGGATCCTCTCTCGGCACGCTGGTCAGGAGTTTGTTTTTTCGGACGAGAAACTGTTCGTGCTGCAGCAGCCGCACAATGTGCAAAATGACCGGGTGTGGGCGCCATCGAGGGACAGCATTCCTGAATCCAATATAAACATCCCTCGGTTCCAAAGTGCCGCGTCGGTGATGGTTTGGGGGGCAGTATGCAAACGTGGTAAGCTACCCTTGGTGTTTATTGAAAAAAACGTCAAAATCAACGCGGCGTACTACAAAACTGAGGTTTTGGAAAAGGTTGTTGCCCCCAGTCTCCGAAGCCTCTACGGCGATGAGCACTACGTGTTCCAGCAGGACGGTGCACCAGCCCATACGGCAAATGTGGTTCAAGCCTGGTGTCGGGACAATTTAACCGACTTTCTGGACAAAACTTTGTGGCCTCCCAGCTCCCCGGACTTGAATCCTCTCGACTTTTTTGTTTGGTCCTATATGATGGCGAAGCTGAACGAATACAAGGTCAGCACTTTGGATCATTTCAAGACGGTAATTCTCAAAATCTGGGACGAAATGCCCATGCAGTCCGTGCGTGCCGCCTGCGACGCGTTCGAGAAACGTTTGAAGCTCGTTAAGGAGTACAAAGGGGGGGTCATTCCAAGAGAAATGTTGTAAACGTTCCTTGTAAACATAGCTTTCAATAACATAAATCCAAAAAATTAAAAAACATGTTTTCATTTTTTTAACAAATTTTGAAAGTGTATCCGAACTTATTGAACACCGTGTATATATATATATATATATATATATATATATATATATATATATATATATATATATATATATATATATATATATATATATATATATATATATATATATATATATATATATATATATATATATATATATATATATATATATATATATATATATATATATAGATTAACACAATAGCGTCTGCTACTTTAAAAACTTTTAAATCGTTGGTTAGTATCCTGACTCTTTTTATAACGGGTTCTAAATATGCAGTGCCGATTATGTGAAGCATTTTGAGAGATCTATCTTAATTTTTCCATATCTGTGTGGTAGTGAGACGAGTCTGAGATTATTCATCAGGTCGTAGATTTGGATTTGTCAATTGCCTTTCGGGTTCGTTATCGTCAAGCTCCAACATTCTCGGTTCATGGCTGCTCCCCTCAAATCTCGTGGGCACCTTGTACTCCCTACATATTGCTCCACCTCTTGTTCCAACCGGATTCCCATCGAACATCATGTTCGCAATGTCCAGCATTCTCGCAACATGTCTTGCCCTGCATACTCGTCCAGAATTGACCACCTTGCGAATACTGGACTCGTCAGCGAGCTGCGCGAGCTCATGTTTCATCCACCGCCTCCAGACTTCGTTCTCCACTCCACCAAAAACGGTTCTTAACACCATTCGTTCAAAAACTCCGAGGGCTCGCAAGTCCTCCTCAAGAATTTTTCCACGTCTCATGCCGGTGAAGAGCAACCGGTCTTATTAATTTTATACAGGATAAGGGTGTTCCGATCATAATCTGGTCAAACAGTAATGTGTGTGAGTCGATCAAAGTTTTATTAATAAGTCAAATTAATTTGCTTTTTCAAGTTCAGTTAAAACAGAATACAGGAGAATTATTTAGCTAAGCTTCCTTTTTACCGAATGCGAATTGACAGGTCTTTCGTTTAACACCTGCCATAAGATTGTACAGTCTCCTTGTCCACTTTTTTCGCCGCAGAACGCCAGTTTGCCTTGAACTGTTTCTCGCTCACAACAGCTTTTTAAGTCTTTTTAAGGTTCCGCTTGACGATGGCCCAATATGGTTCGATTGGGCGGAGCTCTGGCGTGTTGGGAGGGTTCTTGTTCTTGGGCACCACTTGAACGTTGTTGACAGCATACCACTCCATGGCCTTTTTTCCGTTATGGAAAGATGTCAAATCCGGCCAAAATAGAACGGAATAATTGTGTCGCTTCAGAAATGGCAGTAGACGTTTTTGTAGCCACTCAGATAAATTTCCTGGTTTACGGTTCCAGTCGCAATGTAAACGTTGCTCTTCAAGCCACAGGTACAGATGGCCTGTCACACTAGATATTTCTTCGCAAATTTTGACATTTGTTGTGCTTGAAAATATTTGCCACTTTTCCCCGTCCAGTTGCTGTATAAAATTCCTGTCCAGAAAGCTGTTCAAAGTCTGCCTTGACGTAAGTTTCATCGTCCTGTACCACGCAATCAAACTTCGTCAGCATCGTCATGTACAACTTTCGCGATCGCGCTTTGGCCGACGTGTTTTGTTTATCAACGCGATTTGGAGGCACCACTTTCTTGTAAATCGACAGTCCAGCTCGTTTTTTAGCTCTATCCACGGTTGATGGCGCCTCTCCCAGCTTCTTTGCGACATCTCGGACGAAGAGGTTGTGGTTCCGCTCGAAACAGCGGGCAACTCTTTTTTGTCGTCGCTGTGGCCTCTGGCTTTCGATTTTTCCCCGATACAGCTTTCCTGGCTGTCAGCAAACGTTCACCGAACACTTTTAATACGTTGGTAACAGTTGATTTGGGCACATTCGATAATTGCGCCAACTTGGCGTGAGAGTAGTTTGGATTTTCGCCATGCAAGTGCAAAATTTTGATGCGTTGCTTCTCTTCCTTCGACGACATTTTGATACCTGAAGTGTTAATCTCAAAATAAAAATAGAGGCATGATGCTACACGCACACATCTTCAAAATGAGGGGTGTGCAATTTTTTTAATGCATGATGAAAGGAAATGCGTCAAGTTTAAGTCGACCAAATTTTGATCGAAACACCTTTTATACTACGTACGGGAGCAAAGTCCGTTTGTCCACAAATGCTTGTGGAATCCGTAGTAAACATGACTTCCACTGATAATACGCCTCCGGATCTCACGACTATTATCATTGTCCGCAGTAACCAGTTAGTCGAGATAAAGGTTGTACGGAATCAAATTGCACCAATTTTAGATGGCTGTAACTTTTTACCTGTAGGGTATTTTCTATTAAATTTTTGGATAGAATTAGTTCAATGTGTATTTGTTTACACTGTGTAAGTTTCACTAGCAGATGTGCAATCGTGGCGAAGATGGAGTCGGAAGAACAGCAGCGGCGCAAAGAAATTTTGCGCACGTGCCTCGACAATCCGGATTTTTCCCATCGTGCCATCAGCAGGAAGCTGGGAATGGTACATTCTACTGTGTCTCGTGTTTTAAATCGGCACCACGAACGTTTGACCATCGATCGAAAAGAAAAAAGCGGCAAAAATGGATCTCCGTATAGTGTTAAGGATCACAAGCGGGTAGTTCAAGCTTTCAAGAGGAATCCCAACAGTTCAGTTCGAGATATGGCGAAGAAAATGAATCTAACCAAAACTTTCGTGCAAGATGCGAAACAACGTGAAGGACTACACACGTACAAAGTCCAAAAGGCGCCTTATCGCAATGAACGGCAGAATACGGTAGGTAAAACACGTGCACGGAAGCTCTACACCCAGATGTTGACGAAACCACATTGCTTCGTTATGGATGATAAAACGTATGTAAAAGCAGCTTTCCGGCAGCTTCCGGGGCTTCAGTTTTACACTGTTCATCATAAATACGATGTCTCTGAGGACGTTAGAAAGCAGAAGATGTTGAAGTTTGCCAAAAAATATATGATTTGCTCGTGTGGAAAGCGGGGCACCCCATTCGTGGCAACTGGAACGGTCAATGGGCAGGTGTACCTAAAGGAATGCCTCCAAAAGCGTCTACTTCCTCTTATGAGGTCACACGATGGTCCTACGATTTTCTGGCCGGATTTATCCTAGTGCCATTACTTGAAAGAGGTTTTGGAGTGGTACAAGGCTAAGGAGGTCAATTTCGTGCCGAAGCATCTCAACCCCTCGAACGCACCGGAACTGCTGCCAATTGAAGAGTACTGGGCCATCATGAAACAGGCACTTCGGAAGCATCCTAAGGAAGGATGTTTGATTTTACTCACTGAAAGTTGAAAGATGATTGGTTGAACGGGCGAGTTTTGCCGAATATTTATCTGTGTCGCAATATGATTTCATACACCCTTTAGACAAATTCACTGACTACCTCAAACTCTAACCTGTTGATCAAATTTACTTTCATCAAATGTCTTGCATCGGATTCTGCAGAGTAACATACATCAGTATCCGACGAATTGTTCATATCGTATTCACTCTTTCAGTAATAAGGTGTGGCTCATGTAGTATTGGAACAAACATTTTTGATTCTTACAGTGGTCGGATTTGTAGACTATGACATCTTATGTGTTCCCTATAACAATAACAACATCTGAAGCTTGTTTTTGCGGTGCAGTTCGAACGTGTTTCAGGGAAATACAAAATGGAAGAAGAAAGAAGAAAAATAATTGTGCGCAATCATTTGGAAAACATTTCGTGGTCTGGGCCAAAACTTGCTAAAGTGTTGGGTTTTCCCAGAAATACCGTGTGGCGTGTTTTGAAAAAGTACAGATAAGCTTTGTTGACGGATTGCATGCCTCAAAGCAAGCGTCGGGCGGGTACTGTCAACCGTCAACTGCGGGACAAAGTCATCAAGAACATTAAGGCGCGTTATCTTCTCAGACCACGATTTGGCCAAAAAGTTTCGCGCCGCACGCAGTACCGTGCAACGGATTCGTCTCCGGGAAGGCTTCAAGTCATACTGTGTCTATAGACAACCAAACAGGGATCCCAAGTAACAAATTCAATTTTAAGGTACACTTGAAGAAGTTCTCAAGACTCATTTGATAAATCCACGCATAAAACTAGATATTCTCAAGACTCATTTGATAAAACCACGCATAAAACTAGATATTCTACATAACATCGATAAAACAGCCATAAAACCCTCATAAGTTCAAAAAGGCCCATACTACAGGAGGTTCTCAAGACTATTTCCCAAGATTCGCTTAAAACTTGATAGTTTTATCGGTACATACTTGTAATGACATGCAGGACATGCTTAAAACTATGATACAACTACCACAAGTTTTGGTAGTTTTATGATTTTCCTCTTTAAGAACACTTCCAGTCCGTCACAAATATGTTTCGAAGATTCCATTTTTGGATTCGTTCTGCTGAATGGGGACTTTTTTAATAGAAAAAAAAACACCGATGTACATATGATGTTTCTTTTCCAAAGTGGATACGTATGTAAATTAAATGCAAAATTGACCATATATGCATGAGTTTTTTGCCTGCAATTGATACATTTTTCATGCGACGTTCAGTTTATTGGTGATTTATAACATAAAAGTTCGAAAATTTTAATGCGCCACGGAATCATTGCTAGAACATTGATTCATTTGAAAAATAAAAAATACTTGAAAATTCAACAATTAGGTGACAAGGCCTATAAATTGTTAGATCTTGAATAAATTGTGTCTACAATCCATTTTAAGTTTCAAAATGTATTTTGAACAGCAGAAATTGTTCGTAGCATTGGAAAAACGAGAGTTTTTTTTGCATAATTATGTAAATGGCCACCATTCCGAGGGAATCGAAAGCCAGAAAACTGTATGATCAGGTGTTGACAAAATTCAATGGCTGTCTCCTCATGGATGATGAAACCTATGTTAAGGCCAATTTCAAACAACTACCGGGACAACAATTTGACTTGGCTACGGCTCGGGGAGATGTTCCTGCCAAATTCAAGTTTGTGTTTGCAGATAAATTTGCTGTTAAATACATGATTTGGATTGTCTCCAAATGCGAATATGCTATTCATCAGATCCCACAATGAACCTATCATGTTATGGCCAGATCTTGCAAGCTATCATTACAGTAAAACAGTGCTACAGTGGTATGAAACCAACGGGATTCAGTTTATACCGAAAGAACTCAACCCACCAAACTGTCCCCAGCTCAGACCGATAGAGAGATTTTGGACTATTATGAAGAGGAAGCTGAAGGTGAATGGCAGTGTCGTCAAAAGCATCAATTAATTAAGACCCAAGTGGAATAAGATTGCCAAAATGATGGATGAGAATAATGTGCGCCGGTTGATAAAACGTGCTCCGGGAAAAGTCCGCAAATTTCTTCGAAATCGAGATGATTGATTTTTTTTTTGTATTCTCCCTCCAAAGTTCACATAAAGTCGAACATTTTAGTTAAAACAGAATACTATTTTGTTAATGTTTATCTGAAATATGTTCCAATTCTAACTGGGCCACTCCTTACATACCGCATGGTTAGATGATGGGGAAGCATCATTAGCCTTTAGCTCTTCAATTTTTATTCTAGAGAACCCATTAGCGACAACATTTTGTTCGGTTGGGAGATATCTGACATCGTAGTAAAATTCCTTAATCGAAGTCACCATCTTAGCATCTTATCGTTAAGATGTTTCAAGCTAAGCACATAAGTCACAAGCTTTTGATCTATAAAAAGAGTAAATTTCTTTCCATATAAATATGGTCTAAAAATTTTGTATCCCTTTTTGGCCTTTCGACTGTTCCAGAAAGTATAAGCACACCTTATTTTAACGGTCACTTTGAATATAATGAACTATTTCAACATTTTTTGGCTGCGTCCTTTTGTTTGCACATTTCTGAATGACATATCATCAAAAAGGTGCTCAGTTTTGTGTTACCTATCAAAATGCGCGGTCTTACTTCGGAACAACGAAAATGTATCGTGCACAAATGGTGCACTGTGAGCGGACTCTCCTTGAGAAAATTGGCCAAGGAAAAGGGTTTAAGCGTCGGAGCGGTACGATCTGCGATTCGAAAATATAGAGAACAGTGTACGTTTGAAGATGCGCCGAAGAGTGGTCGGAAATCCGGTCCTGTTAGTCCGGATATCGATAAAAAGATCAGGGATGCCTACAAGCGAAAACCAGCGACTTCCGTTCGGGATGTTGTGAAAAAACTAGGCACCTCGTCGAGTAACGTCATGCATGAGAAAGAATGACTTGGGCTAAAAACATACCGGAAGCAGAAAAAACCCAAAAGGAACCCAAAACAGGCCGCGTCCGTGAAACCACGAGCCCGCAAACTCTACGATTCGTTATTGTGTAGAAATTCTAGGTGTATAATAATGGACTATGAAACGTATGAGAAACTAGATTACAAAACGCTTCCCGGACCACAATTCTAAACTGTAAGCGAAGACAAAGACATCCCCGAAACGGAGAAGGCTATTTTTACCGAAAAATTCGGTAAGAAGGTTATGGTTTGGCAGGCAATATGCGAGTGTGGTAAACATCTAGTCCGTACATCACAACGGAGACGATGAACACTCAGAAATATGTTAAGAAATTTCTCCGGGAGCGTTTTGCCGGTGGTCAGGCGGAAGGGGGGTGAGGTAGTTTTTTTTTTTTGTTGGGGGGTCTTTTTTAAGGGAAAGACTTTTTTGAATAAAAAAAAAAAATTTATGTTTTTTGTGGGGGGGAAACGCCGCGGGGCGGGGGGGCGGGGCACCTAGTTTTTTTTTTTAAAAAAAAAAAAAAAAAAACAATTATAAATACAACGGGCGGGAAACAAAAAAATAAAAAAAAAAGATGGGGGGGGTGGTAGGGGGGGGGGCGGGGTGGGGGGGCTGGGGGGTGTGGGGGGGGGGGCTATGATTAAATATTTTGATTAAACGAGAGTAAAATATCATATAAAACACAAATACAAATATGATTTGCTGAATAAAATTATTAAAACTAAAAAAAACAGGACTTTTTTGTTATTTTGGAAGTGGGGTTATTTTTTTTGGAGGTTTTTGGTAGAAATTTGGTTGTTTGGTGGGGTGGTTGTTGTTGGTAATTATTATTAAAATTGGTTGGGTGGTCTATTCTAAATCTTAAATTATGATTTTGTTTTAGTCGAAGACCATTTTGATGTGGTGGAGGTTTCTGTATCATTTTATAATTGTTAACGTCGTATTCCTCATTTTTTTTCAAGCTAATTTATTTGCGTTGTCATAGGTATATTGATATTCCTGACCAAGGTTTGTAGGTTATAGAAGACCTACATGCGACGAGTCATACTCAGTCCAGTCCATCGTTATACTTTTCAAGGCATAACTTGTCAACACACTGTTCTAGTTCATCGGGGCGTTGCCATTGACCATCCATTGCCATCTATTAAAAATTCCCCCATAACAATCACTTATTGTTATATAGAAATCTAAAACAGGCGATCTATTTTGTTTTCATAAAAAAAAAGTTTCGCATTGATGTTTTTTTATTTTTTATTAATCATTTATTTGTGCAGGCTCAATCGAATCAACTTTACAGAGCCAAATTTTCATATTTTTATACATCATTTATCTTAAAACTAAAGTTAGGGGGATAAAACCGATTACTCGCGGCCGTCTCGAGGTTAATAGGAATTACAAATTACGGATGGGAAAGAGGGTGGGAATTTAAAGTAAGGTTTACATAACACATTAAATTTAAATTCTAAATTATCTAAACACTTATATCTATACAATTTATGGTTTTCTTTTGACTTGAACATTTTTTGAAAAAGAAAAAAAAAACACACACACATACACAGATAAAAAAAAAACTTAAAGTAAACATACAGGTTAAACTAACTACAATCTAAGGCTAATGTTAGTCAAAAACACATAAATGAGTTTCATGTACTCCGAATCACGTACAGCCAAAATATCTCGAACTGGCACATTGGGTTGTCTACCTCGAGCCCGAAGGGAATCACAAAGCTCAGATCTGACTCCACGATGCTCAGCACAAGACCAAACAACGTGATCTGCGTCCTGATAGCCTTGTCCACACTCGCAGAGATTGCTGTCGCTCAGCCCAACACGGTATAAATGAGCGTTCAAAGAATAATGATTGGACATGAGGCGAGACATGACACGAATGAAGTCTCGACCCACATCCATCCCCGTAAACCAAGATTTCTTCGACACCTTTGGGATGATAGAATGTTGCCATCGCCCCAAATCTCCTTTACTCCATTTATGCTGCCAGCTGACGAGTGACTGTTGACGAAAAATAGGAAAAAATTCGTTGAAGGCGATTTGTCGATCACAAATATCGCCTTCCATAGCGCCCACCTTTGCAAGCGAGTCCGCTTTCTCATTGCCCGGAATTGAACAATGAGATGGGACCCATACAAAGGTGATGATAAAATAACGCGAAGATAAAGCACTTAGAAGCTCCTGTATTTTCATGAGAAAATACGAGGAGTGCTTTACCGGCCTCAATGAGCGAATAGCCTCTATAGAACTGAGACTATCCGTGAAAATGAAGTACTGATCCGGTGTTAATGAGGCAACCATTTCTAGCGTAAAGTGTATTGCCGCTAATTCAGCGACATATACGGAACAAGGAGCTTGAAGTTTACGATTGGCGCTATAAATTTCACTGTATACACCAAAGCCTGCTGACTCCTCTATCAAAGATCCGTCAGTGAAGAACGATTTAGTGGAATCAACTTGGCCAAACTTTGCAGCAAATATTACCGGAGCAATCATAGGACGATGATGCTCTGGGATTCCATGAAGCTCTTGCTTCATGGATAAATCAAAATGAACCGAATTGTCGAAATCGGAGAAGCAAACACGATTGGAAATGTTCGGCGAAGGGCTGACATCCTGTGTTATGTACAAATGGTACAAGGTCATGAAGCGGGTTTGAGTATTCAACTCAAGGAGCTTCTCAAAATTTTCGATCACCTGGGGGTTCATAACTTCACACCTGGTGAGGAGCCGGAGAGATAATTCTGAAAACCGATCCGAGAGTGGCAACATGCCAGCCAGCACTTCAAGACTCATGGTGTGAGTCGAGTGCATGCAACCTAACGCGATACGAAGACACCGATACTGAATACGTTCCAGTTTAATGAAGTGCGACCGAGCCGCTGACTGAAAACAAAAACTACCGTATTCCATAACCGACAAAATCGTTGTCCGGTACAACGTTAGAAGATCTTGTGGATGAGCTCCCCACCAGGTCCCGGTAATTGTGCAGAGAAAATTGACCCTCTGCTGGCACTTTCGCTTCAGATACTCTATATGGGATCTCCAGGTGCACTTAGAATCGAACCAGACCCCAAGATATTTAAATGACATAGAATGAGTTATCGGCTTACCCCAAATTTGAAGCTTCGGTTGTGCTGGGTTATGCTTCCTAGAAAAAACTACCAACTCAGTTTTCTCCGTAGAGAATTCGATACCTAGCTCTAAAGCCCAAGTAGACAAATGGTCCAAGGTATCCTGTAAGGGTCCTTGCAGATCGACCCCATTGGGTCCCGTGACAGACACTACACCGTCATCTGCAAGTTGTCTCAACGTACAGTTGTCACTTAGACAACCGTCAATGTCTTTGACATAAAAATTATACAAAAGAGGGCTTAAACATGATCCCTGGGGGAGACCCATGTAGCTAAATCGTGAAGCTGTAGAGGTTCCATGAGAGAAGCTCATATGTTTCTCTGACAGCAAATTGTACAAAAAATTATTCATTAATGGAGAAAAGCCACAAGCGTGGAGTTTATCTGAAAGAACTTCAACAGATACTGAATCAAAAGCCCCCTTGATATCCAAGAATACAGAAGCCATTTGCTCTTTTTTAGCAAAAGCTATCTGAATATCCGTGGAAAGTAACGCGAGACAGTCGTTCGTTCCCTTACCCCTACGGAAACCATATTGAGTATCTGAAAGCAGGTTATTCGTCTCAACCCATTTGTCCAGACGGAAGAGGATCATTTTCTCCAACAACTTTCGAATGCAGGATAACATCGCGATGGGTCGATAGGAGTTGTGGTCGGACGCGGGTTTGCCAGGTTTTTGAATGGCGATAACTCTCACCCTTCTCCAATCATCCGGTACAATATTGTGTTCCAAAAACTGATTAAACAAGTGCAACATGCGCCTCTTTGCGACGTCTGGGAGGTTTTTAAGCAAGTTGAACTTGATCCTATCAGCCCCTGGAGCCGTATTGCCACACGAAAGGAGTGCGAGAGAGAGTTCTACCATTGAAAAGGGTTGGCTAATCTCATCTATCGAATTCTCGGTTTCACGAGGAATGATCCGTGCCGGCACAGAATCTGGACAAACTTTTCGCGCGAACTTGAGGATCCATTGGTCCGAGTACTCCTCGCTCTCGTTGTTCGTAGTTCGGTTACGCAATCTTCGCGCCGTATTCCAAAGAGTACTCATCGACGTCTCGCGCGATAGCCCGTCCACGAATCTTCGCCAGTATCCGCGTTTCTTGGCCTTGATGAGGCTCTTAAGTTCGCGTTCGAGAGCCGTGTATACTTCGAAGTGCTCAGGTGTTCCACGTCTACGGAAAACTTTAAACGCGTCGGACTTCTTACGGTAAACCTCGGTGCATTGCTGATCCCACCATGGAGAAGGAGGTTTCCTGCGAAATGACGTCCCTGGAACTGATCGAGTTTGAGCTTGAAGCGCGCTGTCTATGATCAGGTTGGAGAGGAAGTTATATTCCTCCAGCGGTGGAAGCTCTTCTACCGTCGTTACGGCTTCATCTACTGCTGTCCTGAACTTTGTCCAATCGATGTAACGGGTAAGATCATACGCGACGTTGGTGGATTCCGACGGATTGAACCCGGTGGCAATCGAAATTTTTATGGGCAAGTGATCACTACCGTGGGGATCTTGAATCACATTCCATGTGCAATCCAACGATAATGAATTCGAGCAAAGTGTGAGGTCTAATCTACTGCCAACTGAGGATGTACCAGCCAAACGTGTTACTTCTCCATTGTTAAGAACTGTCATATTGAAGTTGTCACAGAGGTCATATATTAAGGAAGACCGGTTGTCATCGTACAGTTCTCCCCAGCCTGTACCGTGAGAGTTAAAATCTCCCAAGATCAACCGCGGAGAAGGAAGGACCGAACACATATCTGAAAGTTGTTTTCGGTTAATCGAGGCTCTAGGAGGAATATAGACAGAAGCAATGCAAAGGCTTTTATTTTTAATAACAGCCTGACATGCGACAACTTCAATACCTGGAATTGGAGGAAAATTCACTCTATAGAAGGAGTAGCACTTTTTGATCCCCAAAAGTACTCCTCCTCCACGTGAATCCTCACGATCAAGACGAATAATATTGAAATCATGAAAAGGAAGATTGATTTCGGAAGAGAGCCATGTTTCACAAAGAGCGAATGCATCACAACCGGTATTGTGAGTTAAAAATTTGAATGATTCCAATTTAGGAATCAAACTTCGACAATTCCACTGTAGAACAGTGATCAAATCCCCGACCTCATTTGGAAAATTATCCATCGAAGGAGATGATTGCTGCAAGGAGGGGCCACTTAATTGTTAATTGCTTCAAAAAAGTCTTCACTGTTGGAAGCATTGCCAGGACAATGCTTTTAAGAGGGTCAGAAATTTCGAGGTACTTGAAGATACCTTCGACAATGTCATCAAATGAGAACAGCCCACTTGAAGAGGGGGCCTCTGTTCTTAAAATAGGGACTTCAGGGGTTTTGGATGTCCCCGGGAGAGATGGAAAGTCCTGGGTGTAGTTAGTACTACGGAAACCAGGAGGAATTGTTTTTTCCTTTTTTCCACCTATTTTTGAAATGGGCAAGCTGGTCTCGGGCTTCTTTTCAGCAACTTTCCGTGGGCGGACGCGTCTTCGCTTCCTTGAAGTACCTTCCGGAAAACTGACTGATGTTCCCTCTTCAGCCAAATCAAAGTCAGACTCGTCATCTGACAGAGGAGCAAAGGGATTTGTATTGGCATTGGGTGGTGGGGAGACTTTTTTCACCATTTCGGCGAAAGATTGCCTGGAACGCTGTTTTAGCGAGCGTTCTAATTTCTCCCCGCGTTGTTTGTACGCCGGGCACGACGAGAGAGCATGAGGAGGAGTTCCTTTACAGAAAGCGCATTTTGGTGTGCTGTCTGCGCAAGCGCCATCCTCGTGCTTCTCCCCACAATTAGAGCAGCGTGCCTTATTGCCGCAATGGGAGGTCGTATGTCCCATCTGCTGGCATTTTTGGCAGATCATGACCCGGGGTACGAACAAACGCACAGGTAATCGAAGTTTTCCTAACTCGACGTATTGAGGGAGGGCTGAGCCAGAGAAGATCACGCGAAACGAGTCTGACGGTGTGAACTTTTTTTCGCCCTTATTGGTCGATACTGAGCCTAGTTGGCGCACATCCAGTATCTGAACTGGGGGAAGCAGGGGGTTCTTAAATCGACCAACCCCCCGCTTCAGCAGGATCTCAGGGGTCAGACTCGTTTCGGTGACCACACCTTCAATTTCAATACCCCGAGCCGGGATATACACTCTATATTCTAGTGTAAAGAGCTGGGAGACAGCAATCTCATTAGCTTGCTTGAGGTTGGACACAACGACCCGAAGTTTATTGGGTCTGACTTTAATAATCTCGGTCACGGCCGAGAATCGTTTGGTCAGATCGTTCGAAATTTGATAGACATTCAGAGGTTTCGATTTGGGCTGAAAATAGACAACCCATGGACCAGTTGAATCATCTGGGTAGGCCCGTGACCGGGCGACATTGTGAGAAACCTCATTATTTGGCGGCATGGATGAATCATCTTCCGACAAGTCATCCATGTCGCACCCGTGGGAGCTTATGATGCTCAACCACTTACGCAATTATCTACAATCAATCACAGATAAACAAACTAAACCTAAGCACACAACAAACTAAACCTAAGCACACTCTCTTACACACTCTCACACACTCTCACACACTCACACACACTATAAAATTACAATGTATTCAGGAGAAACAAAAACTTATCTTATATGTATTACTGATCTGCTGCAGCCCGTCAACGAATGTGCTGCTGCTGCCGAGCGACGATGTGTAACCCCGTGTACCGGCTAGACGTGGAGCTCAGCGATGATGACAATGATGACGATGATGATGATGATACTGGTCGGTGGTGGTTAGCAGATGAACGAATGCACGCTACACCCGATGGACTGCTGGTGTGCGTGCCGTATAGATGCGGGACAATATGGCTTTTCGATCGTGGCAATATTGCTAATTGCAATTAATGACGTTGTTGCACTGCTTATCACACAATTATTTCTTTTCAAGGAAACCAGGACTCGGTTTCACTCGCGATCGCGAAAAAACAAAACTGAAGAATTAAACAACTCTTTAAAAGCTTCTAAAGCAACGGAAAGCGGACCGAACGAACTGTACCGTTCGCTTGTTCACTGGGGGGGGGGGGGGCTCCCCCCCCCCCCCTAAGTTTTGATTTTATTTTTAGAATTTTATTATTTGTTTCAATATATTATTATTTATTTTTTATCTCTAGAAGGTTGCAAGGTAACTTGTTGCAATACAGTTGATGTTACTCCAATACTACTCAATTAAGTCACAATCAAGTCACTGTAACCAAATATGACGATTTTGTGTTGCTTGGGATGTTTGTCAGATTGCTCCTTTGCCTAAATAAAAAAGCCAAATTACGCGAAGTTGCCTCGATTTTGTAACAAGTTGTAGCAAAAAAGCGTAAAAAATTGACATCCATGAGAAAAAAGTTGTAATTATATAATAGTTTTTAAATAGTAACGAGTAACAATTTTATTACAATATTTTTCCTTTAACCTAGAACCCAACCTATGTAGCCTAAAGTATCTAAAAACCCCAAGCAGCACACAACAGTCAAAACTGGTTTCAGCAGCTCTATTGTGACTTAATTGAGTCACAGAGCAGTCACCTTTACTGGGTTGAAACAAATGTGCTACTAGGGAAATATCTCTTAATCTGTAATGTTAGCTATTAGATAAGCATTGATTGATTTTTTTCCCCGCTAGCTGAAAGTTGAAGAAGCTATGCTCAATAAAATGTTCAGTTCTTGGTTAATCAAAAAACTGAATATTCAAACCTATGCTATAGCTTTCAGAAGCCAAATAATACTAGATTAAGAAACACAGTTGATAGTTAGAAAAAGTATCAACGAAAAATATTTATTTGAACTATTCATGGCATGGGTCAAACCGCCCCGTTACCCCGCTTTCCCCGTTTTAGGGTACTGTAGTTTCGTATTATTGAGAATATATGTTGATCATATCTTACAGTTTGATTCAGCGTGTGAGAAGCAGAACAGCAAGCTAGTCAGGGCGAGAAGTTGCAGTTGTCTTATCCTATTCAAATAATTTATCCGTTTTTATGAGCATGAGCAGGATAATGAGCATGATTGACCGCCCGAAGTTGTTATTCCGTTACTGCCAGTTCAGCTGTTATTACTCAGAAGATCAACAGATGATGCAAACATGCTCAATGTGTAAAACTGGTGATCCCAAACTAAGGCAATACCGGCGCTGGCCTCGCCCGAATGCAGGTCAAATAAGGAAAGGGTAGGAATGCGTTAACGTTTATTTGGACGTTTTATTGGAAGCCGAGACCACCGCCGCACTTCCACGAGAAATCACTGGGATTTTGGATGACAAGATTGGGTGGCAGCAGGGTTCGTTTTGGTAAACAATAAGCTGAATTCACGCTTCGTTTAGTAAAATATTTAAATACTAGTACCGATTTCTGATTCGAACCGATTACAACAGTAAGGATGCTATTGGGGCCACACACAAAGTGTAATGGTGTTTTTTCATCGGAAAAACAAGGTGATTTTTTATAATGTTGGAAATCCGATTTGATCTGAGTTAAACCAATAATAAGGATGCTATTGGAGCCACTCACAAAGTGTGATGGTGGTTTTCCGTTAGGAAAACAAGGATAATTTTATGAACGCTTGAGAGACGCTTTGTTGTTCTCTTACTGTGCTCACTCGATCACTCGTTACACCGAATTATAGATAACCGAAACAACACGAAACGCGCCATGCTCGATAGGAAAATAGTGCGTAATAAAGCATCGACACAACCTTTCACAGCCGATGCTCGAACCAAACTCTTTTTTCGTAACTTACAATTTTTACTACTGTATTCTACAATCTATTGCACTGCTGTAACTAATAACTGTATCAATCAAGTTGAAGTGTCTAATGAACAATCTATGCTAATCCATTAAAAATTGAAATTGAGGGATTTCGTAAAAATAAGAGTCCGTAGATGCATTTTGTGCCTTCTGGTAACTTTATGTTTCTATTGATATCCATGCTCATCGGTTTAATACCAACCGGGAGAGACTTGGCCTTATACAAATGGATTTCATTATCTCCAGTCCGCTCAACCAATCGCAACGTTTTGTGATAGATTGGACGGATTATTATAATTTGAGATAACTCCATGCAGATGTCTTCCAAGTTTGGCAGATCGACAAGCAATCGGTGGAGAGTTTAGAGGAAGACCGGAAGAATAAGCGATGGTTCTGCGCGTGTTTATAAACAGAAGAACCTTCATAACAAAACGAATCATCGGGTAAAATACATACGGTTTTTTTTTTAATTATAAGCAGTCTAAAGCAGTTATTTGATTCATTTTATCCAGAAGTACCATAAATGGACATTCGAAAGTTTTTCAAAAGTAAGTATAATATTTTCCAGCATGTAATTAAAAAAAAACAAGCAAACAAAACAAAACGAATGTTTTTTCATGCAGCTGAAATAACCACGAATAGAAAAATATGCAAAATGGTTGTATTTCTCGAATTTGAACAACAATTTTAATGTAATTCAATGATACACCGTTTTGGTTTCATACTACTCAGATACACATGATTGCTACATATACCGTGTTTCGACAGAACGTGTTTCAGTTGGATCATATCAGATAAATCGGTTCAAATTTCAAAACGCAGATGCAGATGTGTATATAAATTATTTTTAAAATATTGAGGAATAGCTGTTGGAACGCATATGAATTTCTTTTCGTCATTGATGAATAAAATTTCTTAAATTATTTACTAACTACTCGTGTGTTGAGAATGCAAGTAGCAACAATTCAGCACAAAAAAACACAGCTTGCTTACATATGTGACTTACGTCGTTTTAAAAGGTTATGTTTGATTTTCCTTTTTAGAAAATATCAAATAAAATAATTATATTAAAGGTGAGCAAAGGGGACACAAACCATAAGCTAAAAACCACAAAAACCAAAAATTATGTTTTTTTTAAAAAAAAATCATTTTTTTTTTAACAACCATTAAAAAAATATAATCTATTCAAACGGTGTGAGCATGGTGAGTAAAAAACGGTGTTTCTTCTGTGTTGCTTTGGGTGAGAGGGTCGCGGATGAAAAGTACATTTTCAGTACAAACTGCAAACAAATTCGGTGGTTATTCTATATAAAAATCCAACATGACCCGTTAAATGTTTGGCATTCAATGTGGTTTGATTTAAAAACATGGGAAAAATCGAAAGTTTTTAAAATCTTTTTTTTTTTTTATTCCAGAACAAGCCTAGAATTGTTTAATCTTGTTGCAAGAAACGGATGGGTATTGTCAAATACTTTGGGTGAGAGTAGAGAAGATAATCCACCCGCATTCAGGCGTAATGTCACATAAATGGGGCTCCATTCCCGCTCCATCTGTCGGAACATGAAAATGACCCTACTCTACTGGTCCACCGGGCGTTGTATTGTCCGTTAAGTGTCCGTTAATGTTAATTGTTCAGTATGTGCAACCACTGGTTGGAGACGATGTAATTCTCTCTCTTCTCTCTCTCTCTCTCTCTCTCTCTCTCTCTCTCTCTCTCTCTCTCTCTCTCCTCTCTCTCTCTCTCTCTCTCTCTCTCTCTCTCTCTCTCTCTCTCAAAGCCGGATAGGGGAGGAGTATCTCCTGGTAGGGGGTGTGGTCGGCTCGGGGGGGGGGGTTGGGTTCTCTCTCTCTCTAAAAGTTTGAGGGGGGAAAGAAAAAAAAAAAACTCGCCCCCCCCCTATTTGAAATCCTGGCTACGCCTATGCGACACGAAATAAATTGCAAATTCAATAAATGGAAGGGAGGAAAGAAAGGAGGGAGAGAGGAAAATTTAGGGGGAAAGGAGGAGGGAAAAAAGGGGCGTGAAACCACAGTCCGAACATTAACGCGCCGCGACGAACGATGATGACGATGGCGATGACGGGTGTGGTGGAGGCGATGAAGACATTTGTTAGGAAAAGTGTAAACTTTTCTTTCCGGTGGGGGAGAGCTTTACCGGATGGTTTTCTGATTGTTGATTAGTTAGGCGCCGGTCGTTTGCGTTTAACAGGGGAAAGGGAACAATATGGGTGATAAGTGGGTGTGAAATTACGGATATGGTTCGATGAACAAGGGGAGAGGGACTGCTTATGTAAACATGGATAATTCAATTAGTTACTAGGAGTTTTTGAGGGGTTTTCGGTATTTTGAACTGTGGAAGTTAACTAGTCGGCTGCAAAAGACACTTCTTCTATCAAAATTCAGCGTTCATTGAAGTTTGATAAGACATGTAAGTTATTTAGATGAGGTGAAAAATGAAGAAATCAAACATGACATCTGCGGTGAAGTTGGAAGGACTTCAGATTTTTCAAAATCGGTTCTTTAGTGAAAGGTGGAATAAGGCGAAACCATTTTACGAGGCATTGCCAATCGACGGTCTTTTAACTTCAAATTCTAGTGCTTGACATATTGGTTTGATATCGAAATTCTGTACATCTGAAAAGTTGCACATTTCGACCAAATTGTTCAACTACCAATGCTTTTAACATATCACAAAGATGTACTTAGCAAGCACTTTCAACCTAAGAAACTCCGGGGGAAGAGACTTTTTTCACTTGATGAAGTGAGAAAAGATATTTGCCCAGAAGAGTCACATCACTGCGAGGGACATTTCTCTCTTCATCAAGTTACGGACAAGTCCAGAGACTTTCGGAATAACCTTTGTAATTTTGAAACAAAGCAATTCATAGACAACTATTGATATACAAACTGTAATTGAAGCCATTTTGCGTAAACGATAATAAACTCCTCATAAAAAGCGTAATTAAACTGAAAAGAGTGCAGCAAAAACTCTGCAAACTGCCCACAAAGAATTATCTGACGATCAAATCTAAATTATTCTGATTCACTCGCAAGCGAAGCAACAGAGAAAGACATCAACTCAAGGCTCTCTTCCATAGACCGTTTATGGTTTGGGAGAGTCACCTCATTTACTGACGAAACATAAATTTAGTTCCATAAAGTTCCAGTAAAGTACTCGTTGAATTTCTTGCTGCTTAAGAAGCTAAAAGAAGCTTAAGGGCGACTTGATATTCTAAAGTATTGTCAATCTTACTCTTAGCCATTTTAAGTTCAGAAAAAGTTCCACGGAACACCCGTGAGCGAAAATCAAACTGAATAATTATTGCTTGTTCATTTGTTCAACTCTCAAGACATGTTGGCGAAAATAACCACTTTAAAGTGTGAACTATGAACCTTAAAACAGCTCTCAAGTGTTCTTAAAGTTCTATGGATGCCTTACTGAATTCTTCTGATTTTTTATCAACACAGAATAAAGAATATGAAATGACGCTTATAGCTTTTCTGCGTTAGGAATTACTCAATAGCATTATACAAGATGCAGTATTTCAGGAAGTAGAAATTCCCAGAAATCTGAAATTTAAATGGATCAACAATCAAAAATCAACAGTATATGAATTTTCGATCAAAAGCCAACCAAAAAGACAGAAAGAAGGGAATATGTGTAAGCCTTTAAGACGACATTTTTATGTTCACAGTAAAATGTAACAGGGTGATCACAATTTCACCTAATTTCAGTAAAAGGTAGTTTGAAGCTTTGACCATATTTTGGCATACTTTTCTCAATTGTGAGCATTTTGTCATTAACCTTCTATTGACTTCTAAGCCCCTCAATTGTGAACCTCCAAAACCCTTCAAGATTTCGAGTTACAAAGCATGCCAAAAACATTTTTCCTTTGGCTTTCTCTGGCACGTCGCTTGAAATTATGAATGTGATTTTTTTGTTGAATTCCTCGATTAATCAATCCAATTAATTGTTGGACATCAAAAATGGTATTTGATTAAAAAAAATCTTAAAATAGATGAAGTTGGTGCATCCAAGAAATATTAAAACCAAACTGTGTGAGAATACTGACAGCAATTCAATAATCATAAGAAGAATAATCTCTATTAACATTGCAAGGATAGTGCAAAGAGCAACTTCAAGTCGGAATTTTGATCTTCCGAACTTTCATACAAACAAAATTGTTACTTGGGATGCCAAGGATGCTTAACAGATAAATCCGACAAAACAACTGACTGTTACTTCCAAGATAAAGGGTGTTCCGATCAAAATTTGGTCGTCTTAAACTTGATGCATTTCCTTTCATCGTGCATTAAAATTTTTTGCACATCCCTCATTTTGAAGATGTGTGCGTGTTGCATTATGCCTTTATTTTGATTTTGAGATTAGCACTTCAGTTATCAAAATGTCGTCAAAGGAAGAGAAGCAACGCATCAAAATTTTGCACGTGCATGGCGAACATCCAAACTACTATCACGCCAAGTTGGCGAAATTGTTGAATGTGGCTAAATCGACTGTCACCAACGTATTAAAAGTGTTCGGTGAACGTTTGTCGACCGCCAGGAAAGCTGGATCAGGGGGAACTCGAAAGCGGGACGCCACAGCGACGACAAAAAGAGTTGCCCGTTGTTTCGAGCGGAACCCCAACCTCTCCGTCCAAGACGTCGCAAGGAAGCGGAGAGTGGCGCCTTCAACCGTGGATAAAGCTAAAAAACGAGCTGGACTGTCGACTTACAAGAAAGTGGTGACTCCAAATCGCGACGATAAACAAAACACGTCGGCCAAAGCACGATCGTGAAAGTTGTACACAACGATGCTGACGAAGTTTGATTGCGTGGTACGTGGACGAAGACTTGAAACAGCTTCCTGGACAGGAATTTTATACGGCAACCTGACGGGGAAAGGTGGCAGATATTTTCAAGCACATTAAACTGTCAAAGTTCGCGAAGAAAAATCAGGTGCGGCAGGCCATCTGTACCTGTGGCCTGAAGAGCAACGTTTACATTGCGACCGGAACCTTCAACCAGGAAATTTATCTGAGCCAGTGCCTACAAAATCGTCTACTGCCTTTCCTGAAGTGACACAATTCTTGCGTTCTATTTTGGTCGGATTTGGCATCTTGCAATTACGGAAAAAAGGCGGGGGTGGTATGCTGCCAACAACGTTCGAGTGGTGCCCAAAGACAAGAACCCTCCCAACACGCCAAAGCTCTGCCCAATCGAACAATATTGGGCCATCGTCAAGCGGAACCTTAAGAAGACTCATAAAGCTGTTGTGAGCGAGAAACAGTTCAAGGCAAACTGGCCTTCTGCGGCGAATAAAGTGGACAAGGAGACTGTACAAAATCTTTTGGCAGGTGTTAAACGAAAGACCTGGCAATTCGTATTCGGTAAAAAAGGAAGCTTGGCTGAATATTTCTCCTGTATTCTGTATTTACTGAGCTTGAAAAAGAAAAAGAATTTGACTTATTAGTAAAACTTTTGATCGACTCACACACATTACTGTTTGACCAAATTTTGAGCGGAACATCCTTTATTCGGGTGGAATGAGGGTTTGCTGTTTTAGCAGGTTTCAAGCTATTCTTACGATGTTAAAAGGGTGAATCGATCATTATTGCGACACTCTCAGACTTGCGGAACTTTTTCTAACTTGACCGAAATTAACCAAATGTTTCCTAGTTTCTCTTTAGAGTGTCCATCCACTTTATCATCACTGAAATTCCAGTCGTGATGGAAGAAAATCAGCAAATCGTTAGCGAAAGGATTTTGTTAACCTACATGCAAAATCTTGGGTAGTACACACTTAGAAAATTTTACAGTATTCGGTAATTTTTTCCGAACTTTCAACAGCTGAACGTTCGGCAGTCCCATTTAACAGATTTCGGTAAAATTTGACAAGTTCCGGTAATTTTTTTACCGGAATACTGTGAAATTTCACCGAAATCCGGTAAATTGGATTACCGAACGTTCAGCTGTTGAAAGTTCGGTAAAAAATTACCGAATACTGTAAAATTTTCTAAGTGTGTAGCATCGCATTTTGAGAAAACTGTTAAAAATACATCATTCGACCGTCTCAAGGGTCCTCCAAAATGTCCTGGAACGGATAACAGTGGACCACAAACCAGAATCTGGATGAAACCTGAGAAAAACGCGCAAAAAAAAAACGAGAGCGCTGATTGCTCATTTCAAGCGGAATCCGAACATTCCGACGCGGGACTTGGCCAAGAAAGTGTTAACCATTCGTGACCAATGGCACCATGATCGGTGTGATTTACAAAACTGAGTGCCTTCAAAATATGATTTTTGCCGTTTTTGATACAGCACGAACCGTTGTTTTGGCCTGATTTAACTTCAAACCCCAACTTCTAATCTGTGCAGGAGTTTTAGGCGACTAATTCTGTGGATTTTGTACCGAAAGACTAGAACCCACCGAACTGTTCCGTCACCGAAAAGCTCCGTCTGATCGAAAAATACCTACCGGAAACGACTGTATCAGCTCTAAAGGAGGGCCTTAATCGCAAATGTCGAGAATTTTACTCAAACTCGTTCTAAAATTCAATCGACGCATGGAAGCTGAGATGAATACGTATACTGAATAACTGCATAACTTCGGTTTCATGTTTGGGAAACTAGGAGAATTTAAAATTAACACTTCATATGATCACTTTAACAAAAATAAAAAATAAAATATTGAAGCACTTTTTCAAAATTATCACTAGTAAACGCGAGCAAATTCCTTTAAATTCCACTATAGGAAGCTTCTCTTTTGACAGATAGGCCTATTTCGTCTGCGACTTACAGACTTCTTCAGTGTCGAGTGCTCGACTTGAAGGGAACATCACAGTAGGTCTAGTATTTATAGTAGGTTTGTTGATACCTGAATGTATGAGGTAGAGTGTGTGAGGGGGTATACTGAATGTGTTTATGTGTGTACCTCAAAGGTTGTGTGTTGAAATGAAAGGGTATTAATTCCTTTTTTGTTTGAGGGGGTTAAATTGGGGTTGTGTTGTTTTTTTGGGGTTGGGGGGAAATTTAAAAAGCCCCGAAAATCCGTTTCCTTGTTTTTTGTTAAGCAATTTTTGGGGATTTTTTTGTTGGGTTGTTTTGTTTTCTGCTCTTTTTGTTTTGTGGGGGTTGTTGTGATGTTTTATATTTTTTTTGTGTTTTTTTTTTATTAATAATTTTTTTTGTTTGTTTTTTTTTTTTGTTTTTTTTTTTTTATGTTGTTTTTTGTTTTTTTTGGTTGGTTTTTTTGTTTTTTGTAGTTTTTTTTTTTGGTTTTTTTTTTTTGAATTATCGATCATTTGAATTTAGTATAGTGTCGTAATATCCTTTTGTCGTGGGTGATAGAGGAGGAGAAGAATTTTTTAATTTTTTTATGGGGGGGGGGGCCGTAAGGAGTGTATCAAAAATAAGCTATCCACAAACTTTCTTTCAAATTATGTTGAAAACCGATATTTTATTCATACAAAAAATTGATCCTTTATTGTACGAGGTTAAACTTGAACATAATGAAGACCGGATGAAATTTAAGTTATCGAATGCTTTGGATCGCTTGAGCCCAAATTTTTTTGAACTCCTGCATGTTCCTAGCTGCCTTACCAGTCTTCTTGAAGACCCTCTTCACGATTGCCCAGTAACGTTCGATGGGTCGAAGCTGAGGGCAATTTGGTGGATTGATATTTTTCTCAACGAAATCTATACTCTTTTCCGCAAGCCAATTGAGAGTGGTTTTGGCATAGTGAGCCGACGCTAAATCCGGCCAAAACAGTGGAGGTGTAGTATGCTTCTTATATAAAGGCAACAATCTCTTCTGGAGACACTCAGATCGATAGCTTTCCGCATTTATAGTTCCGGTAGTGTAAAAAAAATGGTTGACTTCAAACCACAGGAACATATTGCTTGCCATACCAGTACCTTTCGACCGAATTTCTCCACTTGAATCGACCTGTCCGCATCGCTCACATCCTCCCCAACGACGGCAGTAAAGTATTGTGGACCTGGAAGGGTTTTTGAGTCCTCCTTTGCATAGGTCTCATCGTCCATCAAAACGCATGCATCCGGACGCTGCAAAAGACGCGAATACAATTTCCGGGCCCTTGTTGCTGCTCGCCTCTTCTGTTTTGCACTTTGTTTCGAGATTTTCTGCTTCTTGTAGGTCTTCAGGTGGTTTCGCCTCTTGATACGCTGGATCATTCCGACACTCGTTCTTGCTTTTTTGGCCAAATCACGTATTGACATTGATTTGTTCTTCATGAGTAGAGATACCACTTTCTCCTCCAGTTTCGAGTTGGAAGAACCGGTTTTTCTGCCTCTTCCTGGTAGCTCATCCAAAGAATAGTGTTCCCCAAACTTATTAATGATGGTTTTAACACTCGCATGATGAATTCCAAACCGCTTCGCCAATTTTCGCATAGTAATACCCTTCTCACTTAGCCATGTGTCCAGAACCTTAATTTTCACTTCCTTTTTAATACGCGACATTTTGAAAACGCAGAATTTGAACCGCACAAACAAGTAAACAAAAGAAAGCTGACAGTCAAACGCACAGCATGCAGTGTTCAGAGCATAAAAAATCATCACAAATACATGCGTACAACGCAAATGTATGTGGATAGCTTATATTCGATACACTCCTTAGGCCGCGAGAACCATGATGAGTTTGGTCATGCAGTCGCAACATTCTTTCCCTGTTCCTTGTAAACTTTTTGACATATTAAAACGATTAAATGACAATGACTTATTGTGGTGGTAAAAGTAGATCATGTATGATTGGAGAGTAAAGAAAAAAAATCAAGATAATCAAGAGTGCAAGTGGAAGTAGTAGCGGAATTAGGATTCGGAAATGATCACCAGTCAAATTCACTTCTGGTGAAATTTTACAAAGTATGATTCCTTTGCAGAACCAACAATTTGAGATCTATCAGAAATACGCGTAATTGGCCTTCCTTTCAACCATGCTTCAACCCCCAACTATGCCCACCAATGAAAAGATTCCTTGCGATAAAGTCTGGATTTGAATCACGCTGAACTATCACAATCTCCCTCCCGAACGACCGTCAATGGAAATTGCTCCCCAGAAACAAACGAAAAAATCCAACCATAAATTATGGCCCAACCCCTAGACGAGAACTCTTTCTCTTCGACAGGCCATTCAAACTCGAACCCGAAAAAAACAACAACAACAACGACCAAGATTAATGGTCCTCCATCCGCGGCAGGTCATCGCTTCTAATTGATCATCATTACCCACACCGAATCCGAACATTTCCCCCCATTGCCATGAAGTCAAAAGCGCATAAAGAACATCGCCTGACGGCCTTCGACGTCCATCGTTTGGAGTTCTGCAGGAATCGAATTGTTTCGCTTTCTACTCGATTTCGACACTCGAACGTGAGGAATCGTATCGGCAGAAAACGGGGCCATAAATCAACCACCATTGGGGCCTTCTTTTTGTTATCATTCTGTCAGATATGGTTGAGGTCATCCACACCGAAAAAAAACTCTCCGGACGTCAAATTCCAGCTAATCAGCACCTTGGAATCGACCGGTTGAAACGGCAGCCTCAGCTGTAAAGAGATAAATCAATAAAACCCTATAATTGCTTCGTTAATTTCGAATGGTCGATCCGCTCGATGCTGTTGTTGATGCTCCTGCGGGTGAGGTATGGTTTGCGATCTATTCCTAGAACCATCGCGCGTCACTCACATTACCATGATCGACAATGGCGGCGGTGGCGGCGGAAGGTCAACGTACCAAATGCGTCGTATTAAGCTCACTAATGAGTTGGAGGTTCTTTCGGTTTTTCTTCTTTTTCATGAAATTCTACCGAAGGAGAAGTCCAGAACCGTGGAATTAGCCGACGCGCTGAGATTTGCGCTGACTCATATTCGGTAACGAACAATATTGGCTCTGAGCCGAAGCGAAGCAGATTAGTTTGAATGTCTGTCCGAAGCTCTATCTCTAGCCAGGAAAGGGGAAACGACGCACATCGATGGAAACTGGTCTTTCTGGGGCAGGTTTTTTTAGGGATTGGAATGGATGTGTCAATCAAAAGGCGGTTGTAAATCACGCGCTCGATTCGGGCACCGACTGGGAAGAGATTTAGAGCGATTCTGGATTGGAACCGGGCTGATTTGACTTTCAAATTTTTTGGTGGGAATCGATTAGTCGGGCGCTCGCTCGGACCGATCGGTAACAACATGGTGCTAAAAGGTGAGCCGTGATCGGAAGCCGGGAATTTGATCCTGATTCATGCATATGGGTTACTCTGTACCTTTTTTCGCTGTGATTTGAGTTGCTTTATTGTGATTTATTAAGTAATTGTTTAATTATGCCTTTAAAAGATCCATTTGCTAAATTGACTTGAGTAGTCAAATCGAAAATCCTAAGACGCTAAAGACTGCCTTTTGATTCCAGGCACAAAACAAACCAGTTATGTCACTTGTACCTCTTAATGGATCGATTTCGTGACGCAACAGCTGACAGCAGGTGATGTTTCTTCTTCTCACGCAGCAGAGGATCAATGACGGGATCAGTAAGATATCAACTTGCCCGAGGTGCAGGAATGTCAGGTTCCCATCCTTTTCGCCCGAGGATTAAGACAAGAATTTACGAGTATCACTTTCAGCCGACGACGACGACGACGACGACGGTAAGTCGATCGAGTAAGGCACCTGACCCTTTTTTATTCGATCCCAACAGAAGAAAGAAAAAAACCTATCCTCGCTTGGGAACTTTCTCCCCTTCTGCGCTGACAAGGGTTGATTCATCCGATCCGATTTGTAGGTTTTATGTTTCGCTCGATCTCGTAATAGAAATCAATTTGTACCCATTCCTCGGGGCTGGCGATCGACCCAAGGGAATTATTCGGGATCATTAATCAAACCAATGGAAAAGTCCGTTGATGATGACGCGATGTGACGCGACGGACGGTAGCTTTCGGTGATTGCAAACACGCCAGATTTTAGAAAAGGAAAAAAATCAAAGTGTAATTAAAAACCAATCAAGCCCCGGAGCAAAGTTTGATTAATATGTTTATCGTTTGGCGCTACCTTAAAACGGGCCCGTTCAATAGCGAGATCAACATGGGTGATGATGATCATCGTCTCTTATGTGCTCGCGCGAAGCGGGCATGGGAAAGACCACCACCCAGGGACGACGGACAGGACAACCGACACGTCGTAGTTGCATTTGATCTCGGCCCAGCCCACGCACTTTTGACTTCGCAGAACCAAGTGCATGGTTCTAGCGATTTGCTTTTACGCTCATGTAGGCATATCACCTGTCACGCAGACTGTCGTTTGATTAGATTTGGTGTCTGGCGACTAATGGTCCCACAGACAGGTGGATGATGCCTAGGATCGGAATACATTAGCGGCGCTGGCCGTGCGATGCTGGTGACTTCCTAAGTGACTGGTCGTTCTATGCGGTCCATCCAAGAAGGCGTAATTGATCCTTCGAGCCGGGTGGGTGGTGGAAGATTGCCGGATCGATTGTGGTAATGCGAATTTGATCGTCGTCGTGGGGTTCGTCGCTTGAATGCGTTGAAGTCTTTTGACAAACGTTTTACGAAAGTACAATTATATGTTATCAATTCCGTTTAGTTCAAAATGAAAACCAATATCATATCAGCGATTTGAAATTTGAATGCATACAAACAAAAAAAATAAAGGTAATAAACCGAAGTCACATTGCCAAAACCATCCAGCTTTATCAAGTTTTATTAAAGTTTTATGAAAGCCACTAGAAATCAATATCCCTTTATTATGACACCAAGAGGTGCCAATAAGTTTCATATTTTTTCAGATTTATGAGAACCTACACGCTCTTAAAACCTTGTTTTCTCAAATTCCTTTTAATCCTATCAAAGGTTTTATTTCGACTTTATGAACTCGTAAAATGCTGTTTTGAAATGCCGTTTTAGGCCTCATTGATATTATCTTATTATGGTCAGTTTGAGAAGCATTATAAAACAATTTTGCCTCCAGTAAATGGATTCAACGGCAAAAAAGGAACTGCGGGAAGTCACCGAATGATCAAATAGTTTTATAGTAGTCATTGCGAAGATAAATTGGCTTTGTGGCAGAACTGTGATTTTTCCAATCGCCACATTGAAATGTAAGAAAAAATTGAAATGTGGAAAAATGAAAACACCATATTTTATGTATAATGCAAATGAACTGTAGATCGGAGACTCTTTTTGGCATTCTTTTAGGTACCTTATTAAATTCTATCAATATTCAGGAAATTCATGATTTATTTTTCGAATATATTTGTTTTAATTTTGATTTTGCTGTTGTAAACTCACATTATTTCCGAGGCGCATTAATTTTTGGTTCTTATCGTGCCAATATTTACATTAAGCCGGCGTCGGTGGTGTAGTGGTAAAGCGTGACTGCTACTTGGCACCCCAGTGGGTCTGGGTTCAATCCCAGTCGACGTCGGTGGTTTTTCTGAGGCGAAAAAATCTGGTCACGTCTTCCTTCGGAAGGGAAGTAAAGCCGTTGGTCCCGGTTCATATTCATGAGTCGTTAGGTAGGGTCCAGGTGGTGGAGTCGTCTTCCTGGCGTCGGTGATTGTCACCATGTGAGGAAATAGGCCGACGTAAAATAAAGATTAAAAAAAAAAAAAAAAAAAATATTTACAGTAAAATTTAATGCGCATGAAACGCTGTAAAAATCTCAATTTGTTTTGTATATTTTGCTATCATACAATTGTTTATCTCAGATATTATTTATTGCTAAATGAATTGGAAGAGCAAAGAATCGAGCAAAGCAGAACAACAAAAACCAACCTCGATTTCACAGTGAAGTTTGACAGATGTGGCCATATGGCCGTATGCTAGTTTTCATAGCAGCCAATAGGTTTTATGAAGGTTCTCAAATGGTCATAACATCTGTATGGACTTATAAAATTGTTTTATTAAATTGTTTTCACATCCGTCTATAGAGTGGGCCACTTTCTACAAATTTCGGCTTCAAAGAAGCATAGAGGAAGTGTTGGTAGACAAAACAATTTTGAATGTAGTTTTATCAACAAAGCCGGAGGAGTGCTATACCCAAGTAACCATTAGCATTAAGCT
Source organism: Aedes koreicus (assembly GCA_024533555.2). Lineage (NCBI taxonomy): Eukaryota > Metazoa > Arthropoda > Insecta > Diptera > Culicidae > Aedes > Aedes koreicus. The sequence goes on from JAHHFK020005882.1 coordinate 277,064, forward strand.
AAAGCCTGATAATAGCATTATATCAGCATTAATGTTGCTTAAAAGTTCAATATAAGCATATGTTTTGCATGCAAGCTTCATATTAGCATCATAAATGCGTTCAAGCTCCAACAAAGAATAAGCTTTATCGCTAGCATTATATGGGCATATAAGGCTGTTATAATGCATAAAAGTATTTATCATGTTCACAGCCTACATGCTTCATATCTGCATTTAGTGCTCATATAAGGCTTTCATATAATGCTTAGAATTTGTTTACAAAAGCATTGAAAAGTAATTTGGAGTCAACAATAACCAGCATGACCGAGAATAAGTGATTTTTTTTTAAGTGGAAATTATAGACGTAAAGTGAAATTGTATCGAAACTACGATACTTCTAAACTTAACGCACCTGATCATATTGATGATTACATCTACGTCTCCATCAGCCAGTTAGTTCTATGCCTTCAAATTCGTTCGTAGGATTTGAAGATGAAAGCTCTAAAAATGCTGGAGTAGCTTATAGCCAGGCACTGGTAGCAAAGGCAGTGGGCCAACCATGCATTGATACCTTGGTTTAAGACGCTGTACACGAAATTTTCGCAAAATATTACTTTACTCATACTAATACACCCAAAACTAAAAATATGAATTTACACTAAGGGGTTTGTTTATAGCTCATCATTGCATGCATTTTTCCTCTTCTTTTTGCTAATACCATCAATAAGAAGAAGCAAAAGATGAAATAGTTCGTGGAATAAATCAGAAACAGGCAGCAGATAAATGCAGAATAATTGCATTTGCAGTGCCAAAAACTGGCCATGAAAACTGACAGTTATGTTAAGGTGCATTAATATAGCATTACTAATGCTATTTACGAGCTGTCACTTCTGCATTATATAAGCACGTTATTTCGCCTTTCTTAGCATTATATTAGCATTATATCTGAATAAAGAGCTTCAAGGCATTTAAGTGCTGCTTTATATGCAGATATAATGCTGATATACTGCCACGTTTAGTGCTTAATGGTTACTTGGGTACGGCTGGAATAAAACATAAATTGTTAGTTGGGGACAGATTATCAAAATTTTCTAGTTACACACTACCAAAATGTCATGTAAATTTCAGCCCCCTGAGATCTACACATGCAAGCGTCCTTTTAGCACATACGAATGAGTTGAAAGAGATGAGAAAATAAATTCAATCAAACCCATATTTTGTCGAATTGCGTATGAGTCACTTTCAGGGGACAACTTTACACGAAATCTTTGTTTACGTTCCCCGACTTTTTACAAACATGAATAATTTCTCGTGTAAAATTAATAATTTCTAAAAGTGTATGAAATAGATTTATGGGTTGAAGAAAATCTGATCGACTAAAAGTGGTTCAATTGGGATTTTACTGACATTTGTACTGAGTTATTTAAAGCTTCTTAAAACCAAACAAATGTGGTCTTAAGAAGCTTAAGGAAATTCATTACAAATGTGTTAATGGTCATTGAAAATCCAATCCAACAACGTTTGTACGATCAGATGTTCTTAATCACATAAATCTATTTTTTTTTTTTTAGCTACCCATACCCATACCCATGTGAGCACTCAGATGAGAGAAATTGAGTTGAAAGATGTCTATAATCGACATTAATTATATTATATAATTGAAGTATCGATGCAATGTAAAGAAATTTCACGAAATATTGTTAATACTGCATACTTGTGCCAGCTTTATTTTTGTGTAACATTTGAACAATTTAATGTGTAATCTCACATATCAGTGTAGGCGCCAACCGTCATGGTGAGAAAACGAAAAATTCTAACACGAGTATCAGAACAAAGACTACGGGAAGTCGTTTAAGGATTTTTAACTAACAAACTATGAAACTATAACCAAGGACGAACTAGTCAGTACAATGTTAAGTTTGTTGATCAACTTGAAGTCCCTAAGACGGTACAGAATCTTCGTCATCAGCAAATATTTGACTGTAACGACCATCAAAAAAAGATGGATTGGTCATTAAGGTTTGCCGTTGCGCTTCTCCTATCCAGCTAAAAGACGCTGGTGCTATTTTTGAGTTCTGTTTATACTTGGAATGCCCATGTTGAATCAATTTTTCGATTATAAGTATACGACACTAAGCTCTGTAAACACTGACTTCTCGAAAATGGCAGACAAATTGTGGAAATCAACACAGCATCAGGCAGAAGAGATAACATTGATAATATAAGTTTGTTCAATTGATTTTTCATTTGCGAGTAATCGGCATGGGAGGAGCTAACCCAAGTAACATTGCAAAACCATCCAGCTTTATTAAGTTTTATTAAAGTTTTATGAAAACCACAAGATATCAATTTGTTTTTAAAATGGCATCAAGACGAGCCAATAGGTTTAATATTTAAGTCAGGTTTATGAGAACTACACAGCTTGCTTAAAACGAATTTAAGAACCTTGTGTTCTCAAATTCCTATTACTCCTATCAAAGATTCTATTTCGACTTTATGAACTCGTAAAATGCTGTTTTAAAACTCCGTATTCGGACTCATTCATATTATCTTATTATAGTCAGTTGAAAAAGCATCTAAAAACCATTTTGCCTCAAGTAAACGCTTTAAACAGCAAATTGGTTTTGGAGTAGTCATCGCGAAGAGAAATTGGCTTTTTGGCAAAATTGTGAATTTTTCCAATCACCATATTGAAATATAAGAAATAATTGAAGTGTGGAAAAATAAATGCACAAAATTATAAATGCTACGCAAATAAACTGCAGATTTCAGACCAATTTCGGCATTTTTTAGATCAACTTCAACTTCAACTTTGTTGAATTCCATCAATTTTCAGGAAATTTATGATGTATGTATCGAATATCTTTGTTTTAATTTTGTTTTTGTTATTTTAAAACTCGCATAGTTTCCAAGGCGCATTAATTTTCGGCTCTTATCGTGCCAATATTCACCATAAAATTCAATACGCATATGATTTGGAGTGCTATGCTGTATGCTGTATAGCACTATGTACATGCTGTAAAAAACTCACTTCGCTTTGGATATTTTGCAATCAAACAAAATTTCCCGCAATATTAGAACTTTTTTCTTAGATATTATATACTACTAAATGAATCAGAGAAGCAGAGAATCGAACAAAGCAGAACAACAAAAACCAACCACGATATTACAAAGAAGTTTGACAGCTGTGACCATTTGGTATTCTGGTTTTCATGGCAACCAATATTTATTTATTATTTATTTATTAGACGTCAAACAATAGTAGACCGTTTTGTTACTAGGATAATTCTTTCATGGATACATCCTCATAATAAAATTAAATGCCTATGTTCTATTACTGCGTAGAGTGTTAAAATGTGTTTTCAATTTTTTCCTAGGTGTATTAAAGTCAATCATTTCACAACGCTGATTATATACAACCATCATGCGGTCCAAATTAAGCATAATTTGTACGATGACGATCTACCGCAAATAGGCTACGATAACGTAATCGTTGAGTGGGGGCATATAAATTTAGCTTTGACAAAAGATCAGTTGAGCCAATACGTTGTGATACCAAATCATTAATAAACAACAGCCTTGCATAATCCCGACGTTCTTTCATAGTTTCAATATTGATCGACATACAACGTGCTTGTATGGTAGGTAATGCTGTCCATCCTAGCCTACGCAGTGCATATCATAAAAACTGTTTTTGAATTGACTCTATTTGTTCTTCATGTTTTTTCATGTAAGGGGACCAAACAATACTAAAATATTCTAATATTGACCGCACATAACCAACATAAAGCAAAGCACTCGACACTGAAAAAGTCTGTAAGTCGCAGACGAAATAGGCCTATCTGTCAAAAGATAAGCTATCTGTAGTAGAATTTAACGGAATTTACTCGCGTTTACTAGTGATCGTTTAAAAAGTGTTTTTTTATTTTTTTAGAAAAAGTGATCAAGTGAAGCGTTAGTTTAAAATTTCCTAGTTTTTCAATTAAAATCGTTTTGCTAATACGCTCGCAGAAGTATTTTCTTTTAAAGTGTTTTTTAGAAAAGAGTGAAACATCAAGCATTTTTATTGTATACGGATATAGAAAGTGGTATCCGAAACGTTTTATAAAATTAAGCATATTGCCTGCTTTATGAACTATCGAGTTATAATGATCCACAAACGTTAGTTTTGAGTCTAGAATAATAACAAAATCTCTTATTTTATCGCATTTTTGTACACTTTCTATTCCTAATGCTTTATTTTCTGCTATACGTTACGAGATTACATTTTTTAACATTACGTTTCAATAGGCTTTTACAGCACCACGTATTAAAAACTTGAATCTCACTGCAAAATACATCAATTACATTATCATTCTTAATTTCTAAGTACAGCTTTATGTCATCAGCATATATAAGAACATTGAGGTTTAAAAAAAAAAGATATGTCATTAATGTATATAATGAAAAGAAGAGGTCCTAACCTATAGGAACCCCCGACGTGACTAGAATTGGAATAGACTTTTTATTATTGAACTTCACAATTTGCTGACGATCAGTTAAATACGATTCGATCCAATTGAGCAGTCTCATCTCAATTCCCATTTTTTTTCAAGCTTGAAAATTAACATTGGAATGTCTAGTCTTTCAAACGCTTTGCTGAAGTCGGTGAAAAGAGTCATTACGTGAAAACCTTTATCCATTGCATTTAATGAGTAATTGACGAATTCCAGGAGGTTCATAGCAGTTGAACGGCCTTTGAAAAAGCCGTGTTGTGCGTTAGTTAATTTATTTTTAATTTGTCTGAAAACATTTTTATTTATGATCGATTCGAAAAGTTTTGGAATGCATGATATTATGGAAATGCCACGAAAATTTCGAATATCGAATTTTTTGCCAGATTTATAAATTGGTATGAGGAAAGACTTTTTCCATTCCTTTGGAAATTCACCACTATCCAGTGACATTTTGAACACCCAGAATGAGTTGTAAGTTCATTTGCTATGTTTTTCATGAATACTGGTGGAATTTCATCAGGTCCTGCGCCTTTATATACGTGTAATTGTGTTAGACCTGTGTGAATGTTTTGTCCAACAATGTTACTGACACCAATATTACCTGGATAGTCAGGAAAGTATGAGAAATATTCAAAATCACGATCATTGTGAATCAAAATTATGTTAACATTATCCAATTCAGCTTCGGAGCTGTACCAAGGCAATTGGACGATTTTGTAAACACAATCAATAGGAAAAAATTTTATTAGCTGAATTCGACAAGCATAATAGCATGAGAATATTAACAATAGAATCTTGTCACAATTCCATCTTTTATCCATCATGTGAAGCTGATGTTTGTCTTCAAAAATTCAAAGTCAAGTGAAGTCGATTCTGGCGTTGGTACCCAAGACACATTGCATGCTCGTGTCAGCTTGATCAACCGAATTATATTTTCTTTCAGCTGGAAAATGTTTTTTTTTCAGCTTTAAATCAACACACAGTGCAAGCTCAAAATGACGATTGAGGGCAATAACACCGCATTTGTGAAGCTAAAATATGGAAAGTCTTGCGTTTATTAATTTATTCTCAGATAGCTCAACTACCTAAACGATACTCGCAATGTATGATCCAACGTCTTTCAGTAACTCACTGAATAAAACACTCTGTGACCACCCCCGTGAAATATGCCACCACCTCAACCATATTCGCATTCAAACCTCGCACCAATATTTCCATCAATTCATCACCTTATCCGTCAACACTTGCTTCGCTTCCTTCCCCAAGAGTGACGACTATCGATGGAGTCCTCTCCAACTCCAAATGATCACCATCGTATCGTCTGTTTCCTTCCTCCAGCTCCCCGTGGGGAGGAGGGAACCAGTTCCCATCCACAATCAATCAACGTAACGATCATCAGTTCATTTACACCAAGCGGCGAGGGCATCCATCTCTCCGTCTCCGCATATTCGCACATTCGCAAGGTACATAGATCACAATTAAAAATGGGTGTGCAGTGATCCCCATCGGCAGTGGTCGTGAATCTATTGCACTTTCAATTTCCAACCGCGGGACCGAACCCAGAGCGAGGTCGGGTGGCGTCAATTAAATCATAAAAAAAAGTACAACATAACTACATTCCACCTGCCATTTTTCTTGCCTATCATCTTAAGCTAGCGCATTCAAGTTACAAGTTTTTCCCAGATTGGGAAAATGAGCAACCGGTAGCGCAGAAATATTATGAGAGATCTGTATTGAATAATAGGCAAGGTGAAGGGAGAGGTCCAATGCTTTCAAAAATGGAAATTACCACTAGTTAATTAAGCACTAGGAGCGACCAATGGCACGCGTGGAAGTTGGTGATGATGATCTTGTTGCGTGTGGTGATAAGCGATCGTTGAACTTCTTGCCCGCGATTGAAAACGTCCTTCTTGCTAATGGGATAATTCCCTTCACGACATTGACGCGAGCATGCTTTCACTGCAACTGAGCCGTGAATTAATTATGTCAATCAGAGCTCGACTGAACGAAAAAACGTCGCATAATATTTAGCTAATCTTGAACTGGACTGGAACTTCGTTGTAGTTTCTAGTACTGCACAGCCCGAAAATTGCCGGCGCCGGTAATTGCAGGCCACACGATGATTGATCGCTTTTTCCTCCCATTATTGTTCTGGTCCAGGCAAGGGACCCATCATTCAAAAAGGCACCTGCCTCGTCTCTCCGAATCACTCTAATTGATCATCCATTTTCCGGTAACCTACCAGAACAAAACCAAGGGAAAAAAAAAGTTTGAAAAGGCACGACCGAGAGGCAATTCGATGTAACATTTCGATTTATTCGGAAACCACTTAAAAGATCATCTCGCAGGTCAGGTTCGAATCGAAGAGCTCGGGGCAAGTCAAGTTCAAAGGCGTGTGAATTTGGGTTCTGTTGTGTTTTTTTTTTTTTTTTTTTTAATGCGTGGGCCCGTGAGAGAAGGAAGGCAGAGACAAAAGAAGTTTGCTGAACAAACGGCATCGAAGCGACCGGAGGAATGATCTATTAACAGGTCGGGTGGCTGATTCGATGTGGTAAGGTGCTGATGCGTTTTTCGGGCGAGTGGTGCGCTCTGTGATGGCAGTTTGCGACGGGTAGGGGTTGAGATTTTGGGTGTGAATCTCTTGGGGTTAGAGTTATCAAGGGGTATTTGGAGGTTTGAGTGGTTTTAGAACCCAACGTGTTCTATGGGATTGAAGCAGATTTTGACATTTTTGCTCAACTGATCATGACCAATTTAAAATTAAGTCGGAATGAGTGTTTAAAAATTTTAACAGTTTTCTTAAACTTTTCTCAGTTGATTGGAACGCCAGACTAATAACCCAAGTATCAAACTTTAGTGTTTAAAGTAAAATTGTACATTTGTTTAGAAAACACTTTATAGAAACACTTTTAAGAGCGTATGGGTAGAAAGATTGTTATTAGAAAAATTTGAAAATTTAAACTAACAAATTGAACTAAATGGGAATAGAGTTGAACAAAATGTGTGTACTCTTAATTTTGCTCTTGAAACAACACTTCTTTTAAAAGGAAATGGCTTCAAGTTTCAAAACCATGTTCCAATTTGTTCTTGTAGCCACTTTTCCGCTGTTTGAATTCTTATCAGGTTTCTTTTTTTTTATTATTATTCCTTTATTATCGAGATTTTTTGCCCTGGGCTGATTCATCTCCTGTCGTAGTCACTCAAATACCTTTTGGGTATTTTGGTAACTTGTTCGGGGGTGAAATTCGAACTCGTGACTTTGACGTGAGAGGTCCCGAGTAACACATTTTTATGCTTTTATGTGAAGTTAGCTTGTTTATAACCAAATCTAGTAATATAAAAGTATTTTAAACCGTTATAAAACATGTGTGTTGCTTGGGGTATGAATGTTAACCACTACTCCGGGGTCGCCCAACAATCGGGTTTTTTTTTTCGATGGCATACGCCACAAAAAATTAAGTTTTGGTTTTGAAAAGTCTCTTTCAAAATGACTGAGAAGCTCTTAAAAAGGACCATTCAGTTTTATAGCCACTACCTTCCGTGACTTTATTTCTCTCTATTTCTCTCTCTCTCTCTCTCTCTTTCTCTCTGCCTGTTGGCTAAAGCATGCCCTACACGCCCAATCCATTTGCCTAAATTTTAAGACGATTAAGAATCCGTATCGTTTAAAAAGGAGTCTTTAAATATGTGTTAGTTGCTGACATACTACAAAAGTTGGTATCAATGGGCGCAGTAGTGCCTTGAAAAATGTTTGTTATTTTTTTCAATTAACAAGTCAAGTTTTAGTTTTAATTTTCCAAATTCAGCAACCTGCTAACGACTGAATTAAGTTGTTAAACAGTTTGCTCAACTTTTGACTGCTCGTGACCTGACCTTACCAAAGTTTCCAGCCTCGATAATGTTGATGCACTGTTGCAGCAGCTACTGGTCTGTTCCTGTCAAAGTTCGTAACAAGAATGAACTGAATCAGCACAGCTTGCTGGTATTTATAGCTAAAGGTCCCCCATGTCAATGCGTTCCGTTGGTTTTGTTTACTCTGACAAAGTGAGTAGATTTTCGCATAGCTTACTACAAGTTTTATTTCGTTTCACGCTGAGTACATTATACCCAAATCAAATGGTTATACCCTAATCAAAAGGTAATCTTATACTCTTAAAATCCTACAAAGCATCTAAACATTTCCTTCACACGTACTCTGTATACTACAATGACCAACAAGCATGCTACGAGGGAAGAGTCATTATATAAGGAAAAAAGTGTCTACAATATTGAAGATTCCTTGCAAAATTCTTTAAAAGAAATTGTTAATTATCTGTATTATGTTAGAGGTTAAGTTAAGAGGGTTTTGAATTAGTTTGTCTGTGAAATATTATGAATTTGGTTTTGAGATGTTACATTTCTACTAGAGGAAGCTTCTTTTTTGACAGATAGGCCTATTTCGTCTGCGACTTACAGACTTCTTCAGTGTCAAGTGCTCGACACTGAAGAAGTCTGTAAGTCGCAGATGAAATAGGCCTATCTGTCAAAAGAGAAGCTTCCTCTAGTGGAATTTAAAGGAATTTGCTCGCGTTTACTAGTGATAATTTTGAAAAAGTGCTTCAATATTTTATTTTTATTTTGTTAAAGTGATCATATAGAGTGTTAATTTAAAATTCTCCTAGTTTCTCAATCACAATCGTTCTACTAATACGCTCAAAAAGTTTTTTTAATGGTGTTTTAAAAAAAAGTGAAAGTGACTACATTTCTAACTACTCTGTATGAATCAATCCAAGCAATCATACACAGAAAAAAATAATTAATTTTAACAAGCGCGTAAAATTTCCCCTCGTTTAATCCCAAGCCAAAGGAGGCGTAAACAACGAAATTGTTTGCAATCTTTCATGCGCCATACAACAATGTTTGCAATCTTTCATACAACAGGCTAGATTCAGGCGTTATCTGGCTTAAACTTAATTGAAATATCCCATCATTTTCGGCGAATTCTAGCGTTCCCTTTATGTGCATTAGATAACGCAGAAAATTCAATGTTTCTTTTTATCTGTGTATGTAATCGATAGAATGAAAACTGCATTTCAAGCTTTGCGTTGAAAGAAGCAATAATACCAATGACCCTGTTTAAAAATCAATGACATTTTGATGAAATCTCAATCATTGTTTCCTCACCTAATGAGATATACAATTGTATTTCGGTAAAAATCGTAGGAGATTTTTCATTGAAAATGACATTTGTGTGCCTTGCTTTTGAGTACCAGAAAATTCAAGTTAAATTGTTGGCTTTATTGAAGTTTTAAAGCGTGTTTTAAAAAACTTCCGATGCCAACCACATGTATCTGCACACTAAGAAATTTAGAATTTTACACGAGACGTAATCCATATTTGAAAAAAGTCGGGAACGTAATCAAAGATTTCGTGTAAAGTTATGTCCCCTGAAAGTGACTCATACCAAATTCGAGGAAAAATGTGTTTGATTGAATTTATTTTCTCATCTTTTTCAACTCATTGTTATGTGCTGAAGGACGCTTGCATGTGTTGGTCTCAGTGGACAGAAATTTACATGACATTTTGGTAGTATGTAGCTACCTCCAGGAGACCACTTTAAACGCATATTATAATCTGCTTCGGATTTTTTTTTTTCAATTTTGCACGCACTTCTTGTTTCGGATGACATTTTTTCATCTATCCTTCTGAATTGGCTGCAAATGCCCTACGAGGCTTGTCTGCCGCTCACATGAGTGTTCTTTAAAGCATAATCCTTAGTTCTTAATTGAACATTGCCTTCCCAAATTATTAAATCATAGTGGCAAGCACAATGATCCGCTGATGCTCTAGGGCAGTCGAATGTATTTCTCACCCGAAAAGACATTTGATTTGATCAGGATTCAAACCCTTGACCAGTGATTTGGAAAACCGTCGCGTTTTCCAACTTCACTAAGCGGATGTTTTATCAATAAAATTTGAGTTACTTTCAAAATGTTTTGATAGGACATGTCCTCAAGAGATGATTACCCAAGCAACAATTTTAGTTTTATTCCAGCCATATAGCACTCCTCCTGGCTTTGTTGATAAAACTAAATTCAAAAATGTTTAGTCTACCAACATCTCCTCTAAGCTTCTTTAAAGCCGAAATTTGTACAAAGTGGCCCACTCTATAGACGGCTGTGAAAATAAGTTAAAAAAACTTTTATAAGACCATTAAGATTTTCAAAATGTTCTGGTGAAAGATATTATGACCAATTCAGAGCCATCATAAAACCTATTGGCTGCCATGAAAACCAGCATACGGCCAAATGGCCACAGCTGTCAACCTTCACTGCGATATCGTAGTTGGTTTTTTGTTGTTCTGCTTAGTTCGATTCTCTGCTCTTCCGATTGCAAAACAAATTGCGTTTTCTGCAGCGTATTATGCTCCAAATCATATGCGCATTTCACTTTATGGTGAATATTGGCACGATAAGACCCGAAAATTAATGCGCCTCGAAAATTATGCGAATTTGCAACAACTTAAAACAAATATATTCGATAAATCAATCATGAATTTCCTGAAAAGTGCTTGGAATTGGATGAGATTATCTAAAAGAATGCCGACATTAGTATCCGATCTACAGTTTATTTGCATACCATTGAAAATTTGATGCATTTATTTTTCCGCATTTCAATTATTTCTTAAATTTCAATATGACGATTGGAAAAAAATCACAGTTTTGCCATAAAGCCAAGTTATCTTCGAAATGACTATTATAAAACTATTTGGTCTTATTTTGACTTCCTTCAATGCCAATTTTCTGTTTAATGCATTTATTATGGTTTTGAAATGCTTTTTCAACTGACCATAATAAGATAATATCAATGAGTCCTAAAAGGGCATTTCAATACAGAATTTTACGAGTTCATAAAATCGAAATAAAACCTTTGGTAGGAGTAAAAGGAATTTGAAAAACAAGGTTTATCGTTGTAAACAAGCTGTGTAGGTTTTCATAAACCTGACTAAATTATGAAACCTATTGGCACCTCTTGGTGCCATAATAAAACCAAACCGATTTCAAGTGGCTTTCATAAAACTTTAAAAAACTTAATAAAGCAGGATGGTGTTAGCAATGTAACTTGGGTATAATATTGAACAGCATAAACCTAGTATGATTATCATGTTTTCATCCATATTACGACCCCCGAGTTATACGCTGGCTTCTTTAACTGCTTGCTGATTTAATTTGATTTATCAGCGACACAAATTACACTCATAAATTTCTTCTTCTTCTTCTTCTTTCTAAAATTCTTTCCAGTGAGAATCCGGAATCACTTATTGTGTTGCAGCGGCACGGAAAGTGATCGCTGCAAGAATTCTTTTAGAGCGGTTTGTTAACCTAGGCGCTCACTTTCTGTGGTATTAATTTCGCGGTGTTTCGTGCAGTGAGTCACCAATTATTCCAGGTGGAAGCCGAGAGGAGAGAAAAAATTCAGCACACCCACGTTGATAATCAAACGTGGTCCGCAATAAAAATCGCAAAAACGTTGAAAATCGCCAAATCAACCGTGTATGATGTGCTCAAACGATTCAAGGAGCAAAAGAGCGTGGATCGAGTGCCTCAAGGTAAGCGTCGTAGTGGAACATATGGCCAACAAACTGAACCAGAAGGTGTTGAGAACCGTCAGAGCAATCCCTGGACTATCAGATAATGAAATAGCACAAAAATACGCTGCTGCTCGCAGTACCGTCCGGAGAATTCATTTGCGAGCAGGACATCGTTCTTGTCGAGCCAGCAAGCAACCAAACAGAACGTTGAAGCAAAGTTTCGTCACCAAAACTCGAGCTCGGAAATTGTACCAGCAGGTTTTGACGAAGTACGAAGGATGCCTGCTCATTGACGATGGAACCTACTTCCTGGCCAAAAATTCTACATGGCGACGGCACGAGGAGATGTTCCTGCGAAGTTTAAGTTTGCTTTTATGGACAAATTTGCCCAAAAACTGATGATTTGGCAAGGGATATGCAGCAGCGAAGCAAAGACCTAAGCGTTCCTGACGAATAAGATAATGGACTCGAAGCAAGGAAGAATGCCTCAAAAACCGCGTACTACCCTTCATTAAAGCTCATAAAGGTCCCGTGAAGTTTTGGCCAGATTGGGAAAGTTGCCACTACATCCGGGAAGTCATCCAGTGGTACCGCGATAATAACGTAGATTTCATCGATAAAAACAATAAAATCAACCACACTGCCCGCAGTTCCGGCCCATCGAGAGATTTTGGGCAATAATGAAGCGGAAGTTTAAGAAAAGTGGAAAAACGGCTCGGGACGCGACTCAGATGACCAAAATGTGGAACAAATGTCCCCCGACTTTTTACAAACATGAATTACGTCTCGCGTAAAACTCATAATTTTCAAGTGTGTGAGGTTTGATAATTTTAACGTTTGTCTTCTTTGCATAATTCCAATCATGAATCAAGTTGACAGCTTTAAGATAAACAAATATCAAGGGATGTGATCAACAGCCATTAAGAATCAAACAAATCATGCGGGGCTTTATAAACATATTTGACTCAGCTTTGAAGCTGAACAATGATCTTGGGACAGCGAAACGTAAGAATAAACGTAAAGGCATCAGATTGATTGAAACGTTTGCAACAACCACTTCTCAATGCAATTGGATGAGGACTTTATCGTCCTCAAAGTAGCAAAGTAGGTTGAATAAAGGTTGCCTGATGTATGAAAAACCTTTGATATTTGAAATAAAAAAGTTTCAGTGAAGCTTTTGGCTGTTTCAAGAAAGCAAGAGTTCAACTCTAACATCAGAACTTATAGGCAAAAGTATCCAAGAAATGATAAGCTTAACAAAATTTAAGATATCAAAAAAAAGTGAGGTACAATGAAAAATAATACTTATCATGCTAGAGGGCCACTGGCATTTTATTTTTCTATGTTTTGAAGACTTTTGTAAAAAACACGATCTTCTAGTAGATGTAATTTGAAAATAAATGGTGTCATGACCTACGTAAAACAAGTTATTTTTCAATTGGAAAAAAGTCAATTTTCTCAGAAAATGCTTTGAATTTGTCATATTTCAAAGCCCTCTCATAAATCAATACTTTAAATTGGAAATGATTTCAATCAAACGTTCTAATTTTTCAAATAACATATGGCTGAGTTTTTACTCATTTAAACTTTAACTTCCAAATCAATGCAATTTAATAAATACGTTTGCAGGATTCTACTAATTCTAGGGCTTTAATTCATTAGGGCGAATCGACAATTGAGAGACTCTCTCTTGCCTCGTTCTCTTTCATTAATTACAGCGCCATTATAAAACTATGGATTGATTTTTTTTACACAGATCGCAAGATAAGAGTGCTGGTTAGCATATTGAGCAAACAGCCAAAAGAAAAATGTGAAAATGATTGAGCTATTGGTGAAAGAGGAAGTAAACAGAGAGAGTCTCTCAATTGTAGATTCTCCCTAATGAAACAAAAAACCTAGAATTCCTCTAATTTCACGATTTGAAATATTGCCTATATTAAATCCCAGGCAACACAAAACTTACTGTTAAGTTGCTTTAACTTTATTGTGACTTAATTGAGTTGCTAACAAGTCACTTCAACTGATTTGCAACAAATGTGCTGTTAGGGTAACCAGTTGACTAAATGGAGCTTGTTCGATTTGAATTCACGCCTGATAATCTTCAATTTACGCATAAGTATACGTTTATGATCGCGTGAGTTCTGTTGAAAAATTCAGAGTCCACTGTGAAAAGAGAAGGTCACGCAAAGGGTGCAACGTTCCCTTCGAGAATACTGTAAGGTTGGCTGATATTGATCATGTGTATCTATTGTCTCAGTTCACAGAGGCTCTGAATAAACCTTCGATTTTCAAAATGTTATTTCAGATCACACTCAAGTGCTTTCTTCTTTGTTTTTTCTGTTCTTTTACTCTGATATTTGCTTAACGACCAAATAGGTGTGAGACAAAAAAGAAATTTGTACTCAAAGAAATCTCTCAAGTCACATTTACAAACCATCCAGCTTTATTGAGTTTTATTCACGTTTTATGAAAGCCACTAGACATCAACTTGGTTTTATAATGGCACCAAGAGGTGCCAATAGGTTTCATATTTTAGTCAGGGTTATGAGAACATACACAGCTTGCTTACAACGTTGCTAAAAACCTTGTTCTTCGCAAATTCCTTTTATTCCTATCAAAGGTTTTATTTCGACTTTATGAACTCGTAAAATGCTGTTTTGAAATGCCGTTTTAGGACTCATTGATATTATCTTATTATGGTCAGTTTGAAAAAGCATTTTAAAACCATTTTGCTTCCAGTGAATGCATTAAACGGCAAATTGGCATTGAGCTAAGTCATTGTGGTTTTAAAAAGGCAAAAAACATGCCCAAATAGTTTTATAGTAGTCATTGCGAAGATAAATTGGCTTTTTGGAAAAACTGTGATTTTTTCCAATCGCCATATTCAATGAGTAATAATTGAAGTGTGGAAAAATAAATGCAACAAATTTTAAATGTAATGTAAATGAACTGTTGATTTGAGACCAATTTTGGAATTCTCTAAGATAACTTTATTGAATTCCATCAATTTTCAAGAAATTCAAGATTAATTTATTGACTATGTTTGTTTTAATTTTGTTTTTGTTGTTGCATAAATTCCGAGGTGCATCAGTTGTCGGCTCTTATCGTGCCAATAAAATTCAATGCGCATATGATTTGGAGTATGATACGCTGTAAAAAAAACTCACTTCGTTTTGGATATTTTGCCATCAAACAAAATTTCCCACAATACTAGAACTTTTTTCTTAGATATTATTTACTGCTAAATGAATCAGAACAGCAGAGGATCGTTCAAAGCAGAATAACAAAAACCAACCACGATATCACAGTGAAGTTTGACAGCTGTGGCCATTTGGCCGTATGCCGGTTTCCATGACAGCTAGCATCTTTCACTAGAACATTTTCAAAATCGATATGGTCTTATAGAGGCTTTAACCTATAACCTAACATGTATTAACCTGTTTTCACAATCGTCTATACAGTGGGCCACTTTGAACAAATTTCGGCCTTAAAGAAGCATAGAGGAGGTTTTGGTAGACAAACAAGTTTTGAATGTAGTTTTATCAACAAAGCCGGAAGAAGTGCTATACGGCTGGAATAAATCTAAAATTGTTTCTTGGAAACCGACAGAACGCGAAATAGGAATCACTATTGATATAAATAGAACCAAAACCATGTAACTCCTATCACCAGGTCTGTTCGAATGATTGTTTGCATTGTTTCAACATAACAACATTCAATTAGCAGCCAAAATTAATTTCCGGATGTACACTAAGAACCGATAATGACCAATTTCAACCTACTGGTCTGGATAACGCTTCACACCGATCATACCCTCAATTAATATGCCCTCATTTCCAACCGAAAACAACTGTGTCACTTGTTGCCTAACGTCTAGAACTTTCCTCCTGGTCAACAATGAATAACATCCTCCTCGCATCAGCGAGCTCCTTCCTCCCTTAATTCCCCAAAAACTAACAACCGTCTTCCAAGACTACTTCAACAACCTGCGAGACACTCTCCCAAATGCGTCGTACATCCCTCCGTAACAACCGTCATGGGAGGATACGCACGCAAGAACCAAGACGAAATGAACGTCTTAAAAAAACCACGCCGTCGCCCATCCTTCTTCTTACTATCGCCTTAGCCCGTAGAATTTCCTTTCACACCTGGGTGAGTTTTCTTCGACAAAGGTTCGCACGTTGCTCACGGAAGTGTATCGGAAACTTCCCATACGGTCAACACCCTCGCAATAGGTTAAGACAAAACAGTAGATACTTACATCATCTTCGTCCACGTAGCTGTAGACGTCCAGATTGTCGATCCGGACCGTTCCCTGGAAGGGATAGCAGAGCGTTCCCTGCGAGATCGACGAATTGGACCAAACGGTGGCCGTTTGGTCCCGGGAGTTGCGTGCCCCCGAACCGGTCACGGCCAGGGCAAACTCCTGCGGTATCAGTACACAGGTTTCCATTATTCTTTAAACTTCTGTTCACCAGCTGTCACTCGATCATTCACAATCTGTTTTTTTTTATTCAATTGTAGCACTTGAACTCTTGATAGACATATTGCAATTCACAGTTTCACATAGCACTTGACACTTGGCGGGTTTTCAGTTGATGACATTTCCAACCGACCACGGACAAAGAGTTTGCTTCGGCAGATGATCTTGGATCAAAACCATAAATTCTCTCGATTTTACGTTCTCGTAATAACAGATCTTCAACGTTCAGGTACGCCGGAAGGTTGCTATTGCACGCATTTATCCGCGAGTACCGACGGGGTAGACACAACGACACCAAAGTCCTGATCAATGCGCGATCACACGACACAAAACAAACAAACGCAAAACCGAACAACTGAAAACCGGGAGTACAAGTCCCGGACGACCTATTCAAAACACAACGCGGAAGGAGATGGGAAGAGAGCCCAGTGTTAGAAAGCCAACCCGCTGGCTCGACGTTTGCACAAACACTGTTCGCTGGAGATAGTCGCGATCTAACCGTGACCTTCTTGGTCCAGACCCGTGTGTACTGGAGCTGATCGATACAGTTTCTGTTGTTGTTTTCCGATTCTGCTCTCATCCACACGCGACGATCACTACCCGAGCGAGAGCATAAAGCTCACCTGAACTCGAACTGCTACTACTACAACGACGACCACGACGACGACGACGAGTCAGGAACCTGTCCTGCTAAAGCCGACGAACTGTAACAGACGGGCCACATAAGAGAGAGCGCGCGCGCTCAAACTTCAACCTGAACCTGTTGCGTACTCATGCGCCACCACCGTAAGGTGCTTCAACGGTGATCCCATACCAACACACACATCCCTATGTGTATGGATCACTATGAGCCCGCGGAAACCACTCCGCGGTAAGGTACCTTCTTCTTTCGCCATTCCTTTTGTTTGTTCATCACCGAGTCCTCTTTAAGCTGCAGCTTCTGTCTCCGCCTTGGTTTTTGTTCAAATACCGCACAATGTGCTTGATCGATTCTCTCCCGAAAGCCACTCTCAAGCTCTCCCCCCATGCTATGCAAGAAAGCATTTTCATCGATTCCAATCCGTTAAAACAACCTGCCTCCATCGCGAGAGCGAAAGCTCGCTCACCCGATCACTCTCTTCCTCATTTTCCCACATTCTTCGATTCTTTGTTTCCGATCGTACCTGGGCTCGTTGGTCATCAGCAGCGCATAAAACTCGCACGAGTTTCCTACCACTGAGATTTCGCCATCCTTTTCGCACTCCCGGAGCAACCCATCTCCCTCGCTCGACCGGCCGCACCATACCAGCAGAATCGAACCCTGCTCTGATTGGTTCGAATCAGCGTTCGCGCACGCTGATTTAGGGTGGGATCAAAACATCGTTCCCTCTCTCCAACTCGCCGAACTCTCGCTCGCGCATATCCACTTTATTGAACACGCTTCGATCGGTGATCGTTGAACACGATCGTTTGCCGTTTGCCCCCCAATCACCGTCGCCCATCCACCACTGGCAGCATAAAAGAGAATAGCAATCTCATTAAGCGAACACTGTTACCCCCCTTTCGGTCCACTCCGCCAACTCCACCAATCGATTCCCGCTGAAGGAGGATAACGAACCGAAGCGAAAGCGCAGTTCGTTCGTTCTTCTTCTTAGTTGCGATCCTCTCGCGGAACAAGAAGAACCGATGAACGCGAAACTGGCTTCTTGGCTTACGCTTTGATGATGACGACGATGGCTGGCGTTGCTCGCTAGGTAAAAAAGGAAGGACTACGTGATTTTTCGCTTCCCTTCGTCCCGGGTTCCCCTTCCCGAGAAATAAAGGGGGGTAGTCGAACTGGTGATTTTTTCTGTACTTGACTGCCAGGATTTCTCGGCGGAAGGGTTCTTGATGCGCTGCAAGTCAATTGAAATTATAGACACACACACACACACACATACACACACACACACACACACACACACACACACACACACACACACACACACACACACACACACACACACACACATACACAGGCTGCTTTCGGGATGCATCTGATTGGGAAGGAAAATGACTTACGCGACTTCATTCATGGATCGAATCGAGTTGTGAGAGGGGGGTGGGGGGATGGTTGAGCCGGCGCAGAGAATCGTGATCAGAAGTTCGGTTCATTGATGGGATGCGATTTTTCGGATGATTTGTCGTTTGATGTTGGGGTAAGTTTCAAAAATATGTCTTGTCTTAGATGGGAGATAGGTTAGTCGAAGATTTTTTTTTGTTTTATATTGGAATTAACGATTTTTTTTTCAATTCCGCCTGGATTCTATGTTTGGTGATAGTCGATGAGAGCATCTTTTAACCAGTCAAATAATAGGTTGGTAAAAGTAAACAAGAATAACATGGATTCAAGGGGTTCCCACTGAATTTTTTTCTAAGGGTGGGGGGGGGTACCAAAAAATCCTTTTTTTTGTTTTTTGTGTGTGGGGGGGGGTATTGTGGTGGTGTGTATTTTTTTTTTTTTTTGTTTTTTTTTGTTTTAAATTAAAAATTTTTTTTTTGGGTGTTAAATTGATAATGGATAAAGGTCGACTTCCAAAGATCTCACAAACACGTTCGTATTTAACACTTTATTCGTTGAAATCCAAAGTTGTACAAGAGAACGAATCCTACTTCTTACATGGTTTATATAGTCTATCAAACCGGAACTCCATACAACAATATAATGATACTATATCAAGATTTCACAATCTAGACAAACTAAACTAGTGAGAATGGTGAGGGGTATAACTATTTAACACCTCCTCCCTTTGAAATAAGAAAATTACAATTTTGCTCTACATCCACGAGACTACGAATCTTTTCGGCTTTTTCTTAATTCTCTGGCTCCTACGCTGCTGTGGTGACTTCTGTGGAGATGGAGTACTATTCTCCCGAGGTCTCTTCTTTGTTCTTGGCTGGATAGATTCTTTAGGTATATTTCTCATTGATTTTTTGCTCTGTGTTTCAACTTTCGGATATATATAGTTGTCTTGCTCTACCATTCTCTTTTTCATCTGATTCCTACTAGCCAATCTAACACTACCATCAATATCTACATAGTATGTATTTTTACTGTTCACCCCAACAACTTTTGCTTCGACCCAACTTCTCATAGCTCTCACTTCAGCTTTATACCACACTAAGTCACCTACTGAGTACCTACTATCAGTCATTTCTTGCTTTTTTACACTATTTCTATCTCTTTTATCAGACACATCGATATCAAAGTGAACTCTCCTCGCATCTTTCTTCATGGGTTTCAAGTTAATCTCAAGGTCAGTTCTAGGCACAAAGTTGAATAACTTGCTAGCAGGTGTACATCCTATTGCTTGACTGTAGCTATTGCGGTAACTGAATAGGAAAATTTCGACAATCTCAGACAATTTCATATGGCTAAACTTTGGATCAATCAAAAGCTTTTGTATTCCGTTTTTTGCAGTTTGTACTGCTCTTTCAGCGAGACCATTACCCTCCGGCGAGTATGGTGGACTTTTCAATAATTTAATCTTTAACGAATGCGCGTATTCGTGAAAAGCATGACTACTAAAAGGTGGGCCGTTATCAGTAACGATTGTATCACATGTACCAAATATTCTGAAAATTGAATTCAATGAGATGATCAAGGCATCCGAATCCGTTCGGTTCATAATTTTTACATCAATCCATTTTGAGTTCGCGCAAACTAAGATCAGGAATGTTTTTTCCCTCAGGTGAAAGAAATCAAGATGAATCCTTTCAAACGGACGGCGTGCTTCCGGCCATGATGAATACTCTTTCTTCACAGCTTTGCCAGTACTACTACACACAGAACATCTTTTTACAAATTCCTCAATTTCCTTGTCCAAGCCCTGCCAAAACACATATCTACGAGCTGCCTGTTTCATTCGAATAACTCCGAGATGACACCCATGCAACAACTCTAAAACACGCAACCGACACGACCTTGGAACAACTACTTTTTCAGAATATAGTACACAGTCTCCTTGTAAAGACAGTAAGCACTGGTTCTGTAAATAAAACTTCAAAACAACCGGCACCGCACTTTCTTTCCATCCCTCTCTCACACAACTATACAACTTCTTCATGAACTGATCTCTCTGAGTTCCCCTACCTATCGTTTCAAGATCAATTCATGGTAACTCATCTGTAACACACATTAATTAAGCAACATCTGAATCTATTCCTGTTTCACCTGATATTGGTAATCTGCTTAGCGCATCCGCATATGGGATCTTCGTACCTTTCCGATAAACGATATCAAAATCAAAGATTGATAAAATATACGTATATTTCTGTAACCTTGCTGCTGCGAGAGGAGGGATACCTTTCTTCAAATTGAAAATACTTGCCAAGGGCTTATTGTCCGTAACCGCAGTGAACTTCTTACCGTATATGTACTTGAAACATTTATTAAACCCAAATACCACTGCTAAAGCCTCTCGGTGGAGGTTTGGGTACTTCTTCTCCGCCTCGGAGAGAGTACTTGAGACATAGAACACTGGCTTTTCAACCTCATCAATGACATGGCACAATACTGCACCAACTCCATCTGAACTTGAATCACACACTACTACAATCGGCAAGTCCGGATCATATAGTTCCAAAAGATTGTGACTCAACAAAAGTTTCTTACACTCTGTGAAAATTCGTTCACACTCATCGCTCCATACGAATCGAACATGTTTCTTCAACAACGAAAGTTTCTTCAAAGTGGACTAAGCTTTGGAGAGAGATTTGGAATGAATTTTGAGTAGTAGTTGATCATCCCTAGAAATTATTTCAACTGAGTCTCATTCTGTGGTCTAGGTGCCTCTGCTATAGCACGAACTTTACCTTCTGATGGTTTTAACCCTTGTTGAGAGATCTCGTGTCCTAGATATTGAATCTTCCTAACTAGAAATTCACTCTTGTTCAGATTAACCTTAGCCTTGAACTCCTGCAATCTCTTAAGCACTTCATGAATTTTTTCAACTATACCTTCGATTGAATAACTTCCAAGCAAAATATCATCCAAATAACACACGACGCCTTTAATTCCATTCAACATTTCATCCATCACTCTCTGAAACGTGGATGCTGCACTCGAGATTCCAAATGGCAATCTCTGAAACGCGTATAAACCCCTATGTTTATTTATCACCAAATACTTCTCCGATTCTTTCGAGACACTTATTTGCATGTATGCACCTTGGAGATCTAATTTTGCAAAGAATTGATAGCCACTCAACTGTGCAAAAACATCGTTAATATTTGGTAGCGTATAGTGCTCATTACAAATCATCTTATTCACTGTCACCTTACAATCCATACATATACGCACCTCGCCATTCGCTTTGGGTACTACCACGATAGGAGACGCCCACTCACTGCGTTTCACAGGAACAAGAATGTTCTCTCGCACTAGTCTATCGATCTCATCGGACACCTTCTCACGTAATGAAAACGGCACATCATACGGTCTGTAAAAAATTGGTCTTGCATCTTCTCTCAAATGTATACTAGCTACAAACTCACTCATTGGCTCTTCAAGATTACTCGAAAACACATCTTTGTACTTAGTAGTTAGCTCTGCTATCAGAGTATCTTTCGCACCTTCTAACCTCTTATCATCCACACACGCAGAAGCACTCACGTCATGTACAAAGAAACATCGCCACTCGGGATACAACACATCTAACCAGTCTCTTCCCATGAGGGGGAAAAACTTCTTATTACTGTCGACCACTATGACGCTCAGTGAATACAAACGATCACTCTCGTGCCTGACCTGAACTCGAAATGAACCCATAACCTTCAGAATGTTACCCGAAATTACACTCAACTTAACCTCACTTTTCCCTAAACGCGAATTCGGAAAGTAATTATCATAATCAACTTTGCTAATAACCGTACACGAAGCTCCAGAATCAATTTCAAAGTTTAGCCACTTACCGTCTAGTCAGATGTTCTTGAAGAGGGGCAAGCTGGACACCAGGTTAATGACGTTATCGTCGCAGTCGTCGTCGTCACTGCTAACACCGTTCATATTGGGTTTACTCCAGCAGTTCTTTGCGATATGCCCCTGTTTCGAGCAGTTGAAACACCGGATGCTGCGTCTACCTCTTTGTCGACTATTCCTTGAGTGTGATCTACCTCTTGAGTTTTCTTGACGGTTTCGTTGTTGCTCTCGGCCACGTGATTTAGACCTGCCTCCTCGGTTGTGACTTCCAGCGGTGATTCGGTTGGCATATTCCTGCTTATCCTTCATCTTCATCTGATCTGCTTCGATTTGCTCAAGATTCTTGGCTTTCGTGACTGCTTGGTCGAATGTCGTTTCATCTGCGCTATTCATTAGCTCCCCTTGGATTTTGGCGTTCCGAAGGCCAGCTATGAATTTATTTCTCAGAGCATTGTCGAGAAACTCTCCGAAAACGCAATGTTTCGAGAGCGCTTGCAACTCAACGGCGAAATCAGCAACTTTTTCGTGTTCTTTATGATTCCTCTTAAAGAACTCCACAGATTGCGCAATGCGGTTCTTCTTCGGACTGAAGTACGATTTCAGCTTCTCGATGACGACCTTGTATGTCACATCCTTGTGGGTTTGCGGATACAGCAGCTGTTGCATTTTGTTGAGCGCAGGCAAGCCAATGAAATAGACGATGAGTTTCCGCTTGAATACGTCGTCTTTGATATCGTTGAGTTCGAAAAAATTCTCTGCACGTTCCAAGTAATCATCGAAGTCGGCACTGGGCACAAAATTCTCCAATGTACCGATGAGTTTCGAGTTTGCGTTTCCAACTGCCGACGTGCCCGGTTTCTCTTCTGGCTGCGTCATCTTTTGACACTTCAATACGTCCTAACCTCACTTCCCGATCACGTGTTCGGTCCACCACGAGTGCGCGACACTAACACAATTTACTACGATAACTCACGCGTTCACCAGCAAATGCCTTGCTTATTTTCGCTCGTCGCCACTGTTAAATTGATAATGGATAAAGGTCGGACTTCCAAAGAACTCACAAACACGTTCGTATTTAACACTTTATTCGTTGAAATCCAAAGTTGTACAAGAGAACGAATCCTACTTCTTACATGGTTTATATAGTCTATCAAACCGGAACTGCATACAACAATATAATAATACTATATCAAGATTTCACAATCTAGGCAAACTTAACTAGTGAGAATGGTGAGGGGTATAACTATTCAACAGATAGCTTCGATGATGACGGAATATTTCAGAATTTCATGAAATTTCGTTTCATTTCAATTTAAAGAGATGATTAAAGGGTTTTTAATATTACGGATTTGAAGCTTTATCTGAGAACATTGACGTTTTGCCAAGGGGTCGGTCAATCTGATCAATTTAAAATTTTCAAACTATTTCAAAGCTTTTCCACAGATCAGTCCACTGATCGGGCAATCTTGGTAAAACAACTGGCCATTTTATTCAGTGTTTCAAAATAGTACATAAGTTAAGAACGCAGTTTCCTAGCAGCAAATAAATCACCACCAGCAGCACCACCCCCACTTACAACAACAGCAACAACAACAACAACAGTATTCACCAAGATACATCATGTCAACCGGCCGATGCATATCGTCATATCAGTACGTCAGCATTCATTCAGGCAAGCGACGGATTCAGGACGGATTACATAAAAAGATAGTGTCAACAAAGTGCAGTAAATAACTTTATGTGGCTTTATATTTTGAACCTCGTTTGTAATCGAAATTAATTTGTTGAAATAAAGTTAGTTCGGTTTGGAAGTTAGACGAAGCAAAATTTAGTTGCCATCTTTTTTTTTTTTAGAAACCGGAACTCCAGTTTTTAACAAATATCAAAACAAACTCAAGTCCTTCGATCTCTGTATGATTTACATTGATATATATTTCGGGAGCTCAAATGTGAGCACTAACATAATATGATACATACATAAAATGATATATTGCAAAGCGCGTTGAAGAGGAAATAAAATTGATAACCTGTTTTTAGGAGCCAAAAGCAGGACGGATGTTTGTGTTAAGAATGAATATGCTGATTCCTGATGCTAACTGATAATCGTTTTCGGAGCAATGGTGCATCGAATTCGATACCGAGTTGGTGCCATACTGCCATACCATAAGATCTAAGGCCTGTACTCGAAAAAAAGCACCATTTTTATCCGCGTGTAACTTTTTTGTCCGTGAGTAAAAATTGATAAAAATCTGGGTATAACTAGTTTGGAGTGAATTGTTTTCAAAAATTTCATAACAATCGGTTCAGTGGTTATTGAGATGTGATGGAAACAAGAAGAAAATCGCCGGAGAATTTTGCGCGCCGTCAAGGAAAATCCGACTGCGACCATGAGATGGAGGTACCGAACCGGCGTAATCAACAAAACACGACAGCCAAATCCCGCGCAAGGAAACTGTATCGGAAGTGATTAACGAAACGCGTTACGCAAATATATAGCTGTTTTAATTTTCTACGTCACCGATAAAAACCAACAAAAAACAAATAGAAACCGATGTGTGTGGTTATGGATGACGAAGCCTACATCAAGGCAGACGCAAAGCAGATACCGGGGCTGGAGTTCTACGTTGCCAAATCATGGTTTGATGTTCCGAAAGACATAAGGAAGGAGAAAGCGGACAAATTCGCCAAAAAAAATTTTGGTAAACCGTAAACCGTACATCACAACGGGTACCATCAACAGCGAAATTTACCGCACCGAGTGCCTCCAGAAGCGTCTGTTGCCCTTCCTGCGGTCCCACGGAGGCGAGACATTACTTTGGCCGGACATCATGCCATTACGCGCGATCGACGTTGGGTTGGTACAGAGACAATAACGTTGTTTTTGTACCAAAAACCGCCAACTCCCACAAATTCACCAGAGATTCGTCCGGTGGAAAGATTTTGGGCCATGATGAAGGTCAATGTTCGAAAATCGTCCAAGGTGTTTAAGAACGAGCTGGAGTTGAAGAAAGAATGGATGAAAGTGACCAAGGCGGTCGGCTCCACCATTGCACAAAATGTAATGAGGGGTCTTAAGGGAAATGTGCGGGTTTTCAGCGATGGAAAGGAAATTGAATAAAATTATTAGGCCGAAACATAATCCATATGTATTAATTAATTCTCTGAAAGTTTCAAAAAAATCTGACTTCAAATAAATTTTTGGCGAAAACTTTTGTCTGGTGCATTTTTTTCGAGTACAGGCCTTATTGCTTCAATGATTGAAAATGTGGATGACGGTGTTGAAATGCTAACACATCTGATTATTATTATTTCTTATGTATAATATTCTTATACGGTCCGGAATTTCAGATAAAATCTGCAAGTAATAGAAGAACAAATCTATTAATAATCATTTATTGATAGCTCCTTAAATTGGGAGTTCACTTGAAGATGTATTGTATCGTATTATTGGATTTTATTTGTGTTGTTATTTCTGGATTTTTGGAACATTCCGCCTGGACCATCTTTTTGTGCAGAATGTTCTATTGAATAAAAATATGACAATTAAGAAAAAGTTTTCAGGGATAAACAATATGAGTCATTACTTCAATTCACATATTCATAAAATAGTTGATCAAATTGATTCACGTTTGTGGAATATTTTATAGAGAAGGAGAAAACCTCATTGCCAGGAGTGATTTATTCCGGTTTTCTACTGTAATGAGAATATGTCTCTAATAAAACATCCTTGTGTATCCTAAATATTGAGATGATTTGGACCAAGCTCAGCATCATCGTTTTTCCGGACAAGTTTTAGAGAATCGTTTCATTTTAAATTTTCCGTATCTGGAAGTGTGGAACTAGATCTAGAAACAATTTCTTTTCAAATAGAACCAGCATTCATGTGCTCTTTTCACCTGATGGAAAACTGGCAAAAATATCCAAGATCTAATCCTGCTCAAGCAAGGGAAAAATCAGTTCACAGTGCACTCATTTCTCACTCATACGCATACACCGTCAGAAGTCACGGCCAGGACAATCTCCTGCGGTATCAGTACACAGGTTTCCATTATTCTATTAACTTCTGTTCACCAGCGTTACCAAGTGTGACTTATTCCGATTCTGTTCATTACAATTCTGCTTTCATTCTATTTATTTTTTAATGTTAAATTTTTATGGGTCTAAGTAGAACAAAAGCAATAACTCACAAAATTGATTCATGCTTCATTATGTAACTCAAATTCCAATCCTCCTACAACGATTCTATCATTAATTGAATTAAGATAGTAGATGTAAATTGCAAATAATTTCATAATTTTAATTCTAGATTTACTTCAATATTATGCAGACATGGTTTGATAAGGTCTTCGAAGGTTAGTCAAAATAACGGAAAGTTTTCTCTGAAATAATGTCCATGAATCTTTTACACGTCCACATTCACTGAATTAATGCTTTAGAGTCCCTACCCTTTTGCAAATCAATTGAAGTTACTTGAATGCAACTCAATTAAGTTACAATCAAGTTACTACAACAAATTATGTCAGTTTTGAGTTGCTTGAGTATTGCAATGCCACAAGGGGTACAGTTTGCGCCATCTGAACGTCTAATTTGAAGGTATAGCTTTCTTTTATCCACTTTCCCACTGATATTCAACAAAAACAGAATCTAACAGAATTGAGCAAAACTGGCAGCTGATCGTACACTGAATGAATCGCAGCAATGTGAACTTTTTCTCATTGCCATTTTTTTACCTGCTAAATCGTTAACAAATTTATTCAGTTTGATTCAGCTGAGCGAGATTGATTGTATCACACTAACTTTTTCAAATCGTACCTTAAACATAATTAAACATATCATATGCAATCTATTGCAACATAAAAATATAAAATGTCTGTTTAAGCCGTATCTCTGCTCTGATCATTCCAGCTGATTGCATTCACTGAGTCAAATTAATCTCATTCGGTGTATTCAAATTTGTTTCGCATGATTCTGTTTTATTCGTTTATTCTTTCTACAGTTTTTGTTTTCGAGAATTCGTGTAGAACCGTCTGATAGGAAACATCACACTCGTTCACTATTCTATTAGCAACTAAGAACTGCTATTTTATATCGGTGGTGCTCATGTGAGTGAATGAACTTTCCCATGCTTGATCTTGCTCTCAATTAAACTTATAAATATTACTTTGTTGTTATTTTTAATTGAATCATTTATTTGTACAGGCTAAATCGGATCAACTTTACAGAGCCAAGTTTTCATATTTATATACATCACTTATCTTATAACTAAAGTTAGGGGGATAGAACCGATTACTCGCGGCCGTCTCGAGGTTAATAGGAATAACAATTTAACGGATGTGAAGATGGAAGGGAATTTCAAGTATGGTTTTGCAAAACACATTTGGTATAAATTCTAAATTGTCAAAAAACTTTTATATATACAACTTTTGGTTTTCTTATGACTTGAACATTTTTGAGAAAGAAAAAAAAAACACAAACACACAGATAAAAAAAAAACTTATAGTTAACATACCGGTTAAACTAACTTCAATCTAAGGCTTATGTTAGTCAAAAACACATAAATGAGTTTCATGTACTCCAAATCACGTACAGCCAAAATATCTCGATTGGTACATTGGGTTGTCTACCTCGAGCCCGAAGGGAATCATAAAGCTCCGATCTGACTCCACGATGCTCAGCACAAGACCAAATAACGTGATCTGCGTCCTGATAGCCTTGTCCACACTCGCAGAGATTGCTGTCGCTCAGCCCAACCCGGTATAAATGAGCGTTCAAAGAATAATGATTGGACATGAGGCGAGACATGACACGAATGAAGTCTCGACCCACATCCAACCCCCTGAACCAAAATTTCATCGACACCTTGGGAGCGAAAGAATGTTGCCATCACCCCAAATCTCCTTTACTCCATTTATACGCCAGCTGACGAGTGACTATTGACGAAAAATAGGAAAAAAAATCATTAAAGGCGATTTGTCGATCGTAAATATCGCCTTCTATAGCACCCATCTTTGCAAGCGAGTCCGCTCTCTCATTGCCCATAATTGAACAATGAGATGGGACCCATTCAAAGGTGATGATAAAAAAACGCGAAGATAACGCACTTAGAAGCTCCTGTATTTTCATGAGACTAACATTGTTTATAATGTTACCTGTTTAAATTCCTTATTAAGCTGAACTCGAGGGTGAAGCAATACCCGAGCAAAGGATCATACCAAATAACAACAAGTTCTAAAACCAGGTTTGAGGCTCAAAATAACAGAATGAATAACAAAACAATACTCGTTGAATATCATAATAATAACTTATTTTGTTATTACTGCAAACAACATGATAACAAATCCTGTATTGTTAGCAAATTTATTGAAATAGTTTCAAATTATGTTATCAATCTAAAATCAAATTCGAATGCTAATAACTGAAAAAATAAGTTGATTAAAAGCAAGATGTCTTGTGCAAATGTGCTGGAAATATTTATATTTTAACAATTCAACTTATAACGTTCATAAAAAATAGTGTGTTCAAAATGTTAACATATGATAAAAAAATTAGCCAATGGTGATAACTAAATTTGTTGTGCGATAACAGCGGAAATCAAAACGTAAATTGGGATAACTTCTTGTGTGTGTGTGTGTGTGTGTGTGTGTGTGTGTGTGTGTGTGTGTGTGTGTGTGTGTGTGTGTGTGTGTGTGTGTGTGTGTGTGTGTGTGTGTGTGTGTGTGTGTGCGACAAATAATGTCACATCGGTTTCTCAGCCGTTTGTGAACCGATTTCGGCATATGAAAGCTACTACATTCCCATTGAACGCTATTACTTTTTTTTCGTTACGAAGATATTAACGAAACAGTACTTGACGGCCTATTATAATAGTAATCAAACAGTAGAGTCTCCAATTACATACTGAGCTATTTGTGTACCGATTTTAGTTTTGTTGATGCCAAATTGAAGTTATAAAACCCTTAAATAACTGGTCAAAATTTCATAATGATAGAATTTTTCCTCATGGAGATATTACAGTACCTGAGAGCACTATTGTGAGATGAAAATATACTCGTTGCAGTTCAAAAACGAACAAGACCAGGTTAGTAATGAGCTAATTAAAAAAGCCACTATTTTCAGATGGATAGTAAAAAAGAACCGAAAAAGGTATTTTCAGAAACCAACTTGCATTTTATTCATTTAGAAATGAAAACTTCAAAAAATACTTCTACTTTCTGCCGCATCTCCTAGCGGTAGTAAGCTGAAACTTTGGTCATAGGTGAAAAAATAAAGCTTGTGGGCATATTATTCAGTTGGTCGCTTTTTTGATCAAATTATCCGTCATTTTGGCCACGAAATTATTTGAGTATACTCTCCTCTTCAAATTGGTCCAGAACTTCTCGATTGGGTTGAACTGGGACACTTTGGGAGAGTTGGCATGCTTGGGCCGACGTAAGATCCGGCCAAAACACCACGTCGTCATCCTTGTGGTACTTGAGGTAAGTACGTCTCATTGTCCATAACGACCACCACGATCCGCTGATTTGACTCAATTCTTCAATATTCCAACGGAAGCATGTCAAATCTGCTCCAAACCCTCTGACTCAGGAAGAGTAGTAAAATACAGTGGATTATGTGGTATTGTTTCTTTTCCGGAGGATCTCAAAATCCAGCAGGGCCACCCCAAGTAGCCAATATGGTCAGACACCCTCAGCATGTACTCCGAATACAAATTTTGCCAAATCATGAAGTTTGATATGTCGCAAGCCAGGTTTTGGTAAAAATTTGATTATGATCACTGTTGGAGCATCACCCTAGTGTATTGAGATGTACTAGTTGTGAAATCAATAGCATGCCAATAGACTACACACTACACCATTGTACTCCATACACGACAATCACATCATCAAGTTAGGCTAGCAAACACAGTGGACGATCGGAAAGGCCTTTTGCTAATCCGTCCCACATTGTTATTTGGCCAGCAGGGTCAGGATCATTTTAGAATAATATAGATCAGTTGCAAATAAATCATTAGTACGTTCACCACGCGTTCCTGGTCCGTTTTTGCAACACCGCATTTTCATATCTATTGCGAAAGAAATCGTGGTCGAATGCCACCGATTCTCGCACTTGAGGCAACCCCTGAACCCTACAATCTCTTTCGGGGGGGAACTTGGATCCCGTAGGGCCTCTCTAAGTGGTCAGTATGTTCAGACACCCTCAGAATGTCCTTCGAAGACAAAGTTTTGCATCAAATTATGAGGTTTGATGAGTCGCAAGCCAGGTATTGGAAGAGATTTGAATATGGAACTTGGATCTCGCAGGGCCTCTTTTGATAATTCCTCAAAACGTCTTCTGATGACCTAGTTCTGCTAGATCATGACGTTTGATATGCCGCATGCCATGTTTCGCATCCAAAAATATTCTGTCCACCATCCCTGGGACAGTGACTTACCCCAGTACTTCCACCTTGGAATCCGAAACTACGTAAATTTTCTAAATAGCCAATGCAGATTCACAAGTTTAGATAATTTTGTAATCCATTAAAAAAAAATTGCATCAAAATTCGATGGCTAACGATGGAGTGTCATTAAATTTAAATTTGAATTTTTTTATCTCTGAGGGATTGGGGACGAACGTGTTAAAACGTGTGTTGCCAAAATCTGGAAGAAAATGTTGCCAAAAACAGAAGAAATGGCTTCCAAAAACGGGTGTTGTCAAAATCTGGGGTAGACAAAATCGAGTATTACCAGAATCTGGAAGAGACTGTATTCCCAGCATAAATTAAATTGAAGAGTCATTTTATTACTGTACTCCATAGTTTATTCGCAAATCCATTAAAGTTATTTGCTGCTCCATGTATTTTTTCCTATCTTTTCTCTCTCTCTCTCTCGCAAACTTACCTATTTCAAATTGATAAATCTCGTTTGTTAGTGAATGAAATTCCAATCGAACTCCGTCAGATTGCTCACAGCAAGTAAGCATACAAACTGATGTCATGAAATATTCAACATCTTGTACAGATTCTGAGTTTTATAAATTCTAAAATTTAAAGTAATGGCTGCCGTCGAGAATGCTTCAGCGTATGCCCTTAAGCTCCACAGTTCCTCTTACAAACTTGTTCGTTTCACCTCGAGTTGCTGCTTATCCATCAGATGCTTGAAAATGGCTGCGTTCACTCTCATACGAACATACTGAGGAACTAACATGGTCAGCAAAATCTAAAATAAATTAAAAAATAATTTACTTCCCTCAAATATTATTAATGAATAAACTCACAAAAGCTCCCTGAAACCAATGTCCGCTGGTGTAATCCGTTTTACCAATCAACCAAGTGGCACTCGCCCCAAACTGATTGGCATCCGGTATAAGTTTTCCACCGAACCTGGTCACATCCCAGGCTTCAACCATATTGGTCCGCACGAATCCTGGCACCACAAGTTGGCATTCCACCCCGGTTCCACGCAGCTCCTGTTGCAAGGCCAGCGTAAGATTGTGCCCAAAACTCTTCGTTGCCGAATAAGTGGCAACGTACGGTGCGGGTTGATTGGCCGTTCCAGATGATATATTGATGATTATGCCTCGGCCAGCTTGCTTCAACTTGGGCAGTACAATGTGGGTCATCATCATCACCGATAGCACATTGACATTCACCATCTGAAGATAGTGCTGTTGACGATGGTTTTCAAAATGACTCAGACGATCCGATGTCATGCCTACGTTGTTAACTGAAAAGTAAACGATCATTAACACTTCTGCACAACACTTCACCCAACAAACCAAAACGCACCGAGAATTCCCACATCAACTGACTCCAGTTCCTTGCCAATGCGTTCGTAGATACCATCACATTTCGAAAAGTCAGCCACGATCAGTTTGATCTGAACTCCGGTGTCAATTTGAATCTCACGACTGACCTTCATAAGCTTCGCTTCGGAACGGGATATCAACACCAAGTTCATCCCTTTGCGGGCCAGATGCACAGCATATCCTTTCCCAATGCCATCGGTCGCTCCGGTAATGACTGCAATAATAACAACAACAACAAAAATCAACCACCGCAATCAATCAAACTTCAAGCGTTGTACTCACCCGCCCATCTTCCATAGCGTTCAGCAAGTGACTTCTTTCCACAGAGATTCTGCTTCAGCGTGCCCCACCCGATTCGGAACAGTGGCAGCACGAGATTCTCCAGCAACCACCAGACAGCGGCATAGGCTCCTATGATCGCCAAAAATAGCAGCAAAATCATTTTCTTGGATTTGTTATCCACCGGACTCGATGCGATCTGTACATAAGTAACGCTCGGTTAGGAGTAACAATGTAGGAAACAACGCCGCGAATTGCGTCGAATGAATGGTTGAGGAGTAAAGTAAACTAACTTGTATGGGTTTATTGTATGATATGGGAATAT
The DNA here is from genome assembly GCA_024533555.2 of Aedes koreicus. Taxonomy (NCBI): domain Eukaryota; kingdom Metazoa; phylum Arthropoda; class Insecta; order Diptera; family Culicidae; genus Aedes; species Aedes koreicus. The sequence continues at coordinate 309,920 of JAHHFK020005882.1, forward strand.
CTCTCTTTGATTTTTTTTAACTTGTGACTTAAATCACTATTACACTGAACTCCTTAGGTCAAATGCAACCTATTAACATTAGACGTAAGATAATTACAATTATATTCAGCTTCTAGCAGTGAACTTGGACAGTGGGAACTTGAATTGTATGCGTTGCATGATCGCTAACCGTGGCAGATCATTTGAATGAACGGATCAATTTACTGTGCAGTAAGTGAGTTGCGTTTTTTCCTAGATCTTTAACACTATAGTTTTGTGTGCAGAGTGTTAATAGTTCGAGAATGATAAAGTTGATTCTGATCATCTCAGTCGTCTAGATAGGAAAAATCTTACTTCCTAGATGCAATTTGCACTCCCTTAGGGCAGCGATTTGTTATCTAAGAGTAGTGACCCGAGGAATAGAATAGGAATAGAAAAAATATTTGCATATAGCTTGGAACAACAGCGTAGTTGATAACAATTGCCTCGCTTAGAATTACCAATACTAATGGAAAATTACATTCACATATGGCAAGATATTCTTTTAATCGATGTTACTTGCTTCTTCACTGTGTCTCATGTTATCTGAGCGTTCTAAAAATATTATAATACTTGTACTAAAGACTGTAATCGAAAAAAAATGAAGCACACAATCTCTCAAGTGGTAATCGAGATGGCATTGGAACAAGAGCAGATTCGCCTAAAAATATGTGCGCCGCCGTGAAAAATCTGCCTGGGATTCCATCATTCGACGGTGTCACGGGTGATGAAGTAATTCAAGGAGATCCAGACGATTCAGTGGCGATCAGGCAGCGGCAGAAACCCGAAGACAGCTGATCCGGTAAAAGCATGGGAGGTGTTGAATCTGTTCAGGTGTCGACCGAACCTTTCGATTCGCGATGTGCCGATGGAGGCGGTGGAACAATATAAAGTTCCAACCTCCACGTCTACAATGTCAGGAAGGCATCAACCAAAACACGGTAGCCAAAACTCGCGCCAGGAAGCTGTATCGATATTGGCTGACGAAACAGGGGTGCTTCATGATGGACTACGAGACTTACCGGGGCAAACGTTTTACTCTGCCACATCACTGTTGTCCGTTCTTCAGTTAAAGACTGTATTCGATGAAATTTGGACACACGCAATTGTTCGTAACTTTTCAGCGTGTGGGGAAAAATATTGAAATTTTAACTGAATGTATTTCATTGTGTTGTGTCAATTGTGTAATGAGTTTCGTGAAAATCGGTCGAGTGATTTCAGTGATGACTTCGAATGAAGAAATAGTGCGCCAACAAATTTTGGGCACTCACAAAACCCAAACGCTTCTCATCGATGGATCGGAAAACAGCTCGGAATCGCACATTCAACCGTATCTCATGTGATCAAAACGTTCAAGGACCGTAAGACAACCAAGCGGAAAAATGGTAGTGGCAAAAAACGTGGCACATCAAATCCGGAGAAGGTCAGGATGGTATTGAACCAATTTAAGCGTTATCCCAACATTTCGATCAGGGATTTTGAGAAAAAGGCGAAAGTTTCAGTTTGGTTTGTGCAGAAAACAATGAAACGTTCTGGATTACATGTGTACAAGGTCCAGCAGGCACCGAAAAAGAGCGATAAACAGAACTCGGTGGCCAAAACTCGTGCAAGACAACTGTACAGAGAGTGGCTCACAAAACCGTTCTGCATTTTTGATGGACGATGAGACCTACATTAAAGCCGACACCAAACAAATGCCAGGACAGGAACACTACGTCGCCACCTCTAAGTTGGCCGTTCCGGAGAGTGTACGGAAGAAGAAACTGTCGAAATTCGCCAAAAAATTCCTTGTCTGGCAAGCGATCTGCGGATGTGGCAAAATGAGTCAACCCTTCATCATCTCTGGGACCGTCAACGGACAAATCTACAAAGGACGAATGCCTCCAAAAACGACTTCTGCCCTTCTTGAGATCTCACGATGGCCCGACACTGTTTTGGCCGGATTTGGCATCTTGCCACTATGCCCGGCCCCTCTTAGACTGGTACAAAGATAATAATGTAGTTTTTGTACCAAAAGACGTCAACACTCCAAACACTCCGGAACTTCGCCCAATTGAAAAATTTTGGGCAATCATGAAGGCAAAGCTCGTTAAAACTCCAAAACTGATAGAAAATGAACTTGAACTAAAGAAAGTGTGGTTAAAAGTAAGTAAGCAAGTCGGTCCTATCATTGCCCAAAATTTGATGAAAGGGGTCAAGGCAAAGGTGCGGGCATTTGGGTTGGGAGAAGAGGTTCAATAAACCAATGATGTCAAAACTTAACCATTTAGTAGTACTTTATTTCCAGAAAGTTTGAAAAGAATCGGGCTCAAGGAAAATTTTTGGTGACCTATTTTGTGTGTCCAAATTTTATCGAATACAGTCTTTAAAGAAGAAGAAGGTGGACAAATTCGTCTAAAAGTTCTTCGTTTGGAAGACCATCGCTATTTTGATATCCTGTCATGACGCGCAGCCAATGTAAGACTGATACAGAGGTAATAATGTTATTTTTGTACCAAAAGACTTAAACCCACCGAGCTTGCCGGAACTTTGTCCGATTGAGAAGTATTTAAGCGTCGCCGGAACTTTGTCCTGAAGTATTTTTTAGTTCACTATATCCCGAGTAGCACAACTTCATGATTTTATGTTGAGTATGCTTCTTTATTACCAAATCTAGTCATATAAAAGCATTTTTAACCGTTATGAAACTTGTGTGTTGCTTGATATAGCGTTCCTATATGGCATTCATATAAGAAATTCATATTTGACATTCATATATGAATTAAAATTTCATTCAACGATGTGTTCTCCTATATTCTAAGGGGTAGTTATTTAATTCACTGAAAATATGCCTTCTTTACTGTTCATTGAAAAACTACATTTTACCCGAAAGTGCGTTTATATCTGTCAATTTTGACGGCCTTTCTTTTATCTGCTGCCTAAGTCACTAAAGACACTACTTCTACTAATTTTCTTTCACTTCTCATCCTTCATGACAACAAGATCATTCGTTGCTGGGGGTGACCCGGGCATTATTGTTAGCACCCATGCCTCTCAAACCAAAGTCACGAGTTAGAATCTCACCCTCGGATAAGTTACGAAAATACCCAAAAGGTATTTGAGTAGCTAAGACGGGAGATGAACCTGAAACCAAGGGTGAAAATCTCGATAATCAAGGAATTAAAATAATAAATTATTCATTCGTTTCTTCTCTACTCTATTCTGATTAACGTCTTCTGCTTCAGTTATTTTGCAAATTTTTTCTGCTTCTCTACGTCTATTTCTTTTTTTTTCAATCTTTTTAAATCACGCTTGCATTGTTATAATTTTCTTCTCCCAATTCTCGGTTTTTGTTTCTGTCACTTTCTTTTGTGATTTCGTCTCCCCTATAGTGTATCATTGTTGTCTAAACATCTCAACATTCATACTTCTTTGCCTGTCTTCTTTTACTTCTATTGTTCCAATTCTCTTCTTCCAGATCTTCTTTTTTCTCCGTCAAAATGATTTTAGTTCTTCGGTTTCTCCTTTTTTTATTTTCCTCATTTCCGTTTTGGTCAAAGCACATCCATGCTTTAGTTTGTGTTTTACATTTTCTCATATTCTCCCTCCCGTTGTCCGCTTATTTTCTTTGTTAGTTATCTTCTCTTCTCTACTTCATACTTTTTTCTCCTACTTCGCTGCAGACTGCATTTCTTCCCATAAATATTTTCGATACGTCAATTCGTCGTTTCTTCTTCAGTATTATTCAGGGCATCACATTGGTTTACGCCAGTATCGGTTTTTGCATCCTGCACTTGAAAATAAAGTCTCAAAATTACACTATCTAAGGCTGTACTTCACCTGCCTCGAAGGCTGCGGAATGGCCTCAGGTCGCTCTCTCCTTGATCGATCATTCTTGCCCGTTGTGAGCCTCTTTTTCTTGTACCAGTCGGCTCGTTCTCTCTCGACATCTTTACGACGTAACCAACCCATCGTTCTCAGAACCCGGAGGTTCTCCCGGCAACTCATGCAATCGTTTGGCAAATAGCTTGTCTTTGAGGACCATTGGTATTTCGCGGACCTACAGTTATAAAAAGACCCTATTGCGATTACTTCAGCTACTCCTATCCATACCCCTGCGTGACTCAGTAGTCGGAGGTTAGCGAAAACATAAGAAATCATGTGTAATATTCATTCTATTTGATATTTCTTTTATCGAAAGTGCAATATTTGAGTATGCCTCCGTACAAATTTTCAACGATTTGAACCGTAATTAACTTTTTAACGAAACGGTCAACTAAGGCTTCGTAAAAGTAGGTTTGAAAAACTCTAAATAATAGATGATGACCTGAAGAACAACAAGTAAAGTACAACACAAACTAATGTTGCCACAAGGTAGCCCTTAGTCGAATAAACAACATTTCCAAAGTTTCCATCGTTCTAATTCAACAGATAGATCTAACTGAAGGGTGAGTTGACACTTTCAAACTTGCGTAACTCATTTCGTACTTGACCGAAATTTACTAAATTTTGCTCAGTTCCTCTTTAGATTGTATTGTTTGAATCCATCTAGTTGTAAGTTGTCAGTGAGATTCCGGTCAAGATGGAATAAAATTGGCAACCCGTTCGCGAAAGGATTTTGTTCATCCGCATCCAAAATCCTTAGTTGTCACTTCGCATTGACTTCATTCATTTTGATCAGAAAAAAAACTTGTTTGCATTAAAATTTTAATTATGTGCTATTAGTACAAGAAGTTCAACTTTTAAGATAATAATTACCTACTTTTGCTCCCATACAAATCTGCATATAAACAGGTTGATGTTGGTTTGCCCTTTCCGGGTCCTCAAAACCGGGTAGCAAGTGGTTCAAAGTTTCTTCTTATTTTGATTTCATTAAGTGTCAGTTAATGTTTAATGCTGCAATAGCCACACCCTTCAGCTGCAAAATTATTTGCTTTGTTGCCGATGCCTGATTTTAAAACTGAGACCTGTCTTTAGAGTTTAAACATACGTCAACTAAATTTTGAATATGAATTTCAATAAAATAAGACACCTCACACAAATACTAAATAAGAATTCATCACTAAACTCAGTAAAACAAGAAAGTAACAGGTGTGATTTCTTTTATTTTTTTGAAGGTTTACTGGCGGCACTCTACAGGGTGCGGAAGAAAATAATGCGAAAATTTGTTCTATTACCTTCAAATCCCATTTTTAACTAATTCAAGCAATAATATCAACATTTTCGAATGCAGTTAGCTTTATAAAGTCCTTTGAAACTAATTTATTTAATGTGTCCTCCATTTTTATTAATAACATCCTTGAGCCGACGCCGGGAGCCAGAGCATGCCTTTCGGACGTAGTCCTCCGACGTTGACTGCCATGTGCGTGTTATGGTTGACTTCAGGGGTTTCACACTAGGGTGTGATGTTTTGCAGGCTCGTTCTTCAACATATGCCCAAATCGAATAATCGAACGGATTAAGATCTGAAATCCTTCGGCTAAAACTTCATGTTATCGTTCAACCATTGTTGGGTTCGATTGGACGTGTGACCCGGCGCTCCATTCTGCTGTAGTACAACGTTTTGGTCCTCGGAGAAGTTGGCCTTCACCCAGGGAAGCACTTGGTCCTTTAAAATACCGATATACACTTCGGCATTGATTTTAACTCCACCATTAATGAAAACAGGCGCCATTTTCAAACCGTTGGACGCCACCAAGCCAAACATCATGACACCAGCCAGATGTTTGGTTTGAAATTTGAATTTCACTTTTTCCGGAACGTTCTCCATTTTCTGCGGTGAAATGAACCGGTCCGTACGGCTGTTGGCCACAGCATCGATGCTGAAAAGCTTTTCGTCGGAGAACAGGATTTACATTTCTTCCTTCTTTAACAAGGAAAGCAATCTCTTGGAAGAAGTCACTCGTAATTGCTTGACCCGGTCCGTAATCAAGCGGCGTTTCACTCTGGCTCTGGAAGATGCATGCAGGTCTTCTTTGATGATTCTCCGCATGGATTTCTCCGAAATATTGGCTTCCTTTGCAAGTTTTTTTTATGGAACGCACCGGGTTGCGAGTAATTTTTGCACGGACCGATTTGATCACGTTCTGGGATTCCATGAAGCTCTTGCTTCATGGATAAATCAAAATGGACCGAATTGTCGAAATCGGCGAAACAAACACGATTGGAAATGTTCGGCGAAGGGCTGACATCCTGTGTTATGTATAAATGGTACAAGGTCATGAAGCGGGTTTGAGGATTCAACTCAAGGAGCTTTTCAAAATTTTCGATCAGCTGGGGGTTCATAACTTCACACCTAGTGAGGAGCCGGAGAGATAATTCTGAAAACCGATCCGAGAGTGGCAACATGCCAGCCAGCACTTCAAGACACTCAGTCGAGTGCCTGCCAGCTAACGCGATACGAAGACACCGATATTGAATACGTCCCAGTTTGATGATGTGCGACCGCGCCGCTGACTGAAAACAAAAACTACCGTTTTCTATAACCGACAAAATCGTTGTCCGATACAACGTTAGAAGATCTTGCGGATGTGCTCCCCACCAGGTCCCGGTAATTGTGCAGAGAAAATTGACCCTTTGCTGGCACTTTCGCTTCAGATACTCAATATGGGATCTCCAGGTGCACTTAGAATCGAACCAGACCCCAAGATATTTAAATGACATAGAATGAGTTATCGGTTTACCCCGAATTTGAAGCTTCGGTTGTGCTGGGTGATGCTTCCTTGACAAAACCACCAACTCAGTTTTTTCCGTAGAGAATTCGATACCTAGCTCGAGAGCGTAAGTAGACAAATTGTCTAAGGTATCCTGTAAGGGTCCTTGCAGATCGACCCCATTGGATCCCGTGACAGACACTACGCCGTCATCTGCAAGTTGTCTCAACATCTAGTCTTTGACATAAAAATTATACAAAAGGGGGCTTAAACGTGATCCCTGGGGGAGACCCATGTAGCTAAATTGTGAAGCTGTAGAGGTTCCATGAGAGAAGCTCATATGTTTCTCTGACAGAAAATTGTACAACAAATTATTCATTAATTGTGAAAAGCCACAAGCGTAGAGTTTGCCTAAAAGAACTTCAACAGATACTGAATCAAAAGCCCCCTTGATATCCAAGAAAACAGAAGCCATTTGCTCTTTTTTAGCAAAAGCTAACTGTGGAAAGCAACGCGAGACAGTCGTTCGTTCCCTTACCCCTACGGAAACCATATTGAGTATCTGAAAGCAGGTTGTTCGTCTCAACCCATTTGTCCAGGCGGAAAAAGATCATTTTCTCCAACAACTTTCGAATACAGGATAACATCGCGACGGGTCGATAGGAGTTGTGGTCGGACGCGGGCACTTCGGAAGCATCTTAAGGAAGTGAAATCGGAGGAAGATAAAAAAAAAAGTTGGTCCAAATGTTGTACAGGACCTTATGAGTAGTGTAAAGAAGAAGGTTCATGCATTTGGATATGGAATTGAAATTGAATAAAACAAACATGAGAAAATAGTCATAACATGTTTTATTTTACTCCCTGCAAGTTTGAAAATGATTGATTGAACGGGTGAATTTTGCCGAATATTTGTGTTTGTCGCAATTTGATTCCGTACACCCTTTACATGTTCAGTTATTTCAATCAATAATACAGTATAGAGCCACGCACCAAATAGTAGTTCTCTGAAATCATCATTTTAATCATATCAATGACTCTCAACTATAATAAGGATTTATTTTTAACATAACCTCTAATGCTTTGATTAATAATATGCAGTATACGTTCAATTTTTATTACAACTGAATAGCGCAAATTCATCGTTCGCTTACAGTGCTGGCTCGAATGATCTACAAGTCTTGATTTGTGCCTTCAAAGCCGTACAACTGTCAATGTGCGATTTTTTTTCCACGCATGATATCTGGAGCTAAACTCGTCAATATCTTAATTTTTATTTGTTTGTTTTTCAGCCCTTGATTATTTTTTCATCGTTTTAATTTTATTATTAAACTAATTTTAAAATCAAGAATGAGAAATCACATATTCATGATTACAAAAAGGTGAAGAAACCAGGGTGGAATCAATTAAAATGCGTAACTTTTTTTCTATTAAATTCAGGCAATTAACCTTCATAAATAAATTGGTAAACACAATGAAATGTAGGGCGACAGTCATGCTGCTTTTTCATAAACATGAATACTATGAATTCCTTAGCAAAAGGTGATGTCTGGCATATTCATTGGGAAAGTGAGGTAAAACAAACTCTTTCGATTTTAAACTACTTTATCATCAACGCATCGAATATTGAGAAACTCAAATCGTTTAATCGTCGAATATTTTGGTTTTTTCATTTAATAACACTAACAGCGTCATTAAACTTATTATGATAATTTTACTTCCCAATTAGCTCCCTGTTCCCCCCCTGCTAGTCCCGGATGATTCCTAGCAAATTCCGAAGCGTGGCAGGCACGCTTCTACAATCAAATGTCTCTAATTGAGCCCCGCTCTCCTCTTGGAAGGTGCACATGAATTGAATCTGACACCAGCTGATTGCACACTTCTATACACCTTTTTTTTTAGCCTGTTGACGTTCAGTAGTTGTTTGTTGTATCTACGGTCGACATGATTGCGTTGTACTCACTTGCCGCGGTTGGCGCATATTGTGCAGTGATTTTCCTATACGAAAGCTTAAGATCACCTGTCAGCATCTTGAAGAGTTTAATTTGGCCGAATCGTCAACCATTTTCTACGAGATATGGAAGCTGGGCCGGTATGAATGTTCGATGAATGTTTGATGAAGAAGAAGTTGGAATATGTTTCTTTGATTGCAGTGATTACGGGTTCATCGGACGGCATTGGTAAACAGTACGCACTGAATTTGGCCAAAAAGGGTCTCAACGTATATCTCATCTCCAGAACGGAATCGAAACTGGTGGCTGTTGCACGGGAAATACAATCGAAATACCCCGTTGAAGTTCGCTGGCTCGCAGTTGATTTCTCCGATGGATCTAAGGTCTATAGTCGGATTCGGCAAGAATTGAGCGGACTTGAAGTGGGAATATTGGGTAAAGACTTCAAAATATCGCTTAGTAATATAATTAAATTAAATTTTCGAAACCCCAGTCAACAACGTTGGAATGGCTCCTCGGCATCCGTACCCCCTGGACGAGTTAACCGAGCGGGAGTGTGAGGACATTTTCTCCGTCAACATGCAACCGGCGGCCATGTTGACCCATATGGTGCTTCCGGAGATGAAACGACGTCGCCGTGGGTTGATTGTGAACATATCTTCGGTGGCCGCCTTTTCAACGTTACCCTATGCCGGACTGTATGCAGCATCAAAAGCGTTCCTTGTGAGTTTTTCTCTTTGTTTGAGGGAGGAATTTCGCGGCACGGGAGTCGAGTGTCAAGTATTAGTTCCGCTGTTTGTTTCCACCAACATAAACAAGCAGTGGAGGATCGGCATTTGGAAAGTCGTTTTTACTAAGGTGGAGACGTACGGACGGTTTGCGGTGTTCACGATGGGGAGAACTGATTACACTACTGGATATTGGCTGCATGGCGTGCTCACAATATTGACGAAAATAATTCCATCCGGAATGTTTAGAACCTGTGTGCGGATAGGGATGGAGCTTATACGATGGTGGCGCAGGAAAAGCCATGACTATGACTGTTTTTGACATGTGTTAATATGTGTTCTCAGCAAAATAGTATTATTATAAAATATAAAAGTGATTAGATTCAGCACTTTGATGATGATTTGGTAAGAAGAAATTCTGATTTGTGATTAAGAATTTTGAAGAAAAAAGGAGGAGAGTGTTCTAGATCAAGTAACCGGTGATATCACGGATCACAGCAACCAAAGTCTATAGATCTTACAACTGTTATTTTATTCCTAACGTAGGATGACGTTTCACCTTACCAGATGACTTTAATAAACCTTTAAACATTCATTAACTTTGTTTTATTTCCTGGCTTTTAAGTTACGAACCCCAAAAAGTTATAGGCGATAAGCAGAAAGAAGCAGCTGTTTGCAGAATTTTTCAATTCTCTGGCAGTGTCACCAATAATTCGAATGTATAGGACACAGTGTTGAAGGATGTTCCAGTGGAAGCCGAAAAAACAGTCATGTTCAAACAAACGAATTGTAATGAAAAATCCCCGTTGGTAGAACAAGTTTTTGTGATGTATCCAGGACAAGATGACACCCAACAAAATTTGATAGTTTCTCTAAGATATATCCGCCATGACGTTGGCCGGTTGGGGTCGGTAACACGGAATTTGATTCTCTGAGATTGTTAATTTCATTACCAAATGATAATTTGCACTCTTTGAGCGTTTTTTCTACACGTCTCATCATTCTCGGAAGGGGATTTGATCGCTGTTTTCTGTGGGGGCCACTATTTAATTTTTCTATCATGACGTTTTCGGAGTCTTTTTTATCTATTATAAATGTACTAAGTATGACGTTGAGGAGGTCATCCGAAGTGTATTCAACACCGTGGTTGCGATATGAATGAATTTCTTTATTGCACCTTGCCTAATTGAGATTTATTGCTACAATGTTACATCATATGCTTAAGCGAGAGAGAACGAAAGAGAGAATCGGAGGTGCCTGGTAACCAGATGTGTTGGGAATTTCTTGCAGTTGACATAGTGCCGAGAAATGCGGATAACAGTGTAGTTGGAGAAATGTTAAAATTGAGCCTAGGAACTATGCATCGTTGGCGGTTGCAACATGGACTATTGAACTTGGGTGTTCTTGCCCACGTTGCGAGACCTTAACGATGGAAATATTGCAACTAAGATAATTTATGCACTTCATAACTGTACAATTTCCTTTGTCTGATCTCAAATGGTAGACCGATTTTTGCTACAATTCTTGGAGTATGTTGTGTTCTTCTGTGTTTTTTTTTTGTTTTGTGTTGTGTTAAAAGAACTCAAAAGAACTTAAAAGAATAGCAATGACATACGATAACCACACTACACGACCAATCCTACGGAACTTTGGTTTTGAAATAATTTTTACTAGTAAAAATAATCAGCTTAAAACTCTCTTAGGTTCTGCTAAAGACCCCTTTGACAGTCTTAGCAAATCCGGGGTCTACAAAATAGCTTGTGACCCTTGCGGAAAAATTTACATTGAGCAAACTAAACTTTATCTCAATATTTGTTTCAAAAAGCATATTGCAGGGTGGCCACAGACTCGGGAAAATCGGGAAATGCGGGAAAAATGCGCGAATCCAAAATCATCGGGAAATATGCGGGAAAAAGTCGGGAATTTCAAAATCCATTGGGAATTTTTGTCATATGGAAGGAACCATACTCACACCTTTTTCGAACGATTCGAGTAGCGTTTTTGTCATCTACTCGGTTCAACAATCTCATTAACGGAATGAAACAGTGATTGACATTGGCATGTGGATCATTTTCTGCGGGGGTTTTTTCAGCCTGTTCAAAAATTTACCGCTTAGAAATTCTAGCTACACGGCTGTGACATGTAAGGTTTCGCATATAACTTACTTTTGTTTTTATTTTACTTGACTGGAACTCCTTTTGTGGTCCTTTTGACTTAAGCATCGCTATTGTATGCCTTTCTGTAAATTTCAGTGCAAAGGCTAACTTTGAAGGTTTTTTTACAATATTATTTTTATTTTATATGCTAGACGAGTTCCGGTGGTAACACTGCTATCATTTTTAAAACATCATAAAGTCTCAGTGCGTTTGCATAATAGACTAACATTTTTTACTGCAGTGGACAGAAACCGATTATGCCAGTCATCTTACAGCAAAAAACAGGGATACCACATGCTTCAGACATTTTTTTTATAAACGAATGCTTCTCAAAAAATGAGCTGTGCATTTTTCAACCCCTGTTAAATAGACTAAATCCGTAAAAAATGCGAAATGGGTGAATCTGCTTTTGTGAACAAACATTTAAATCGACGTTTTTTAACGAATAAAAGCTCAATTTGAAAAATTAAGACCACAATTGGATAGCAGAAGCTTTATTTTACCAGATTGTGGGCTTAGTTAAAGAAATTGAGCCTTTATTCGTGAGAAATCGTCGATTTAAATGTTTGTTTACAAAAGCAGAATCGCCCATTTCACAAATTTCTCCGGAAATATAAAATGTCGACCAATTGATGCATGACGATATTTTTGATAACTAGGATTACCTACCTACGGAGAGCTTTGGACAAAAATGATGTAAAATTGTTTTTCCACTGAAATTCTGCGAAGTTCGTTAGGTGGAAAATGAGCAAGTTGCTAGAAGGGCGCTACAAATGTTGCCCCATATGAGGAGATTTGTGGACAAAGTCAGCAGGACGAAAGAAAGCTGAAGGAAAGTCATCCGAATTTCAAACGGAGGTTTTTGTCGGTATTCCGATTAAAAGTGTTCGCTGGTGTGGTTGATGCGGTAGACGATAAGATGCTGGGACCAAAGTTGACTTTTGTCATCATGTCTGCAGCAATGGTCGAGTCGTTTCCCAGACCTCATCTTAATAATTTCGTTTCTTTTTGACGATTTGAAATTAACCCTTATGTGATCGACAAAAAAAACACCTTTAAGTGATCAACAGGGTACCCGGGTACCCACCAAATTCAAATGATTATAACTCTGGCTATTATGAACCGATTTGAATTCTTTTGGCACCGTTAGATTCCAAAACTCATTGGCTTCAAGTTGATGATCAGCAATGACCATTTGAATTCATCTGGTTCCCGTAAATCCGGGTTATCGGGGCTGTGGTCCGATACGGAGGCACTATTTGGAAACATCTATTAAATTTCCGAGAATGGATGTCAAAATCTATGGAATAATTCCAAGAAACTATTTTTATTCCATTGTGGGCCATATGCCGACATGTTCCTGCAAGGGCCATTCTGTAACAGGTTCCCGTGGGGTCTAGAGTGGCCATGAACATATTTAGAAGGAAACCCTGGCAATATGGGTATCAAAATTCAGGAAACTTCTCCAGTAGGCTATTTCTCAGCGTTTAGTGGCCATCTGATGATTTGTCCTCGGACCGGTCATTCCGGAACAGGTTCCCGTGAGGTCTAGAGTGGCCATGAACATATTTAGAAGGAAACCCTGGCAATATGGGTATCAAAATTCATGAAATTTCTCCAGTAGGATGTTTTTTAACGTTGTGTAGCCATCTGATGATTTGTCCTAGGACCGGTCATTTCAGAACAGGTTCCCGTGGGGCCTCGAGTGGCCATGAGCATATTTAGAAGGCAACCCTGGCAATATGGGTATCAAAATTCAGGAAACTTCTCCAGTAGGCTATTTCTCAGCTTTTAGTGGCCATCTGATGATTTGTCCTCGGACCGGTCATTTCGGAACAGGTTCCCGTGAGGTCTAGAGTGGCCATGAACATATTTAGAAGGAAATCCTGGCGATATGGGTATCAAAATTCATGAAATTTCTCCAGTAGGCTATTTCTCAACGTTTAGTGGCCATTTGATTATTTGTCCTCGGACCAGTCATTCCGGAACAGGTTCCCGTGGGGCCTAGAGTGGGCCATGAACATACTTAGAAGGAAACCCTGCCGAAATAGGAATCAGAAGTCATAAAATTTCTCCAGAAGGGTATTTTTAAACGTTGTGTTGCCATCTTATGATTTGTCCTTGGACCGGTTATTCCGGAACAGATTCTCATGGGGCCTAGAGTGGCCATGAACATATTTAGAAGGAAACCCTGGCAATATGCGTATCAAAATTCATGAAATTTCTCCAGTTTTCAAGGTTTAGTGGCCATCTGATGATTTGTCCTCGGACCGGTCCGGCCCCACGGGAACCTATTCTGAAATGACAGGTCCGAGGATAAATCATCAGATGGCAACAACACGTTGAGAAATAGCCTACTGGAGAAATTTCATGAATTTTGATACCCATATCGCCAGGGTTTCCTTCTAAATATGTTCATGGCCACTCTAGGCCCCACGGGAACCTATTCTGAAATGACAGGTCCGAGGATAAATCATCAGATGGCAACAACACGTTGAGAAATAGCCTACTGGAGAAATTTCATGAATTTTGATACCCATATCGCCAGGGTTTCCTTCTAAATATGTTCATGGCCACTCTAGACCCCACGGAAACCTGTTCCGGAATGACCGGTCCAAGGACAAATCATTAGATGGCCACTAAACGTTGAGAAATAGCCTACTGGAGAAATTTCATGAATTTTGATACCCATATTGCCAGGGTTTCCTTCAAAATATGTTCATGGCCACTCTAGACCTCACCGGAACCTGCTCCGGAATGAACGGTCCGAGGACAAATCATCAGATGGCCACTAAACGTTGATAAATAGCCTACTGGAGAAATTTCATGAATTTTGATACCCATATTGCCGAGGGTTTCTTCTGAAAATGGTCACGGCCACTCTAGACACCACGGGAACCTGTTCCGGAATGACTGGTCCGAGGACAAATCATCAGATGGCCACTAAACGTTGAGAAATAGCCTACTGGAGAAATTTCATGAATTTTGATACCCATATTGCCAGGGTTTCTTTCCAAATATGTTCATGTCCACTCGAGGCCCCACGGGAACCTGTTACAGAATGACCGTTCCTGGAACAAGTAACCATATGGCCGTCAATGGAATAGAAATAATTTCTAAGATTTATTTCGAAGATTCTGACATCCATTCCAGGAAATTTTATTGATATCTCAAATAATTTCTCCGTACCGGTACACCGCCTCGAAGACCCGGATTACTGGGAACCAGATGAATCTAAACGGTCTTGCCGAAAGTGTCCATAAAGCGAATGAGTTTCTTAATCCTACGGTGCCAAAATAATTAAAATCAGTCAATATTTGCCAGAGTTACAGTCATTTGAATTTGGTGGGTACCCGGGTACCCTGTCGATCACTTAAGGGGTAAAAAAAATCGAAGGCCCCCCCTTCGGCCCCCCTTGGTACTATACATAATGTGTTTATGCAAAAAGTTGCCTTTCAACTATTACTTAGATGTCACTGAATTTCAGCATCCTGTTTTAAAATGGACTATGAAATTTCGTAATGTAAAACCTGAAAAGGTACCCGGGTACCCTGTCGATCACATAAGGGTTAAGATCATTCGAAGATCGTGTAGATAATCTGTTCCGCTTAACCAGTAAAGTCATATTGTCTAAAAAGTTGGGGAAAGGAAAATAGGGGGAAGGAGCAACTATTAATTGATAATTTGTTATTGTTGGAAAAGGGTGGGGGGATTTTTGTGGTGGGGGATTTTGGGGGGGGGGGGGGCGTAAGAGGTTGTTGTAAACCTCGAATGCTTTACTATTTTTCTTCGCTATTTATGCTTCTAGCAACTTGAAAGATCAATGACTTATATAGAGCGATTTTTGTTCTCGTTTGCAAAATTAGAGACCAAAGCCCGATTTGCGGATGTGACCCGTCATTTTGCCTAAATGAAACAAATCAGATTCTCAGATTCAATAATTTCCTCAGAAACTTCAAAAATATCTAGTAATCCAATTTATATTAACTCATTATCCCAGTCGGGAAAATTAGGCAGAAATGCGGGAAAAATTCGGGAAAAATGCGGGAATTTTAAATTAAGATTGTGTGGCCACCCTGAAAGCATATTGCAGAAGTCACTAAAGCAAACAAAGGCACAGACAAAGGGCTCACACACAATTTTAAATAAAAAGTAGCTGAACATATATTCAAGGAAGAACATTTTTTAAACTTAAATAACATACAAATTTTAAGACATATCACAAATCCTTGGAAACTAAATGAAGCGGAAAGCATAGCAATCCACAAACAAAATTCCAAAAAAAATGTTAACAAGGATCAAGGAAACGGATCTTCGTGACTGTTTAAATTTTTACCTTCATCACAAAAACAATTAACTACACAACACAACACCAATTTGACTACCTTCAAACGAAGAAGGAATTAGTAACCTTTTAGGCAATAAACAACCAGGTTACAAAACAAAGATAACACATACAAATACACCCCCCCCCCCCCCCCCCCCCTAACTCATGCATGGAGGTACCAACAAACCTACTATAAATACAACACTTACTGTGATTCCCTTCAAGTCGAGCACTCGACACTGAAGAAGTCTGTAAGTCGGAGACGATATAGGCCTATCTGTGAAAAGATACACACTAAGAAATTATGAATTTTACACGAGACGTAATTCCTGGTTGTTATAAGTCGGGGAACGTAAACCAAAATTTCGTGTAAAATTATGTCTCCTGAAACTGACACAAACGGAATTCGACAAAAGATGTGTTTGATTTAATATATTGTCTCATCTCTTTCAACTCATTCTTATGTGGTACAGGACGCTTGCATGTGTCGGTCTCGGGGCAGCGAAATTTACATGCCATTTTGGTAGTGTGTAAGCTTTCTCTAGTGGAATTTAAAGGAATTCACTCGCGTTAACTTGTGATAATTTGAAAAAAGTGTTTCAATGTTTTATTTTTGAAAAGTGATCAAATGAAGTGTTAATTTTAAATTCTCCTAGTTTCCCAATCACAATCGTTCTACTAATACGCTCAAAAAAGTTTTTTTTACATAGTGTTTTTTTTTAAGGGAAAGTGAATGCTGATATGGCAATTTTTACCAAAAAATTCTATAAAAAAGCAATGGTTTGACAAGCAAATTGTGAGTGTGGAATGCTCTCAAATTGTTTTGAACAATCCATACGAAGACTGCTGATGTTTACATTAGGGAATGCTTGGAGCGGCGCTTGCTCCCTATGATCCGGAAACATAATAATCCAGTATTGTTTTGGCCGGATTTGGCATCAGTTCATTACCAAAAGACACGGTAGCCCGGTTCAAAGTCAACGTAGTCAAATTCATACCCAAAGAGATGAATTCTCCGAACTGTCCCCAGGCAAAACTAATTGAAACTTTTCGTGATCTGCCAAAGGTAAGGTTCGCGACAAAATCTGGACACCCCTAAATACGTATACTTCTGGAAATACTTCATCAACGCGTGAAATATTTTGCAGACTGATGGCGTACGTCTGTTCATTATGTAAAATCAATTTTTGGTGATACTACAAGCTTTTAGATCGAAGATGGCGTCGAAAGAAGAGAAAGAACGAAAAGGCACTGCCAGACTGTCAGTAAGAAAATTTGCAAAAAAAAGCTTGGTTTTCCTGCAAACACTGTCCATAACGTTATTAAATCTTTCGAGACACGTTTGACAACAGCCAGGAAGGCTGGGAGCGGAACAAAAACGGATCTCAGGAAGAAGGACGTGAAGATGAAGCAAATATTGCAGTAGAGACCAGATCTTTCGGTACGTAGTGTGGCTAGAAGAATAAAAATGGCCCCAACTTTCGTGTATACTTCCAAGCACCGGCAAGAGATGAAGTCGTTCAAGGTGAAAACTGTACCAAATCATAATGATAAACAGAATGTGGCGGCTAAAACCCGGGCTCGCAAATTGAATCGCGAATATTTGACGAAGTTTTCCTGCGTGATAATGGACGATGAAACTTATGTGCTGGAAGACATTAAGCAGCTTCCCGGAATGTCTTATTATACTGCCATGCAATGGAATGGCGTAGAGGAGCATTTCAGGACGAAGAAAAAGGCCAAGTTTCCCAAAAAAAGTTTGGCAGGCAATATGCAGCTGTGGTTGAGCAAGCCAAAGCTTAATCACTGCCGGAACGGCAATCAAAGAAATATACCGTGAAGAATGCCTAAAGAAGCCATTCCTACGCAGCCATGATGCTCCTTCGCTATTCTGACCTGATTTGGCATCTTGTCAATACGCTAAAGATGTTTTGGAATGGTACAAAGTGAATGGAGTCCATGTTGTACGAAAACAGGCGAATCCACCTAACTGCCCGGAGCTGCGGCCTATCGAGCGGTATTGGGCTATCGTGAAGAGAGAACTCTCTCAATTTAAAAAACATGCTACAACTTTAGACAAATCTTGGATAAAAGCAACTAAATCAGTTGCAAAGAAGTCTGCACCGAACCAAATGACTGGAGTAAACTCAAAAGTTCTTAGTTTCTTCATACAGCTTAATTAGGTGAAAGTCATTAGTTTTAAGATGACTAATAATGCACAATTGAATGAATAAAAAATACATCTTGGATTGAACTAAGAGCAAATTTGTTTTATTCCATATGTAATCTGTCCAGATTTTGTCGCGAACAAGCCTTATATTTGCGCAAACATGTGAAGGCAGCGGATTCCATTAAAATTTTTGAAAGAGACTGGAAAAAAGTATCAAAAATCATTGGCAAACAGTCTGTACTGAAGCTAATGAACCGAATAGCTGTCCAGAGAAAACAGATGAAGCAGTTGAAACCTAAACGGGTAAGCTTCCATGCACTTTCTTATCCTAGGAAAGTGATATTCAAAATTCTCCATGAAATTACCTGATAAATTCAACATATAAGGCTTGCTTCACTTAGAATTGGAACAAACTTTTGCTCATAATGTGGCGCTCCTGGTGGACGAATTTGGAAGTTCTTGGCGCCCACGTGTCAAGAATTTTGTCAGCTTCAAGTGTGTATTTTTGACATTCCGCAAATCGACTGTACTTTGTAAACAATCAACATGGAAGCCGAAAGAAGGGAAAAAATTGTGCACAGTTATTTGGAAAATCTATTGTGGTCTGCATCTAGGCTAGCTAAACAGCTGAAATTGCCCAGAAATACCGTATGGCGCGTTATAAAACGGTATAAGGAAACATTGACGACGATTCGGAAGCCTCAAGCCAATCGTCGGAGTGGAACTGTCGACCGGAAACTGCTTGGTAAGATTTTGAAGACGATTAAGAGGAATCTCAATCTGTCGGACCGTGATTTGGCCAGAAAATTCGGTGCTGCCCATAGTACCGTGAGGAGAACTCGACTCCGGGAAGGAATCAAGTCGTATCGAGCTAGCAAACAGCCAAATCGGACCATAAAACAGAATAGTGTTGCCAAAATCCGTGCTCGGAAGCTATACGACCAGGTGCTGACCAAGTTCGACGGGTGTCTTCTGATGGACGATGAAACCTATGTCAAGGCTGACTTCGGGCAAATCCCAGGTCAAAAAATTTACTTGACAACGGCTCGGGGGGATGTTCCAGCCAAATTTAAATTTGTTTTTGCCGACAAATTTGCACGAAAATTCATGATTTGGCAGGGCATTTGCAGCTGTGGCAAAAAAACGAAAGTTTTCGTTACAAATAAGACAATGACGTCGGAACTATACCAAAAAGAGTGTCTCCAAAAACGAATTTTGCCGTTCATTCGATCCCACGACCATCCCGTAATGTTTTGGCCAGATTTGGCAAGCTGTCATTACAGCAAAGTCGTTCAAGAATGGTATGCAGAGAGAGGGGTCCAGGTTGTTCCGAAAAACCTTAACCCACCCAACTGCCCCCAGTTCCGCCCTATTGAGAAATACTGGGCAATCATGAAGAGGAGACTCAAGGCAAAGGGAAAGGTTGTCAAAGACATCAATCAGATGAAGACCTGGTGGAATAAGATAGCTAAAACGATGGACGAAGAAGGTGTGCGCCGCCTAATGAGCCGTGGTACAGGAAAAAATCGAGAATTCCTTCAAAACCGTGACGAATAATTTTATCCGTATTTTTTCTTAAAAGTATGAAGAAAACGCTACATTTGTATAAAAAAAAAGATCTTTAATTCAATAATAAATAACTGAAATACAGGCAATTGTTTTTGTTCCAATTCTATCTGAAGCAAACTTTACTTTTGACAAAGGTTCAATTGCATTCTTACATGTGAATCACTCAATGAATTCACCTTCACAATATCTGTAAACAAAAATTTAAAAAAAAAACGAGGTCCATTCCAAATAGTTCAATTATACGGATGAAAATGTACAACAGTGAAGTGCGATGCGAAGTGACAACTTCATTCAACTCACAAATGATCATCTACTATCTTCGAAACCTATGATTACACAACAATCGTAAGATAATTAAAGAACCCCTCTAGAAAATTGCAAATCACACGCCACGTCCAACTGCCTTCCAGCAATATCCGCATCGCAAACAAATCAGTTACAATTTAGTCTTCTTCCTACTGCGGCACGACTGTCGTCTAATGTTAAACTCGGTCGTAACTGTTATCGGACTGTACGCGATTGCTTGCTGGCTGTACGAGAATTTGTTCGGCTCACTACTCAGCATCGCATGGCGCACGGTGCGGGAGTGGACGTGCGGAGGCATGAAGCGATCGCTCACGACACGTTATGGAAGATGGGCAGGTAATGCTGAATTTCAGTTCTCAAATCAACTTGATCCTTGGAATGCTTATTGCAGTCATTACAGGAGCTACCGATGGAATTGGAAAAGGATATGCCTGGCATCTGGCTCGTCGGGGGATGAATTTGGTGCTCATTTCGCGAACAGAGTCAAAGTTGAAAATGGTTGCCAAGGAAATTTATGACGCATTCCCTGTCGAGATCAAACGGATCGCCGCCGACTTTACTGATGATTGTGGGATTTATCCGAAAATACGAAAAGAGCTACAAGACCTTGATATTGGTATTCTCGTAAACAACGTCGGCATGGTCGCGGATAGTTTGGATCCATTTGAAAGCTTCGCCGAACACAGTCACCGTTCACTGCTGAACGTCAATGTTCATTCAACCCTGTGGATGACCCACATGGTACTGCCGTGGATGAAGCAGGCAAGGCGTGGAATCATAGTGAACGTTTCCTCAATGTGTGCCCGGAATCCTGCTCCGTATAGTGCGATGTACTCAGCGACCAAGGGATTCATCAACAGCCTAACGGAGGCGCTTCAATTGGAGCTGCAAGGGACAGGGGTGGACTGTCAATTGGTCGTTCCACATTTCGTTCGAACAAATTTGATTGACGACTTGGACGTTTCCATTTTTGGTAAATGGCTCCTACCGGATGGTTTGCAGTATGGACGATGGGCTACCTTTTTGATTGGGAAAACGGATCACACCCATGGTCATTGGTATCATGCGCTGTTGGTAGGTTGGTGTGAATTTTAATTTGCTGACTTAGAATTTATGAACTTTGTGATTTTAGGTATTGCTGCAAAACTTAATCCCTCACAACGTTCAGAAAATGATGATTTTAATTGTGTTTACTCGTTTTCGAAACCAAATGAAGAATACACTGAAGAGTTAATGAATATTGTTAAAGGCTAAGATTGAAAGAATGTCCTGAGGAAACCATTGTGTTCAATGTTTTGGTACCTAAACGGTCTGCTGTTAAAAGTCTCTTCAACTCAGCGCATCTTTCACACGCTCAAGCATGTCTAGTTTTCATCAACTCCACCTTTTGAAAGATTAATTGATTTGATATTGTGTGTGAATGAGTTCAAAGAAATGTGAATGAGTGAATGGGTTCAAAGAGATGATTTGACAGACTTATTCGATGAGTATCGTTGTGGTTAGTCTAGTTTGTGCTGATTGTGAAGTTTGTGTTAAACAACGTGACTGCAGGGGGAACGCCTAATAGGAAATGTTCAAGGTTGATTTCTAACATCTATGCATCAAGATAATAAATCAGCACTGTGGTTTATGTACACAAGGATCCTGTGGTGTTTGGTAAGTTTATTTGAGCTGAAAATATTTATATATTTTGTTAGATGTTCATTTGCGTCGAATTCCTTTCGACTGGTTCCTCTAGCAGCAAAAAAAAAACATTAACATTATTTTGGAAAAAAAATCCTAATGTGGCCAAAATAACTCAATGAATATGTATTCAAAGATCATTCCATCAAGCACATCAATTTGCCACAAACAGGTGGGATATTTGCAACAATAAAAAACCGCTATTATCTGCAGCTGCAACCATAAGTTAAAGCATATGACTTCCCTAGTACAAACAATTTCAAGAATGGCATTCTGCCATGAACAATAGATGTGCGTTGTGAAAAGTGTATGTAAGAAAGTTATTTGAAATTTTCTGTAGTTTATAGCAATCAAAGTTAAACTGACCAAACTGACCAAAAGAAAAGAAAAACAAACACATTCTCAAACTATCACTAGTGAACGTGAACGAATTCCTTTGAATTCCACTAGAAAAAGCTTACTTTTTGTCAGAGAGGTCGATTTCTTCTGTGACTAACAGACATCTTCAATGTGAAGTGTTCTGAAAAAGCGGTATTGAAGTGATAGTTTGATTTTTTCTAGATTTGCAAATTCTAGCTTTAGTTTAAGCCTGAATGGCGTTTTGTCGACAGATTTACCCAAAGTAAGTCATATCCTAAATTAAATCGTTGCAGCAGATGAGAGGATTGTAATTATCTCCCTCACAAGTGAAGAACAAGCAACAAAAGAAGAAGGCCTATGAAATTGCAGGCAAAGACAAAATTGTACCAGATTATGCCTGCAACAAAAAAAAAAGATGGCAATAATGTTATAGACTTTCCACCAAAAACTGTGCAAACGGCAATGCTATGCTCTGCCATGCCATTATAAAAACAAACCTATCACATTATCAGCCTCAGTAGCAAACTTGTCGAAAATCGGTTGTGTTTACCTACGTATGACTCATTTTAGTCTCAAACGTGCAACCTTTTATGACAACCATGTTTAGCTTGGAAATGCAACAGGAAAATCAATAATGTATACAAAAGTAAAACTTTTCATTTTATTGTCCTTTCGAAAAATTGAACACGACTTCTTTAAAGTTGACTTCCCTCTGATTGTTTGCATTCTGTTCGCATGTACTGTCAACTGTTATAAAAACAAACAGGAGCACAGTTTGCAACGCACTGAGACGGTATCATTCATCAACTTTATTGATCTATTCACGAAAATGGCGACTAATAAGAAACCAGACATATGAACATCAGACATAATAAATAACAAAAGGAAACAAGAAAAAAAACATTTCAAAAATACTTTGGAAAAAATGAGAAACAATAAATGATTATTGAAGAATTATTGCCTATTTGTATAAAAAATTAGAAAAAAATACAATAAAGAATATAATATGGAAGAAAATATAATAAGAAATACATAAAAGAAATAAGCACTAGGATATAAAAATAATGACGAATAAAAATAAGCATAAGAAAACGAATCGTAAAATTATCCGAAAAGATATAATAAATAGAAAAAAGGAAATCTATATTTATAAAAATGGATTTCTGTCTGTCTGTCTGTCTGTCGGTCTGTCTGACCCTAATAGGCTCGGAGACTACAGAACCGATCGGCGTGAAAATTTGTATGCAGAGGTTTTTGGGACCGGGGAAGTTTCTTAAGATAAAACAAGACCCCTCCCTTGTCTGAAGGGGGGGGGGGGGGGGGCTCCCATACAAATGAAACACATATTTCTGCATAACTCGAGAACTGATCAAGCAAAGGAATCCAAATTTAGCATTCGGAAGCTTTTGGAGGCAAGAAATGTTTCTATGGTAGTTTGAGACCCCTCCCCTTTCTAGAAAGGGAGGCTCCCATACAAATGAAACAGAAGTTTCTGCATATCTCAAAAACTAATCAAGCAAATGGAACCAAATTTGGCATGTGGGGTTTTCTGATGGCGAAAAATGTTTCTATGGTGGTTTGAGACCCCTCCCCTCTCCTAGAAGGGGTGCTGTCATACAAATGAAACTGAAATTTCCTCATAACTCTAGATCTAATAAAGCAAATGGAACCAAAATTGGCTTGCGGGGAATTTAAAGCCAATAAATGTTTCTACGGTGGTTCAAGACCCTCTCTCTCTAGTAGAGGGGGCGGGGCTCCCATACAAATGAAACACAAGTTTCTGCATAACTCGAGAACTAATCAAGTAAATGGAACCAAATTTGGCAGGTAGAGGTTTTTGAAGGCAAGAAATGTTTCTAAGGCAACTCAAGACCCCTCCGCTCTCTGTAAGAGGGGGGCTCTCATACAAATGAAATACAAATTTGTGCATAACTCGAGAACAAATCAAGCATATGGAACCAAATTTGGCATGTTGAGGTTTTTGGAGGCAAGAAATGTTTCTATGGCAGTTCAATACCCCTCCCCATTTTGAAGGGGGGGGGGCGGTCTCCAATACAAATAAAAAGCAAATTTCTGCATAGCTCGAGAACTAATCAAGTTAATGAAACCACTTTTAGCATATGCGGGTTTTTGGTGGCTTGATTTCTATACACATAAAAATGAATTTCTGTCTGTCTGTCTGTCTGTCAGACCCTTATAGACTCGGAAAGTTCTGAACCGACCAATGTGAAAATTTAAATGAAGGGGTTTTTGGGCTATAAAAGGTTCTTTTGATTGTTTGAGACCCCTTCTCTCTCAGGAAGGGGCGCTCTTATACAAATGAGACACAAATTTCATCATAACCCGAGAACTAATCAAGCAAATCGAGTCAAATTTGGCATGTGGGGGGTTTAGAAGGCAAGAATGTTTCTATGGTGGTTCAAGACCCCTCCCCATTCTGAAGGGGGTGGGCTTCAAATAAATGAAACTCAAATCTATATAATAAAAATGAGTTGGGGTTTCCTTTGTCACGATTTAACTCGCGAGCGGAATGACCGATCGGCGTGAAATTTTGTATGCAGAGATTTTTAGGGCCGGAAAATAATCTTATGATGGTTTGATACCCCTCCCTTTACTGGAAAGGGGGGCTCCCATATAAATGAAACACAAATTTCTACACAACTCGAGAACTAATCAAGCAAAAGAAACCAAATTTAGCATGTGTGAGTTTTTGAAAGCAAAAAAAGTTTTTATGGTAGCTTGAGACCCCTCCTTTCTCTAGAAAGGGAGGCTCCTATACAAATGAAACATATATTTCTGTGAAACTCGAAAACTGATCAAGCAAAGAAACCCAAATTTAGCATGCGGAAGATTTTGAAGGCAAGAAATGTTTTTATGGTAGTTTAAGACCCCTCCCCTCTCTATAAAGGGAGGCTCCCATACAAATGAAACATATATTTCTGTATAACTCGAGAACTGATCAAGCAAACAAACCCAAATTTAGCATGCGGAAGTTTTTAAAGGCAAGAAATGTTTTTATGGTAGTTTGAGACCCCTCCTCTCTCTATACAGGGAGGCTCCGATACCAATGAAATACATATTTCTGTATAACTCGAGAACTGATCAAGCAAAGAAACCCAAATTTAGCATGCGGAAGTTTTTGGAGGCAAGAAATGTTTTTATGGTAGTTTGAGACCCCTCCCCTCTCTATAAAGGGAGGCTCCCATACAAATGAAACATATATTTCTGTATAACTCGAGAACTAATCAAGCAAACAAACCCAAATTTAGCATGCGGAAGTTTTTGAAGGCAAGAAATGTTTTTATGGTAGTTTGAGACCCCTCCCCTCTCTATAAAGGGAGGCTCCGATACCAATGAAATACATATTTCTGTATAACTCGAGAACTGATCAAGCAAAGAAACCCAAATTTAGCATGCGGAAGTTTTTGGAGGCAAGAAATGTTTTTATGGTAGTTTGAGACCCCTCCCCTCTCTATAAAGGGAGGCTCCCATACAAATGAAACACAAGTTTCTGCATAACTCTAGAACTAATTAAGTTAATGGAACCAAATTTGGCAGGTAGAGGTTTTTGAAGGCAAAAAATGTTTCTAAAGTAACTCAAGACCCCTCCGCCCTCTGTAAGAGGGGGGTTCTCATGCTAATGAAACACAAATTTGTGCATAACTCGAGAACCAATCAAGCATATGGTACCAAATTTGGCAAGTGGAGGTTTTTGGAGGAGAGAAATGTTTCCATGGAAGTTTGTGACTCCTACGCCATCTGGAAGGGGTAGGGAGGGGGGGTTTACATACAAATGCAACACAAATTTCTGCATAACTCGAGAACTAATCAAGCAAATGGAACCACATTTGGCAGGTGGAGGTATTTGGAGGCAAGAAATGTTTCTATAGCAGTTCAATACCCCTCCCCATTTTGAAGGGGAGGGGGGCTCCCCCTACAAATAAAAAGAAAATTTCTGCATAACTCGAGAACTAATCAAGTAAATCAAACCACTTTTAGCATATGGAGGTTTTTGGAGGCTAGATTTCTATACACATAAAAATGAATTTCTGTCTGTCAGACCCTTATAGACACGGAAAGTTCGAACCGACCTACGTGAAAATTTATATGAAGGGGTTTTTGGGGCTGGGGAAGATTCTTATGATTGTTTGAGACCCCTTCTCTCTCAGGAAGGGGCGCTCTCACACAAATGAGACACAAATTTCATCATAACCCGAGACCTAATCAAGCAAATCGAATCAAATTTAGCATGTGGGGGGTTTTGAAGGCAAGAATGTTTCTATGGTAGTTCAAGACCCATCCCTTTCTGAGGGGGGGGGGGCTTCAAACAAATGAAACTCAAATTTTTATTATAATCGATGAGCCCAGTGTGATGGTTCGAGAACTAATTAAGCAAATGGAACCAAATTTGGCATGTAGAGGGTTTTGAAGTCAATGATTGTATGGTGATTTGAGAAACCACCCCCCTCTGGAAGGGAGGGCTCCCATACAAATGAAACACAAATTTCTACCAAAAATGAAAATTATCCAGGTTACTTAAACACAAAACGTATATTTCTCGGGTAAGAAGCATGTTTTGATAGAAGTATGAACCTCTGCTTATTCAAGAACAAAAAAACTCATTTCGAAGAAAAAAAACCATTAACGTGCCAGTTATATTAAATTTTCCTTCATTTAGTTGCAAGCGTAGCAGCGCACGCATCGGGTTCAGCTAGTATTAAATAAAAATTAGAAAACAGAAAAAATGGAGAGAGAAAATTTTTAGAAAAATAATTTATCAAAGAGAAATAAGAAATGATAGAAAATCAACAAGAAGTAACAACACTTCTTATGTTATTTTTTGTATTGATTGATGATGCTTTTGATTATGAAGATATTAAGAAGGAAATTTTTTTCATATCACCATGGAGCTTTTAGAACGGGCTGCAAAATGGTGAGTCGACAACTGGGAAGGAGCGTGCGTCCCCGCAACATGGCTCTGGTCCTCACAAGTTCCTACCTCATGCTTCCACGGGTCAAGAGATGACAAAGGCCGCCAGCTAAGGGTTGCGTACTTAGCTGGTAGTGCAGCCTGGGCACTGTTGTCCTTCTGACTTCAGCTAGATTGAGGAGGTGCGTGCCGAGCGTCTGTCCACCAAGGAGGTGCGGCTCAAACAGCGTCTGTTCTGGCATCCAGCGGCTGAGTAAGATAAGTAGTAAGGTATCGCGTCAGCTATACCTAAGATGGCAGCCCCACCAAGGCGATGTAGTATTGTTTATACGGTAAGTAGTTCCAGATCATCCATGAAGTTTCCGGGAAGTGTATTATAGTTTTAACTTTTGTTTTTCTCTCGTCGCTATGATAATGCAAGTCCATCTACATTGATTCTGCAATTGCACCCCAATCTGCAGACATGCAGATATTACCAATTTAATTTTTATATATATTTTTATTTCAAAACATATTTTTTGTGCAATTTTTGGCGTCGCATTTATGCATCGTTGTAAGTTTCAGCCCACCTTACTCACGTTATAGATTTGAAAAGTTAGGAAGGTTTTTTATTTTTATTTTAAAAAGGATTATATACGACTGTTCGATCTCAAACAGCACACAGCGTGCTTGCTGTTGGTTGAAAAGCACCAAACACGCGTCCCCTCAGGAGCGTGTATTGTTTCCACCCATTTGAGAGCGGCTAGCAGGCAAACAGCCTGATGCTATTATTGTAGCTCAAGTGGGCAGCGTGAAACATCACTGTCGGCGCGCCGGATCTAAGTACCATTGTAATGATGCGGTGCGCACGGCACTATTGATCCGTACTTCGTGTCCCCTATAAAAGGGACACATCGCCCCATATAGTTTAGTGGTGTTTTATCGTCTTTAAAAGGTACCCACCGAGCTGGCATGCTGCCTCTCGGTGGTAATAAATTAACATCGACAAAGTAGTCCGTTTTCTTCCGTGCAACTCACGGATTTTATTATTATTTGTACATTATTTAGTATTTCATCACAGCATCGTATAATTTTCATCATATCGTCTTTGTGTATCATTATAATCATCTTGAAATTATTATTAACAAATTTATGTGACAAGGAAGTTGATTCCAGCGAGTGTGGATATTTTATTGCATTGTATCTTAAGGTGTGTTTCGATTAATTAAGATCATTGGATATTATTAAATGTTGCATTGAAGTGCAAAATAACCTTCACATTCCAGAGTTACATTCATCTGCCAATGATTGAACTGTAAGTGTCTCTTTACAAGCTGTATATTATTATCATATGCCTATCGTTATTAATTATTTCAACATATTACTTTATTTACGACCATATTACAATATTGTACACATATAACCCTTCCACAAATAAAATTTTGACACTCGCCATTTTTTTATCTCTTGAACGTCTATGAAGGTTGTTTGGGTTTCCAGCACTTAGGGCAATAGATGTCAAGACAATTATCAATTTTCAAACAATTGTAAGGGCGTGGCTAGGTGCGCAGGGAGAAGCGCGTCTACGACATTTAACATTTTTGACGAAATGTTGAGTGGAAGTGGATAGGCTTATCTCGGTGACTCCCCCCATGCTTAGAACAAATGTTCTATGCTATGCTATGCTATCACCATGCAGCTTTTAGAACTTCTACTTCTATTCAATTTTCACAGCCTGCCTAATACTAACGGAGCTATCAACACTTTATTCTTCACATCTTTGTTCTGGCAAAATTAATGTCCACTCCTTAAAGCCTCATGGTGACAAGAAAATAATTCCTTCTAAACATCATCAAGAAATAATCAAATAAAATCAGAAAATGAAATATATACTATATTATATAATAAATGAAAACTAAGATTGAAATTATAAAGGAAATGATACATAAGACCTTATAAATGAAGTATAAGAAATAAGGAAACAGAAGTCAGAGGTTGAACAAAGACATTGTGAAACAAGAAATAACACATGATAAATGAGTTTAAGAATACGAAATAAAAATATGGGAAATAAAATATAAAAAATAATAGAAATAAGAGAGATAAATTATTTTATTAGATAAAATCATGATAACAATAACATTGCATAAGATCTTATATGACTAAACAATAATTTGATTTATGAAGAACTTAACAAGTAAATTTTAGTAAGGTATGAGAAATGAGAAATAGAAAATTACAAAAATGATATGATATATAATTAATGAAAAATAATATAGGAGATAGTGACGAACTAGTAAAAGAGGCTTTATAAAAAAAAAAAAAAAATATACATGAGATATACAAACAAACATTTAAATCGACTATTTCTCACGAATGAAAGCAAAATTTCTTAAACTAAGACCACAATCGGATAAAAAAAAGGCCAAGTTTGGTCTTAGTTTTTAAAATTGTGCATTTGTTCGCCAAAAAACGTTTATTGGAAACAGATTCACCGATTTCGCAAATTTCTGCGGAAATTTTTTCAAAACAGTTTCTCGCGGCTTCCAAAAAACAGTTATGTTTTTGGCTGCCGATGCCGAACAATTGGCAAAGCCGTAGCAGAGATGAGTATCTGCTAATGTCTAATTCAGACTACAGAGTTAGAACATATTATAACGGCTGTCAAATAATTTCAACAAGAAATTCGTCATCAAGATAGGCTTATTACTTGTTATAGCTGCTCAGTCTGGCCAGTGTTTAACTCTTCTGGAAAAAACATAGCTGTTTTCCGAAAGCCGTGAGTTACAATTTTGAAAACATTTGAGCTAAGACATTCCTCTCCTTGGACGCCCCATCTCTTGCGCACAGACATTACGACGGCGGGGTAGAATTCGTGATTTTGTTATCTGCCAATTGGAGGCACAACAAGTCGCATTCGAAACAGTATTGCAAAAAAAAACGAAGCGAGAGAGAAAGTTTGTGTCAAAGAGAGAGTTGTAGAACACTTTTAAAACCATGTTTTTGTTTGATCAATCACTGCTTTTTACTACGTGTTTTATTATGGAGAGTGTGAGCTGTTTAGTGGAATACCTGTAACTAGAAAATAAGAAGAATGATTAGTAATTTCCATTTAATTCCAACTACCTTTATTGCTTATTTCGTCTACAATGTGCAGACTTCTTCAGTGTCGTGTTCAGGACCTCTACACCCTGGAAATTAGACGTCGCAGAAAGCCTGGAAATCAACAAACAACAAAACACAAATCTACTAAACAAAGACCAAGGTAACGGGTACACATGGCTCTTTAACTTAATACCTAAACGACATCAAAGCCGACGCAGTGGAACACCCGCTGCTATGGAATAATCAGGTTAGGTATAAGAAAAAAGGCGAGGTAGATATCAAGCATAATATTTGTTTTGGACTCAGGATAGGTTAGGTACAACAATGTTAGCTGTAGGTACAAGTGTTTGTATTTAGAAAATAGGATAAATACGGCAGGTGGCGAAGGTTTTCTTTCAGTCGAGTATTAGTACACGACACTGAAGAAGTCTGCACATTGTAGACGAAATACGCGTATCTGTCAAGATAAGCAATAAAGGTAGTTGGAATTAAATGGAAATTACTAATCATTCTTCTTATTATCTAGTTACCAGTTTTATGCAAAAAAAAAAATGAAAAAATCCTTAACAAAAGAGATGTTTAAAAGAAATTTACCCCTACAAAGACAGAAAATGATAATTACTCAAAGTTTGAATAAAACTGTAGAAAATTCCCTTAGCTTTCGAATGAAGGAAGAAAAATCTTGCTTAGTAACATATTGTTTTAGTTACAACCAATTTAGGACTATCATGTTTCCAAAGCATTAAAGCTCAATAGTTCCGCAGACTTTGAGATTTGACAAGATGCGTAGAACATTTTTTTCGTCAAATATCATTCTATATCGCCCCTGAAAATATGTTCACAAAGTAACCTAACACCCTGTATCGTAATATATAGATTTTAAACTTACTTTCGGATAATTTTTTCTACTAAATTTGTGTCCCGCGTCCGTAAAGATCTGGTTACTGGCTATCCATATACCACGTGAACTGGATTTGACCGATTTCTGAAACCTCCCTTTCCCTGCGTGGACAATCATTCATATAATGTTTCAATAGAATGTATGGATCGTTGAAACCTGCCAACCCCCTCTCCTCCCCCAAACTGTCCACTTGGTATATGGATGGCCCCTTAGGGACTGCTTAAGTAATCATATTATGTACGAATTTATTCAATATTTTGAGTAAACTCATAAGTTTAGTAATCCTTTTACTACAAATACACTACTAATCTTCCACTTTACAATCTCGATTTTCTATTTTTGTTTTGACTATCGTTCTTCCTCTCGATTTATGCTCCTACGAGTTGTCAAAAAAGGTGCTGCAGGTTTTACCGTAACAATTCTCGTTTCTGATTTTTTAATTATTATTTATTGTTTCTTAATAAAGAATAAATAAGATTTGAGACATAATTAATAATAAATAATTTACATGATATTAAACCTCGTTCAAATGCCATGCACGTTCTATCCAGCGAAGACCAAATGTGGAGATGCTGATATTAAGATACATAAGCTATTCATATATCTTACATAATAAGTAGTGTAGATATAAGAAACAGATTATAAGTATTGAGAAATGAGATATGAAATAAAAACCACTGCATAATAAGAAATGAGAAACAAGCAATAAGAAAGATAAAAAAAGAGAAAAATATATATGAAATAATAATAATATGAAATATGATTAAATTAAAAAAAAAGAAATATTTAATATAAAATAAGGAATACGAAATAAGAAATAATATATAATAGTTGAGGATTGAAAAATCAATTCAGGATTGAGGAACAAGAAATTAAATATAAGATACACTACTAATTAGTTATGTTGTTATTGCGTACAGTGCGCAAATTAAATTATAATGTTTTTTGAAAATTGGAAATATCTTCTCGACACCATGGGATCCCAGTACTGAACAGCAGTTTCTGCTAGAACCAAAGATGTGAAGAGAAAGTATCGATAGGTCCGATAGAGCTCGGCAGGTTATGAAAATTAAATAGAAGTAGTTTGAAATTGAGCGTAAGGCTTTGTTTTGACAGTATTTCAAAGCAGACATAGGTATCTTTGCCAAACATCCCACTGCGAGATATAA
The DNA here is from genome assembly GCA_024533555.2 of Aedes koreicus. NCBI lineage: Eukaryota > Metazoa > Arthropoda > Insecta > Diptera > Culicidae > Aedes > Aedes koreicus. The sequence continues at coordinate 341,902 of JAHHFK020005882.1, forward strand.
GATATAAGATATGAGACAGGAGAAATGCGAAATACGATTGATGAAAACAAATTGGACATGAGGGAAAACAAATAACAAATCAGATACCGGATGTATGGAATAGAGCAAATAGAAATTAAAAAAAATACATTTAAAAAAAATAAGAAACAAGATATAAGAAATGAATAAGTAAATACATATGCACATAAACAAAATAAAAAAATAACTAAAAATAGGACATAACAAAGGGTAAATAAAAAAAAGAAGTTCATAGAAAAAGACGAAAGATATAAAATTTATCTGAAATAAGAAATGAAAATGAGCGTCAGAAAAACAATTCTGTCGTTTACAAAATAGCTAGAATAAATAAGATAAAGAAATATGAAATAAAAATAAAAATAGAGAAAAATAAAGAAATCATATGCATTAACAATGAAAAAATAAATAACAAAAAATGAACAAGAATTAACAATTTAAATTTAAAAAAAAGGCATGAGCTATAAAAAGATGGAAATCAAGAATAAAAAATACGAATTCAAAGAGGAAATGAGGTATAAGAACAAATATATGCGGAATTAAAAATGAGATAAAGTACAAATAAATGAACAATGAGAAATGTACAAGACTAACCCACCCATCGACCAACAACCCTGGATTTGATAACCGTCGCTGCTGCAGCTGATCGGTAGCCAACAAGGACAATGAGCCATTGTCTGCTAGGAGTACCACCTATGCAATATCCCGATTCCTATGTGAGAGATACTACGGCCTGTACTCGAAAAAAATGCACCAGACAAAAGTGTTCGCCAAAAATTTATTTTAAGTTGGATTTTTTTGAAACTTTCAGGGAATGAACTCATACATATGGATTATGTTTTGGTTTATTTATGTTATTCAATTTTCTTTCCATCGCTGAAATCCTGCACCTTTCCCTTAAGACCCCTCATTACATTTTGTGCAAGGGTGGAGCCGACCTTTTTGGTCACTTTCATCCATACTTTCTTCAACTCCAGCTTGTTCTTAATCACCTTGGACGATTTTCGAACTTTGGCCTTCATTATGGCCCAAAATCTTTCCACCGGATGAATCTCTGGTGAATTTGGGGGGGGGGGGGGTGTTTGGCTGTTTTTGGTACAAAAACAACGTTATTGTCTCTATACCAATCCAACATCGATCGCGCGTAATGGCATGATGCCAGGTCCGACCAAAGTAATGTCTTGCCTCCGTGGGACCGCAGGAAGGGCAACAAACGCTTCTGGAGGCACTCGGTGCGGTAAATTTCGCTGTTGATGGTACCCGTTGTGATGTACGGTTTACTCAGTTTACCGCATTGGCATATGGCCTGCCAGAGCAAGTATTTTTTGGCCAATTTGTCCACTTTCTTTTTCCTTATGTCTTCCGGAACCACAAACCGTGATTTGGCAACGTAGAACTCCAGCCCGGTATCTGCTTTGCGTCTGCCTTGATGTAGGTTTCGTCATCCATAACCACACACATCGGTTTCGTGAACCACTCTCGATACAGCTTCCTTGCGCGGGAATTTCCCGCTGTGTTTTGTTGATCACGCCGGTTCGGTGCCTTGCGGACCTTGAATACACGAAGCCCAGCTCGTTTCATGGTTTGCTGAACGAACCAGGCGGAACACTTTGCCTTCAAAGCCGCGTTGCGAATCTAAAGGTTCGGATTACACTTGAAATAATCCAACACCTTCCGGGCCTTCACAGGGTCAGCTGTCTTCGATTTTCTTCCACTTCCAGCCCGCCGCTCGGTCGTCTGGGACTTCTTAAACGATTTTACTACCCGAGACATGGGTAAATCCCAGTTGTCTTTCGATCCATCTCATGGTCGCAGTCGGATTTTCCATGACGGCGCGCCAAATTCTCCGGCGATTTTTTTCTTGTTTCGATGATATCTCAATAACCACTTAACCGATTGTTATGAAATTTTGCACATGTAAACAATTCACTCCAAACTAGTTATACCCTAGTTATAAAAATGGGGCATGTTTTTTTTTTTTGAGTACAGGCCTTAGCATCCACTACCTACGATCGGCCGTGCGGAGAGCGAACGATGAGTGACTGTTCGAAGTGCCGAAGCAAGGTAGTTTTCCTGGAGACGAGAGCGGGAGAAGTGGGCACAACGACCATGGGTCAACCGATGACCATCTGAAAGAGGAGCGTGAAGTCAGTTGGTTTCAGTCACCAAAGAGTGTTGTTGGATTTCATCCGGGATGAGTTTTAATTTGTTGATTTTATTGTAAGTTGACTATATTTGTGTTCTTAAGAAAATATTGTATCAAGCATAAAATAAATGTAGTTGGTGAGTTGTATGTGAGTTGTAACCCTTTTTTTTTAAACCTGTGCAGAGAAAAACCCGCATCCAAGGAAAACCCTGTAGCCTGTAGCTGGTACCCGAGTAACACATCTTCGTGATTTATTGTTGAGTAGGCTTCTATATAACCAAATCTAGTCATATAGAAGTATTTTTAACCATTGTAAGACCTGTGTGTTGCTTGGTAACTAATAACCCAGTCCCCAAGCAGTTTTGGAGTCGACAAGAAGATCTACTGCACCGTTCGGATGAGAAAAGCCGGCTATCCACCAAGAAATAAAAAAAAGATTGAGATAAATATTGGGATGTGAAAAATAAAATATTAATAAGGCGATATTATATAGAAAAAATAAAATAAAAACAGGAGATATGAAATGAGATGCAACATATAAAAAAATTTGACATCAAGGAAATAACAGGAATATAAGATAAAATTATATAAAAGGAAAAGAAGGCGATAGGAAATTTAAAAAAATGAAATAATAAACCTGATAACTGAAAAAACTTATAAGATATGCATAATGAGAAATGTGAAATAACTTAAAAACAATGAGAATAAAAAAACCATTTATAAAAAATAAGTTTCATGATGCAATAAAAAAGAAATGAGCTAAATGACACAAATATAAATCTAAAATACTTAAAATAGCTAAGAACTAAAACACAAAATATTAGGAATAAAAATTAACACATGAAATCAAAAATATGACATAAGATATAAGAAATAAGAAATAAGATATAAGATATAAGAAAAATAAATTAGTTAAAAGGATACAAGAAATAGGAAACAATAAATAAGACATAAGATTTAAATCACAAGAAATGAGTAATAATAAATAAGACATAAGACACATGAAACAGCATATGAGATATATGAAAAAAAGAAATGAGAAATAAGTCAAAATCTAATAAAAATAAGTTAAGGGAGAAAAAGAATACGAGAAGGAAAAAAAGGGAATTTAATAAACAAAATATAAAAAATGTGAAAAATGAAATTAAATAAATGAATTAAGCTAAATTTTATGCGATAAAATTAAACATTAAATTGAAAATACGAAATTAGAAATAAGAAATGAGAAAAAATGAAAAAACTAGAAATAAGGACTGAAAAATGATATGAAAGAAATAAGATATCATGTATAAGCAAAAGAATGATGAATTTACCGTTGTATTGAGTTCAATGGCTTTCAGGAATCACATTTCAATAGCAGCAAGTTTGTGAAAGCATGGACGTGAGAATTAGTGAATTATATGTTAATTATGTGAAATATGAAAGCATAGCATGATACAATTGTATGAAAATATAAAATAAACCACTAAATTAGTAAATGGGTGGGTGCCATTTTAAAATTTATTTCTTCAAATTTGTTTGATACAAATATCTAGCTACAGCTATGAAATGATACATATATTTTTGATCCAAAGATAATGTAAAGAATGCGTTATATCATCAAATTCAGGATCTTTATGCTGTGAAATATAAGCCGAGCTATCTAAGACACCTTGTTTTATAGCAATTGAACACCTCTAAAATATTTAAGCAGTATGGCGACTTTTCGTGGTAAGCCCTGGAAAAGCTTGTAGTTCTTCAAAACTTTTTTTTTCTCATATTTCTGTAGATACTTATTTCTAAATTACTGCTTTTTTTCTTCTTCAAAATTTGACATAGAACAAAAATCCTCATTCATGACTTTTCCTGTGTCGCCACACCGTACTTCCATTGAAAAAGTTCCATAACTATTCGTACATAGGCGCGCAACATCCTGGAAGGAATTATTCTCGCCATTGTTGTTAGCACGCCATGCAGCCAATGTCCGGTAGTGTAATCAGTTTTCCCCATCGTAAAAACTGCAAACCGCACGTACGTGTCTACTTCGGTTGACAAGGCTTTCCAAATGCTGACCTTATTCCACTGTTTGTTCATATTGGTAGCAACAAACAAGGGAATCAATAATTGACACTCGACGCCCGTGCCGCGAAATTCCTCTATCAAGCACAGACTGAAGTTCATTAGGAACGCCTTGGATGCTGCATACAGTCCGGCATAGGGTAAACCAGAAAGAGCGGCCACCGAGGACATGTTCACAATCAACCCTCGACGACGTAGTTTCATCTCCGGAAGCACCATGTGGGTCAACATGGCCGCCGGTTGCATGTTGACGGAGATAATGTCCTCACACTCTCGCTCAGTTAACTCGTCCAGGGGGTACGGATGCCGAGGAGCCATTCCAACGTTATTGACTGGAGTTTCGAAGATTTAATTTAATTATATTTACTAAGCAGATATTTTGAAGCACTTACCCAATATTCCCACTTCAAGTCCGCTCAATTCTTGCCGAATCCTACTATAGACCTTAGATCCATCGGAGAAATCAACTGCGAGCCAGCGAACTTCAACGGGGTATTTCGATTGTATTTCCCGTGCAACAGCCACCAGTTTCGATTCCGTTCTGGAGATGAGATATACGTTGAGACCCTTCTTGGCCAAGTTCAGTGCGTACTGTTTACCAATGCCGTCCGATGAACCCGTTATCACTGCAATCAAAGAAACATATTTCAACATCTTCTTCATCAAACATTCATCGAACATTCATACCGGCCCAGCTTCCATATCTCGTAGAAAATGGTTGACGATTTGGCCAAATTAAACTCTTCAAGATGCTGATGGGTGATCTTAAGCTTTCGTATAGGAAAATCAATGCACAATATGCGCCAACCGCAGCAAGTGAATACAACGCAATCATGTCGACCGAAGATACGACAAACAACTACTGAAAGGCTAAACAAAAGTGTTCCGAAAGGTGCAATCAGCTGGTGTCAGATTCAAATCATGTGCACCTTCCAAGAGGAAAGCCGGGCTCAATTAGAGACATTTGATTGTAGAAGCGTGCCTGCCACGCTTCGGAATTCGCTAGAAATTATCCGGGACTAGTTGTGGGGAATTTGGGGTGAATTGAAAAGTGCTAAAATAAGAAGATATGTTGAGAATGTTATTCATTGAAGATTGCTAGGGTCAGACATATCAGTAATTTGAGTTTCAGATTATTCTATGTGTTGATAAGTGACTTCTGATAAATTAGAAGGGTTCATTTAACCTCACATTCCCATGAAATTAAAAGACATGCCTGTGTGCCTGGGATTTCAATACTTTCATTATGAAATCACAGCATTTCAACGATGACTGCCTAGATCAACAGTATTGGTAAAAATAAATTTTTAACTGAGTTTTGTTTTGTCAACCTTTTTCAAGGAGGTTTCTTCGCATCACCAAGTATAGATATGAACTTTAATTGAGTTGATTTAGGATTTTTTTTAGAAATTTTGATGCTACTCTTTCAACTTATTTGTACGCGAAATGAACAATTCCACTTTTAATTATACAATTCAAGGTGGTATTATTACAAATAGGTTGAAAGAGATTGAAGATTTTCATATTTTCTCTGCTAATTTCATACATAGTGTGAAGAAGCAAAATAAAACATAGCTGATCGAAATATGAGAAATAAATTAAATCTATCGAAGCTTGATTTAAAATGTTCTAAATTACAGTACTCTTACCACCACTGGAAATAAAATGTAAGGGTGAATACAATATCATGGCCAGCACTGTAAACCAATGATGATAATTAGCAATTCAATTGTAATAACATTTGAACTTGTACTGTATATTATAAATCAAAGCATTAGAGATGACGTAATAGATAAAGCACGATTACACGTTTCAGTTTATCATGAAAATCAGACACGCAGAGAATATTATTAGATAATTAATGTTCGGCACGTGGCTCCACATCTTAATTATTGATGATAGACAATCAGTAAACACTAAGAGTGTACCCTGAGCTGCACTTCATCTGAATGCTTGAGCGCCAATCTTCCAAATTTTAGCCTAGGAAGTTACAGAATTTCTCTGACGATTTTGCAACAATTTCCACTATAATGCCTTCATTTGGCAGACTTCGCCCCTCAAAGAAGTAATAAATCGGGACGAGGTTTCAACGTAACTTTGGTATTGGTATTATAATCCCTGAAAACTCAGGGTGTGGAGGTGAGGGTGTAAAACCATCGACCCACTAAAAATTCTCTCGTGTCTCTATCCCTGGTCCCCCCCCCCCTGCCTGAACCACCTTACCTTACCTTACCAATCACCCTAAGGCCAGCGTGGCCTCTGCTGTACACCGAAGTTGTTTCCATTGTAAATGGTCCATGGCTGTACCTCGGCAGCCTCGCAGTCTGCGGAGGGTCCGCAGGTCAACTTCTGTATTATTTGTAACATTGATTTTAAGAGTGGCTTGTTGGGCCTTCCCCAACCCCCTGTCTCGCCGGAGGACCATCGTGCACAGCACTGTTTAGAGTCCCACGCTGGCACAAGGACGATGATCAGCCACTCCTAACATGGAGAACAGACGCTGTTTTGAGCCGCCCCTAACATGGAGAACAGACGCTCAGATAGGCTGCAGCCTTTGAAGAGGGCAGCCCCCCTTCCCTGTCAGCATATGACCAAGGTCCCACCGGGGTTGGTTACCCGATCTTTCCTATGGTTACCCATACCTCAGTCGGCACCACGGGGAGGTAGGGATAGGAGTTACTGGACAAGAGGCTAAGGATCGCAGTAGGATCTGTTTTATACCTGCAGGTACGCGAAGTACCAATGGTACGCATTGTCCAGTCATTTACCAACCAACCACCTGAACCACCTCTCAGTATTACTTCAGGGAGGGGGCTATTGTACATTACGCATCTGCTGTATCCGACTACTTAGGATTTTAGTAGTTAACTGGCCCCTCTGACCTGACGCTGATCATTTCGCCTTCAATTCAGGAGCCCAAGGACAATCTAAGAAGCAGGGATGCATGTCTGTATTAAGATTTTTGGTCATGCATGCAGACTTTATAAAATTTATAAAAAAAAAAAATATTTTGGGGGGGGTTTCAAAATTTTTTTTGTTTTTTTTTTTTTTTTTTTTTATTTTTTTTTATATATTTAAATGTGATTTTTTTATTTTTACGATTTTTTTTTTTTTTTTTTTTTTTTTTTTTTTTAATAATCGTTTATTTGTACAGGCTCAATCGAATCAACTTTACAGAGCCAAATTTTCATATTTATATACATCATTTATCTTAAAACTAAAGTTAGGAGGATAGAGCCGATTACTCGCGGCCGTCTCGAGGTTAATAGGAATTACAAATTACGGATGGGAAAGAGGGTGGGAATTTAAGGTATGGTTTACATAACACATTAAATTTAAATTCTAAATTATCTAAAAACTTATAACTATACAATTTATGGTTTACTTTTGACTTGAACATTTTTTGAAAAAGAAAAAAAAACACACATACACAGATAAAAAAAAACTTATAGTAAACATACAGGTTAAACTAACTACAATCTAAGGCTAATGTTAGTCAAAAACACATAAATGAGTTTCATGTACTCCAAATCACGTACAGCCAAAATATCTCGAATTGGCACATTGGGTTGTCTACCTCGAGCCCGAAGGGAATCATAAAGCTCCGATCTGACTCCACGATGTTCAGCACAAGACCAAATAACGTGATCTGCGTCCTGATAGCCTTGTCCACACTCGCAGAGATTGCTGTCGCTCAGCCCAACCCGGTATAAATGAGCGTTCAAAGAATAATGATTGGACATGAGGCGAGACATGACACGAATGAAGTCTCGACCCACATCCATCCCCTTAAACCAGGATTTCTTCGACACCTTTGGGATGATAGAATGTTGCCATCGCCCCAAATCTCCTTTACTCCATTTATACTGCCAGCTGACGAGTGACTGTTGACGAAAAATAGGAAAAAATTCGTTGAAGGCGATTTGTCGATCACAAATATCGCCTTCCATAGCGCCCACCTTTGCAAGCGAGTCCGCTTTCTCATTGCCCGGAATTGAACAATGAGATGGGACCCATACAAAGGTGATGATAAAATAACGCGAAGATAAAGCACTTAGAAGCTCCTGTATTTTCATGAGAAAATACGAGGAGTGCTTTACCGGCCTCAATGAGCGAATAGCCTCTATAGAACTGAGACTATCCGTGAAAATGAAGTACTGATCCGGTGTTAATGAGGCAACCATTTCTAGCGTAAAGTGTATTGCCGCTAATTCGGCGACATATACGGAACAAGGAGCTTGAAGTTTACGATTGGCGCTATAAATTTCATTAAATATACCAAAGCCTGCTGACTCCTCTATCAAAGATCCGTCAGTGAAGAACGATTTAGTGGAATTAACTTGGCCAAACTTTGCAGCAAATATTACCGGAGCAATCATAGGACGATGATGCTCTGGGATTCCATGAAGCTCTTGCTTCATGGATAAATCAAAATGAACCGAATTGTCGAAATCGGAGAAGCAAACACGATTGGAAATGTTCGGCGAAGGGCTGACATCCTGTGTTATGTACAAATGGTACAAGGTCATGAAGCGGGTTTGAGTATTCAACTCAAGGAGCTTCTCAAAATTTTCGATCACCTGGGGGTTCATAACTTCACACCTGGTGAGGAGCCGGAGAGATAATTCTGAAAACCGATCCGAGAGTGGCAACATGCCAGCCAGCACTTCAAGACTCATGGTGTGAGTCGAGTGCATGCAACCTAACGCGATACGAAGACACCGATACTGAATACGTTCCAGTTTAATGAAGTGCGACCGAGCCGCTGACTGAAAACAAAAACTACCGTATTCCATAACCGACAAAATCGTTGTCCGGTACAACGTTAGAAGATCTTGTGGATGAGCTCCCCACCAGGTCCCGGTAATTGTGCAGAGAAAATTGACCCTCTGCTGGCACTTTCGCTTCAGATACTCAATATGGGATCTCCAGGTGCACTTAGAATCGAACCAGACCCCAAGATATTTAAATGACATAGAATGAGTTATCGGCTTACCCCAAATTTGAAGCTTCGGTTGTGCTGGGTTATGCTTCCTAGAAAAAACTACCAACTCAGTTTTCTCCGTAGAGAATTCGATACCTAGCTCTAAAGCCCAAGTAGACAAATTGTCTAAGGTATCCTGTAAGGGTCCTTGCAGATCGACCCCATTGGGTCCCGTGACAGACACTACGCCGTCATCTGCAAGTTGTCTCAACGTACAGTTGTCACTTAGACAACCGTCAATGTCTTTGACATAAAAATTATACAAAAGGGGGCTTAAACATGATCCCTGGGGGAGACCCATGTAGCTAAATCGTGAAGCTGTAGAGGTTCCATGAGAGAAGCTCATATGTTTCTCTGACAGCAAATTGTACAAAAAATTATTCATTAATGGTGAAAAGCCACAAGCGTGGAGTTTATCTGAAAGAACTTCAACAGATACTGAATCAAAAGCCCCCTTGATATCCAAGAAAACAGAAGCCATTTGCTCTTTTTTAGCAAAAGCTAACTGAATATCTGTGGAAAGCAACGCGAGACAGTCGTTCGTTCCCTTACCCCTACGGAAACCATATTGAGTATCTGAAAGCAGGTTGTTCGTCTCAACCCATTTGTCCAGACGGAAGAGGATCATTTTCTCCAACAACTTTCGAATGCAGGATAACATCGCGATGGGTCGATAGGAGTTGTGGTCGGACGCGGGTTTGCCAGGTTTTTGAATGGCGATAACTCTCACCCGCCTCCAATCATCCGGTACAATGTTGAGCTCCAAAAACTGATTAAACAAGTTCAACATGCGCCTCTTCGCGACGTCTGGAAGGTTCTTAAGCAAGTTGAACTTGATTCTATCAGCTCCTGGAGCCGTATTGCCACACGAAAGGAGCGCGAGAGAGAGTTCTACCATTGAAAAAGGTTGGCTGATCTCATCTATCGGATTCTCGGTTTCGCGAGGAATGATCCGTGCCGGCACAGAATCTGGACAAACTTTTCGCGCGAACTTGAGGATCCATTGATCCGAGTACTCTTCGCTCTCGTTGTTCGTAGTTCGGTTACGCAATCTTCGCGCCGTGTTCCAAAGAGTACTCATCGACGTCTCGCGCGATAGCCCGTCCACGAATCTTCGCCAGTATCCGCGTTTTTTGGCCTTGATGAGGCTCTTAAGTTCACGTTCAAGAGCCGTGTATACTTCGAAGTGCTCAGGTGTTCCACGTCTACGGAAAACTTTAAACGCGTCGGACTTTTTACGGTAAACCTCGGTGCATTGCTGATCCCACCATGGAGAAGGAGGTTTCCTGCGAAATGACGTCCCTGGAACTGGTCGAGTTTGAGCTTGAAGCGCGCTGTCTAAGATCAGGTTGGAGAGGAAGTTATATTCGTCTAGCGGTGAAAGCCTTTCTACCGTCGTTACGGCTTCATCTACTGCTATCCTGAACTTTGTCCAATCGATGTGACGGGTAAGATCATACGTGACGTTGACAGCTTTCGACGGATTGAACCCGGTGGCAACCGAAATTTTTATGGGCAAGTGATCACTACCGTGGGGATCTTGAATCACATTCCATGTGCAATCCAACGACAATGAATTCGAACAAAGTGTGAGGTCTAATCTACTGCCAACTGAGGATGTTCCAGCCAAACGTGTTACTTCTCCATTGTTAAGAACTGTCATATTGAAGTTGTCACAGAGGTCATATAATAAGGAAGACCGGTTGTCGTCGTACAGTTCTCCCCAGCCTGTACCGTGGGAGTTAAAATCTCCCATGATCAACCGTGGAGCAGGAAGAACCGAACAAATATCTGAAAGTTGTTTTCGGTTTATTGAGGCTCTAGGAGGAATATAAACGGAAGCAATGCAAAGGCTTTTATTTTTAATAACAGCCTGACATGCGACAACTTCAATACCTGGAATAGGAGGAAAATTCACTCTATAGAAGGAGTAGCACTTTTTGATCCCCAGAAGTACTCCTCCTCCACGTGAATCCTCACGATCAAGACGAATAATATTGAAATCATGAAACGGAAGATCGATTTCGGAAGAGAGCCATGTTTCACAAAGAGCGAAAGCATCACAACCGGTATTGTGAGTTAAAAATTTGAAAGATTCCAATTTAGGAATCAAACTTCGACAATTCCACTGTAGAACAGTGATCAAATCCCCGACCTCATTTGGAAAATTATCCATCGAAGGAGATGATAGCTGCAAGGAGGGGCCACTTAATTGTCAATTGCTTCAAAAAAGTCTTCACTGTTGGAAGCATTGCCAAAACAATGCTTTTGAGAGGGTCAGAAATTTCGAGGTACTTGAAGATACCTTCGACAATGTTATCAAATGAGAACAGCCCAGTCGAGGAAGGGGCTTCTGTTCTTAAAATTGGGGCATCAGGGGTTTTGGATGTCCCCGGAAGAGATGGAAAGTCCTGGGTGTAGTTAGTACTACGAAAACCAGGAGGAATTGGATTTTCCTTTTTCCCACCTTTTTTTGAAGTAGGCATGCTGGTCTCGGGCTTCTTTTCAGCAACTTTCCGTGGGCGGACGCGTCTTCGCTTCCTTGAAGCACCTTCCGGAAAAGTGAACGATGTTCCCTCTTCAGCCGAATCAAAGTCAGACTCGTCATCTGACAGAGGAGCAAAGGGATTTGTATTGGCATTGGGTGATGGGGAGGCCTTTTTCACCATTTCGGCGAAAGATTGCCTGGAACGCTGTTTTAGCGAGCGTTCTATTTTTTCCCCGTGTTGTTTGTACGCCGGGCACGATGAGAGAGCATGAGGAGGAGTTCCCTTACAGAAAGCGCATTTTGGTGTGCTGTCTGCACAGGCGCCATCCTCATGTTTCTCCCCGCAGTTGGAGCAGCGTGCCTTATTGCCGCAATGGGAGGTCGTATGTCCCATCTGCTTGCATTTTTGGCAGATCATGACCCGAGGTACAAACAACCGCACAGGTAGTCGAAGTTTTCCCAACTCGACGTATTGAGGGAGGGCTGAACCAGAGAAGGTCACACGAAACGAGTCTGAGTTGGTAAATTTCTTTTTACCCTCACTGATCGATACTGTGCCTAGTTTTTGCACATCCAGTATCTTGACTGAAGGAAGCAGAGGGTTCTTAAAGCGACCAACCCCCTGCTTCAACAGGATCTCAGGGGTCAAGCTCGCTTCGGTGACCACCCCTTCAATCTCAATACCTCGAGCTGGGATGTACACTAAATATTCCAGTGTAAAAAACTGAGAGACAGCAATTTCGTTAGCTTGTTTAAGGTTGGACACAACAACTTTTAATTTATTGGGTCTCACCTTAATTATCTCGGTCACGGCCGAGAATCGTTTCGTCAGATCGTTTGAAATCTGGTATATATTGAGAGGTTTCGTTTTGGGCCGAAAATAGACAACCCAAGGACCAGCTGAACTATCTGGATAAGCACGCGATCGGGTAACTTTAAGAGCTACCCCATCATTTGGCGGCATGGATGAATCATCTTCCGACAAATCATCCATGTCGCACCCGTGGGAGCTTATGAAGCTCAACCGCTAACGTAATTATCTACAATCAATCACAGATAAACAAACTAAACCTAAGCACACAACAAACTAAACCTAAGCACACTCTCTCACACGCTCTCACACACTCTCACTCACTCTCACTCACTCTCCACACAATACAAAACAATATATTCAGAAGAAAGAGAACAAAAGCTTATCTTATATATATCACTGATCTGCTGCTGTCGAACGACGATCCGTGGCCGCGTGTGCCGGCTAGACGTTGAGCTGAACGATGATGATAATGATGACGATGATGATGTTGCTGATCGGTGGTGGTTAGCAGATGATCGACTGCACGCTACACACGATGGACTGCTGGTGTGCGTGCCGTATAGATGCGGAGCAATATGGCTTTTAGGTCGTGGCAATATCGCTAATTGCAATTAATGACGTTGTTGCACTGTTTAACACTCAACGTTTTCTACTTCAGAAAACTAAGACTCGATATCACTCGCGACTCAGAAAAAAAAAATAGCGCTGAAGGCTTGAAACAACTTGTGAAAAGCTTCCAAAGCAACGGAAAGCTGACCGAACGAACTGTTCCGTTCGCTTGTTCACTGGGCAATGCCATAATCATTTTTAATATTCTGAAAATTAGCCAACAGTGCTTTTATTGAATTATTGGACTGATGACCTGAGCGCTATTCAGTTTCGTAGGGAATATTGTTTGTAAAACTCAATTTATATTTTTTGGTGGCATGCCGTTGCCATTTTTTTAGTAGTAGTATTGAGGGAGAGATATTATTATATTTTTTTTTTTTTTGGTTGTTTTTTTGTTTTGGGATTATGTTGGTTGGTGGGGGGGGGGGGGGGGGGGGGGGGGGGGGGGGGGCAGGGGGGGGGGGGGGGGGGGGGGGGGTTGGGGGGGAAGGGGGGGGGGGGGGGGGGGGGGGGGGGGGGGGGGGGGGGGGGGGGGGGGGGGGGGGGGGGGGGGGGGGGGGGGGGGGGGGGGGGGGGGAAAATAAACGAATGAACAAAAAAAAGGCCTCATTCAAAAATAGGTTTAAGTACGTGGAAGCTTTAAAACTGATATTCAATGTACTGCTATGAATTTAAGAGAAAATATATTATAAGCGACTCCAGCAACATCGAACGGTCATAATTCGTTGCAGCAACTTGATTTCTACCTAATTAAGTCACATTGAAGTAACTTTTACTGGTTTGCAACAAGTGTGCTGCTAGGGGAAGGACAAAGATAGTGTTCAACTTTCTTTGTTCTTTCAAACATAAAAAAAAACTAACCACAAGAGTACTTATCAGAACAAAACAGAATATTTTCGAAAATTACTGTCGATATATGATCTTAAAAAAATCCAGCTAATCGATGAACTTTGACACCAAGTGTTTTGTTGTTTTTTTCAAAAAACTAGCTATCCTATTGAATAATAATAAAAAAAACGTAACAAATAAACAATAATTAACCAATTAAAAATAAAAATAAGTTCAGTGTAATTTAAATATGATCAACTTCAAGTAAGCTGTCAATTATGTTATTAGTTTTTGACTGCATCAGAATTGATATTTATTCTAAATCCTCAGGATTTGTTTAAGGTCCATTAGGCGTTCAGAGAAGAATTCAAGGAATGCTTTTGAAAATTAACGCTTCAGACATAGACAAAAATCAGTGAAAAAATCGTGTTGAGAAAACTACGAAGCAAAATGATTTAAAACAAAAAAAAATTCAAATCTATTTATCCTTCTAAAAATCTCACCAAAATTTAAGAAACTTATCAGATAATTAAGAAGTGAAGATTAAGTTTCGAATATTGTGGAACCAATATAATTTTCAAAGAACACTACTTCTACTTCTACTTAGCGTTTCAAGCTTATCGTTTTCACAATTAGCTTATTGCTTGCTCTCAACTTAGTGTTCTAAGTGCACTGCCACATTTATTAATTGAGAGCTTTCGATGCCAGGTATCATTTTTGCATTAGTATGATTGTGTGGCAAGTACAATCATACCCTATGCTCAGGGAGTCGAGAAATTTTCCTCTAACGGAAAACTCCTAGACCAGACCAGGAATCGAACCCAGCCACCTCCAGCATGGTGTTGCTTTGTAGCCGCGCCTTTACCGACTGAGCTAATTGAGGACCAAAGATATTCAAAGACTATACACTACCAAAATGTCATGTAAATTTCTGTCCCCTGCGACCGAGACATGCAAGCGTCCTTTAGCACATAAGAATGAGTTGAAAGAGATGAGAAAATAACTTCAATCATACGTCTGATTGACAATCAAATTGTCTGATTGCGTATATGTCAGTTTCAGGAGACATAATTTTACAGAAAATCTTTCTTTACGTTCCCCGTCTTTTTACAAACATGAATTACGTCTCGTGTAAAATTCATAATTTCTAAGTGTGTAGTTGCTTGTGAATCAGGATTTTTAATGGTACCATTTCGTGCCTTTCGACATCTGTTGGCAAGTTTACTCTGCATTTAAGGAATATTTTTGAATTATAGGGGCTATGCATAAGCCACGTACACTTTTTTGGGGGGGAGGGTGGAATGTTTGACAAAAGTCTACGGTCCATACAAAATTGCAAAAAATTGTATGGAGAAAAGTCTACGAGGGGGGGAGGGCGGCTCTGAGATTTTCAAAAATCAGTCTACGTGGTTTATGAACCAGCCCATAGGAGTAAATACATAAATAAAATTATTTTCGATACCGTTCTGATAATTAAAACAAAAAATCGTTTCAAGACTTAAGAATATTGAACAATTTTAACGAACTCCATACAACAAAGTTTTTTTCAATCCTACGTTTATTGAGCTATCTACAAAAATGCTTCGACGCGCTGCCGAGCAACCGCACAGCAGTGGACTGAAACCTTATCCATGACCGATCAAATGAAGGACTTCGGCAGCTCCTTCTTGGTCTTGGCTTCTTCGTTTTGGCCACGACATTATTGGACTAGCTTCTCCATTTGAGGTTCGACCAAACGTTTTCTATCGGTCGCAGCGGCTGAGGGACGTTGAGTATTGGCGGTCTTCAATACAACGTTTATATACTGCCGGTCCATCTCCTCCAGTGATAATGGGCGAAGCCGGTCCGCCCAAAAGACCACATTCTTCTTCGTGTGATACTCCTTGATGAAGGAGGCAGCTTCCGGTAGACACTTCCTACTGTATATCTCCTCGATCACCGCAAGCCACAATGTAAATAGAAGCGACTTGGACATATTTGACGTCAACGCTTACCTTCTTGATAGGGGACGTAAAGTGTCCGGTCTCCTACCAGTCGTTGCTGTCCAGCGTCAAATAGGTCTTGTCATTCATTATGAACATGACGTCGCGCTTCGACGAACAGTTGTTTTTCACCAGCACCTTCAGCTGCTCCATTTTGGTGATTGATAACGCTGTCAATTTTTTCTATACTCAACAGGATTGCCACGGTTGGTAATACACAGGTGGATTCCAAACCTGGTGGCAAGGTAATCGCATGCAGAATCGCAAAAACAGTCCATTTTTTTAATGTATTAGTTAATTGGTATAAAAAAAAAACGACCTAAAAAATGTGTGTAAATTTGAGAAGCCCAAGACTCATTTAAAAATAATGGATTCTCCCGAAAGTTTGTAACAGTTGTAAAAGAGAATATGTAAATGAATAAGGCTCTCGACGCCAATGTTTTTAGAGAAAATGAGTTTACCTTATTTTTGCAAAATAACCATTCCCCAACTTGCTCTCAAATAAAATACTCCTTAAAAAATGTTTTTACAAAACCCTCAATACAGACAAATACAGACATTTTTCAATGTTCCTTACAGAAATTTCCAAAAACTATCTGGCATCCTTGCTAAGAAGCCACTGTGCTTGCGGCGTCCTAGATGTCCCGGTTTTGGCATATCCTCTCGAAAAGGTTTTCCGACCGCACACGGTCATCATACCGTTTCTCGCGCTGTCGAGCCATGGCCTGACAGGATCTGCGTCAAGTGAAAATTTACTTCCCCGTGTCGCCGACCGACCCATCCGGATAGCTATGACATAAGTCGGTGAGTCCACCAACCTTTGGTGGAGCTATTCCATTCCCTCTGCCATTTGACCATGCCACCCCAGTGGTCCTACGGATACCTCTTGTGCCTCGTTGGTTGTAACACTCTATGTGGCATAGATGGCATCTACTGTTGACTTGTCCTTACGGAAGCTAAACTTGTTATTCGATAGGCCGTCTGTACCCTCCGTGCACTTCGACAGCCTGTTGAGGGTTATCCTCTTGAGCAGCTTACCCGTCGTATCCAACAAGCATATTGGTCTGTATGCCGATAGATCGCCCGGTGACTTCCCTGTCTTTGTAGGACATTCTGTCACTTCCTGGAAGACGTCCTCGTCCGGACATCTTTGCATTACTATCCTGAACATTTTGGGAGCCAGTCATGATGGCCAGGTTTTTGATAATTTTGAAAAAGTGCTTCAATATTTTATTTTTATTTTTGTTAAAGTGATCATATGAAGTGTTAATTTTAAATTCTCCTAGTTTCCCAAACACAATAGTTCTGCTAATACGCTCAAAAAGTTTTTTTAAATAGTGTTTTATAAAAAAAGTGAAAGTCGAAATACCGTTAGGTCCTGGCGCCTTGTTCATCATTCGTAGCCGACGTAACCGCGTTAAAAACAAAATACATGAAGGGAAGAGGCTCACGAGAAGACAATGTTAGCCTCCTAGCACAAGTTCAGATCGGCGGTGATGAAATCGAGGTAGTAGACGAATTCGTGTATCTTGGCTCATTGGTGACCGCCGATAACGACACCAGCAGAGATACAAAGGCGCATTATAGCTGGCAATCGTGCCCACTTTGGACTCCGAAGGACGCTAAGATCGAACAAACTTCGCCGAACCACAAAGTTGACCATCTACAAGACATTAATTAGACCGGTAGTTCTCCACGGACATTGCTAGTGGAGGACCAACGCGTCCTTGGAGTCTTTGAACGGAAGGTGCTGCGTACGATCTACGGTGGAGTGCAGATGGGAGACGGAACATGGAGGAGGCGAATGAACCACGAATTGCACCAGTTGCTGGGAGAACCTCTCATCGTACACATCGCAAAAATCGGTCGACTATGATGGGCTGGGCATGTCGTAAGAATGTCGGACGACAGTCCTGTGAAAATGGTTCTCGAAAACGAACCGACAGGTACAAGAAGAAGAGGCGCGCAACGAGCAAGGTGGATCGATCAAGTAGAAGGCGACCTGCGGCCCCTGGGCAGACAGCGAGGCTGGCGAAGTAGAGCCATGGACCGATTACAATGGAAACAACTTCTGTGTACAGCAGAGGCCACACCGGCCTTAGTCTGATTGGTAAGGTAAGTAACCGACCGATCTTCCCATAGGATACTGCTAAGCGGTTTCATTTTTTTTTTCTGCTATTTCCCATTTTTCAGACCTTGGTCTGGAGGTTTTCCCTTCCCCTCTGTGGGTCGTCGTTCGTAGCTTATTTAGTATTTCTTTTTTCAGTACTAAGACTGGCGCTCGCCGCTCGAGACTCTGTTCACTGAGATGGGCTTTGCGCTAATTTGGCGCCGGGGCCACTCTTTTTTCAACCTGTCGTTCGTGAGGATGGACCCTCCGACCCCGACACCACGTTCACATATGTCCTCGGGCCGATGGGACCCTCTGCTACCATCCGCTTCTTAGAAGCGCTGGGTGCAATTTCCCCGGGAGATCGATTAAAGCATTTAGCTGCTCCGTGACCACCACTACTATGGGAAGCGAGTCTCACTTTCTTTCCATGACCCGGGTGAGTCCTGGCCCATCCATGGTCTCACCAATTTTCAAAACAGCACCTGCTTCAGATGCCGATGCGCTCTTGCACGTGTCCAATGCACCGCCGGATCCCGCCATCCTGCTAGGCCAGGCCACCTTTGGAGAGCGCCTCCTCTTGGGGATTAGATAAGTTTGAAGTTCTTTGAGCCTCCGTGCTGTTGAATCCTTCTCGCATGGCCTCCCTGCTTGCATAAATAACCTTGGAATCATTATAGCGACTACTTCACGTGGGGTTGGATAAACTAGGAATTTAACATGGCCTTTTGCCAATAAATATGTGTGGATTATTTGCCGTGTAACTTTCAGTTTAGTTTTCACTCAGCGGTGGGATAAATTCCGTGTAAAACAAAAGAAATACACGACCGACGTCCATAACGGTAGAAGACGTTGTTCCAGACACCTGTTCACGTTAATTTCCTAGTTGACTGTCCCGATTGAGAATGTTCTCAAAAACAGATTGAAGTACAGATAGCATACCAAACCAGATATATCTAAGCAAACTTAGACAGTTTCATATGTTTGCCACATTTCCTCTTCCAGTTCCCATGTAGGATTCCTGCCCAGAGAGGTTTTTCGATGTCTACCTAGGCGTAGGTTCTGTCGTCCATTATCACGCAATGTTAACATTTTTGGATGTCATAAAACTTCAGTTTTAACGTAAGGGGCTACCATGCTGCGTCAAGTATGAATCGTTTGATTCGTATGAAATAAAGACTAAATGATCACCAAAGATTCATTATAAATCGGATACTTCTCAAATTTTCAGAGATTGAAAAACTATATATTAGCTATGTTTTGGCATAATTTATTTATTGAATTTTCTCCCTCAAGCTAAATGCTCGTACATTTCTCTTAACACTGCTTATGAGATCTTGGGCGAGGCTTTGTCCATCTTCCTTACACAATTTCTCCCAGTTTTTCTTCAAAGCTTCATCGGTTTTGAATGTTTTTACGCTTTTCTTCAACTTCTTCTTCATTATCGCCCAAAACGTTTCGATCGGAAGAAGTTCTGGTGTATTTGGCGGGTTCGCCTCCTTCGGGACCACATTAACGCCCTTTGCTTCGTACCAATCCATTACAGGCTTGACGTAATGGCACGAAGCGAGATCCGGCCAGCACAGCGCGTGACCACGGTGAGAGCGGAGGAAGGGCAGCAAGCGCTTCTGCAAGCATTCTTCTCGATAAATTTGCCCGTTTATGGTGCCGGTTGTAACGAATGGCTTGCTGTACCGTCCGCACTCGCAGATCGCCTGCCACAACAGGTACTTCTGCACGAATTTGTCCATCTTTCTCTTCCGTAACTTCTTCGGAACCTCCATGCGGGACGTACCGACGAAAAACTCGAGGTCGGGGATTTGTTTGGTGTCCGCTTTGATGTATATCTCGTCGTCCATGACGAGACAGCTTGGCTTGACCAGCCACTCACGGTACAGCTTCCGCGCACGCAATTTGGCCACCGTGTTTTGCTTGTCAGTCCGGTTTGGCGCCTTCCTGACCTTAAAAACACGTAGCCCATCCCGCTTCATGGTCTACTGGACGAACCACTTCAACGAATTTGGCCACGTCTCTGGTGGAAAGGTTCGGGTTATTCTTAAAGTACTGCCTTATCTTCCATGCCTTCTCTGGGTATTCCGTTTTCGGTTTTCGGCCGCTTCCAGCACGCCGCTCGATGGTCTTCTTCTCCTGGAACATCTTCACAACGCGGGACACGGTGGAATGGTGGATTCCAAGCTTTTGTCGATCACCGCGCCCAAGATTTGCTGGCGTAGTTCTTCTTGTTTCGAATGTATCTTGGAAACTACTTGACAGATCGCGATAAAATTTTGCACACATATATATATAACACTCTAAACTAGAATTACTCAAAATTTCATTAATTGCGCGATAAATTTTGCACACGTATATATAACACTCTAAACTAGTATTACCCAAAACTTCATTAAGTTTTACCCACGCGATAAAAAGTTTCACCCAAAACAAAGTGTCGCATTTTTTCCGAGTCCAATCTCTACAACAACAAAAAAATATGTAATAAATGCGGTTCGATAAATACTAATCATTGTTGAGGTATTGTAATAACTAATGTCATTATTAACATGGTATTCGTAGAACATACTTGAAGTATTATTTGGTATTTTACCTCTTAATCTGAGCTCATCGATACTTTACTGAGGTGTCAAAGGATTATGTATTGAATACCTGATTTAGGTATCACTGAGCCATTTTGTCCTGCTCGGGTAGAGAGGATTGATTGTTTGTACACGGCGGGACAATTTGAATCAATTTTGAAGCGTTTTTGACTCACTTTCGTCAAAAGTGGAGGCACTCATATATGAGTAAATATGACTGGGATTGACAACTCGACATATCTACAACATCGATCTGATTTAACTTGGTGTCTTAGATATGTCGACTTGTCAAACCCAGTCACTTTTACTCATATAAGAGTGACTCCACTTTTGACGAAAGTGAGTCAAAAACGATTCAAAATTGAGTTGAATTGTCTCGCCGGGTATATTGAAGAATTATTGATGATGTTCGAAGATCTTCGCACAAGATGAGCGAATAAGGGGAAAATGATTCTAGTATCAGTAAGCTTGCCAATAGATAACATCGATTCAAGCTGCATTGAAAGAACGCGAAAAAAAATAAGTGTTCATGAGCCTTTTCAAACAAACAGCAACCTACAAAATAGTTAGGTCAAATTTCCTGAAAATACATATATAAACTCATAGAGTAAGAATCATCCATTAGGCGTAAAGGTCAATCAACAGGTATGAAATGGTGCAAATATATTTGATCCGAAAATAAATCAGTGAGTAACTAGAGTAACTGTAGGGGCATCTAAAACAGCTTACTCCTTGGTTAAGACATAACACTTATAACACGACATATTACGTGATATAGCCTGTTTTGATTTTATATCAACATTCATACACCTAGAATACACTAGAAATAATGGTTACGACTTATGATATCAAGATACTTTATATCACGTCGTATAAATTGAAGTCTGGGGTATTAGACTACAAATTCATTCTACACCACATTCTGAAATATAACATGTGAAATGAGTTATTGGCAGGCGAGTCAAACTCTAACTAGATGAGCCGTCTGAACCATGCAGATCAATATTGTTTAACCTCCCTGTCCCTTGATTAAATGAGCTCTGAGCACTTACCTGATGCTTTGCCTCTTTAAACGCTACAAACCGTTTGTCTCTGCGTTCAAACACGACGAGAATTATCGTCTGTGGCTTATTACAACTGGAAAGGTATTGTAAATGTCCTAAGTTGAGAACAATGCAAACACGTGGTTGAATTTTCAAGTGCAGAACAGACGCCTAACCCAACCACCGAACAACTGAGTATTCACTGGCACGCGTGACCGTTTCCTTGACTGCTAAGTGAATTCATAAGCCCTATTCGTTTCAATCAACGTTATGTCAACGGTGCGTTTTTTTTGTCATCTTCAACTACCTCATTATAATCAATCGGGTTTCAATCAATTTGGATGCAGTCAGCCGCGTGGCATTGTACGGTAAACACCTTGTCCGAAATGTTTTGCTACGTCGTGTTTTGCTTTCTCAGTGCTGTCGGTCTATTGACGTTTCTTTCATTAGTGTACGATACTTTTAGGTCGCCTGCTCAGATTATTTGGAATTCGCTGTTTCACAGAGTTCCTTTGAGCGAACGATATGGACCATGGGCTGGTAACGTTCAATCGTAATTCCATGTTAATTCTTTAAATCAATCCACTTGAACACTTTCAGTTATCACCGGTTCATCGGATGGAATTGGTAGACAGTATGCTCTCAACCTGGCCCGTGCTGGTATGAATGTAGTATTGATCTCCCGAACAGAATCCAAATTGCAGAATGTTGCACGGGAAATTAGATCGGAGTGTAATGTGAAAGTTAAACTGCTTACTGTCGACTTCGCCGATGGCCCTCAAGTGTACGACCGGATTCAGAAGGAGCTTGCCAGACTTGAAATAGGAGTTTTGGGTAAGGTCTTTAAAGAGTTTTTAATCATTCATGGCTCAAAAACGAATTATTTGGACCATAGTGAACAACGTGGGATTCATCCACGAGCATCCAGTTGCTTTGGAAGAGATCCCGAAGCATGAGATACTGCAAACCTTTTCGGTGAACATGTATCCGATGGTAATGCTGGTCCACATGCTTTTGCCGGAATTGAAACGTCGTGGGCGAGGAATTTTGGTCAATGTAAGCTCTGCTGCGGGCCATTGTGCATTACCGTACGGTACGGTTTATGCCGCATCGAAGGCTTTTCTTAATTCGTTCAGTGAAGGATTGCAGGAAGAACTGCTCGGCAGTGGCGTCGAGTGCCAGTTGGTGTGTCCGTTGGTGGTGAGTACCAATTTGTCTGTCCAGTGGCAAACGATGTCGTTTACAAGGTCACTTTCCGTTGATGTGGAAGACTTTGGGCGGACGGCAGCGTGGTTGATTGGTAGAACGGATCTCACCACCGGCTGTAGGTTCCATGCTCTGCAAGTGAGATGCAGGTTGGGGTTGGAATTGTTGGAAGATACTTCTAAATTTGTTTTATTTTCACAGGCTACACTAATCAAACTATTTCCACGTTGGTTTATAGCGAAGGGATTGGGGAAGTATTTGAAAAGCGTCAAGGTTGTTGCGAATGGTGTTGATAAGGAAAAATAAAGGAATGAAGATATACAGTTTTAAAAAAAAAATTTGATCCACCCCTACCGCCAATTCGCAATTTTTGTGTTATTTTGCTGAAAAGTATGTTGTTTCTATGAATGTTTTTATATGGTTCATTCAATTTTAAGTGCTTTTCATTTTGCCATCAAATTCACATGATATTTTTCCTCCTTTGAAATACTATGATATGATTAATAAAACGATAGAAAAAAAAACGCAAAAAAAGTTGCTCCACTTTGTAACTAAATAAAAATATAACATTACTAATTATCAAATCATGTTAATTGTTGTTGCACGAAGCACGTAATTAATTATAATGTTTGAAAATTGGAAATATCATTCTTATCAATATGCAACTCTAGGAGTGGACAGCAATTTCTGCTAGAAATAAAGTTGTGAAGAGAAAGTATTGATAGGTCCGTAAGAGCACGGCAGGTTGTGAAATTGACTGTAAGTAGTTGAAATTGAGCGTAGGGCATGTTTGGAAGGCGGTATCTGATCGAGCAGATAGATTACTAATTATGTTTTATTGCGCCAAATTTAAATTATAATGTTTTTGAAATTGGAAATATCTTCCCAACATCATGGGATCCCAGTAGTGAACAGCAAATTCTGCTAGAACCCAGTCCCAGTCACTAGTCAAAGTGACGGACCCGTTCCTGCCTTCACCTACCCCCCATTAGGATGTTTGGCAAAAGTGTGTGCGTTTGTTTAGACTACTGCTTAACAAAAGCCCTACGCTCATATTTAAACTACTTCTATTCAATTTCATAACCTGCCAAGCTCTATCGGACCTATCGATACTTTCTCTTAACATCTTTGGATCTAGCAAAAATTGCCCTTCACTACTGGGATCCCATGAATTTTGGAAGATATTTCCAATTTCAAAAACACTACAACATTGTTCAATATTTTGTGTGACCACCCTTGGCTTCAATAACAGCTTAGCATCTTCGCGGCATTGATTCAACAAGCTCAGCAGTCGTTTCTGGTGAGATTTTGTTCCATTCAGTTGCAATCACTTGTCGTAAAGGGTGTTACGATCAAAACTTGGTCTAACAGTAATGTGTGTGAGTCGATCAAAGTTTTTATTAATAAGCCAAATTCTTTTTCTTTTTCAAGTCCAGTTAATACAGAATACAGGATAAATATTGAGCTAAGCTTCCTTTTCACCCAATGCGAATTGCCGGGTCTTTCGTTGAACACCTGCCATAAGATTTTGTACAGTCTCCTTATCCAATTTATTCGCCGCAGAACGCCAGTTTGCCTTGAACTGTTTCTCGCTCACAACAGCTTTTTGAGTCTTTTTAAGGTTCCGCTTGACGATGGCCCAATATTGTTCGATTGGGCGGAGCTCTGGCGTGTTGGGAGGGTTCTTGTCCTTGGGCACCACTTGAACGTTGTTGGCAGCATTCTACTCCATGGCCTTTTTTCCGTAATGGCAAGATGCCAAATCCGGCCAAAATAGAACGGAACAATTGTGTCGCTTGAGGAAAGGCAGTAGACGAATTTGTAGGCACTCACTCAGATAATTTTCCTGGTTGACGGTTCCGGTCGCAATGTAAACGTTGCTCTTAAAGTCACAGGTACAGATGGCCTACCACATCTGATATTTCCGTGCTTTGCCGACGTGTTTTGATTATCGTCACGATTTGGAGTCACCACTGTCTTGTAAGTCGACAGTCCAGCTCGTTAAGACTGTAGAAGGCGCCACTCTCAGCTTATTTGCGACATCTCGGACGGAGAGGGTGGGTCCGCTCGAAACAGTGGGCAACATATTTTGTCGTGAGAGTAGTTTGGATTTTCGCCATGCACGTGCAAAATTTTGATGCGTTGATTTTCTTCCTTCGACGACATTTTGATAACTAAAGTGCTGATCTATAAATCAAAATAGATGCATGATGCTACACGCACACATCTTCAAAATGAGGGGTGTGCAAAGTTTTTTAATGCAAGATGAAAGGAAATGCGTCAAGTTTAAGTTGACCAAATTTTGATCGAAACACCCTTTAATTGCTGAATGCTTGTTGGATGATGTTCTTGAACCTTAATCTTCAAAATAGACCCCAGATGTTCTATTGGGTTAAGGTCAGGTGACTGGTCACTTCAAAACGTCGATTTTTTGTTCGTTGAACCATTGCGATGCCAGTTTTGACGTATGCTCTGGGTCCCCATCTTGCTGGAATATGTATCTTCGGTCTATTTTCAGTTTTCGGACGGTTGCTGAAAGTTTTCGGCTCAATGTGTTCGGATAAACTTCCTTTTCCATTATTCTGGCAATGATTTAAAGGTCTTTAACACCAGACGATGCCATCGAGCACCAAATCATGACCCTACCTGCATAGATAAAGGTTGTACAGAATCAAATTGCACCACTTTTAAATGGCTGTTACTTTTTACCCGTTGAGTATTTTCTATTGAAATTTTGGGTGGAATTAGTTCAATGTATAATTGTTAACGCTTATAAGGTTCACTAGCAGATGTGCAATCGTTGCGAAGATGGAGTCGGAAGAAAAGCAGCGGCGCAAAGAAATTTTGCGCACGTACCTCGAAAATCCGGATCTTTCTCATCGTGCCATCAGCAGGAAGCTGGGAATGGTATATTCTACGGAGTCTCGTGTTTTAAATCGGCACCACGAACGTTTGGCCATCAATCGGAAAAAAGTGGCAAAAATGGATCTCCGTATAGTGTTAAGGATCACAAGCGGGTAGTTCAAGCTTTCAAGAGAAATCCCAACAGTTCAGTTTGAGATGTGGCGAAGAAACTGAATGTAACCAAAACTTTCATGCAAGATGCGAAAAAACGTACAAAGTCCAAAAGGCGCCGGAAGCTCTACACCCAGATGTTGACGAAACCACATTGCCTCGTTATGGATGATGGGACGTATGTAAAGCAGACTTCCGGCAGCTTCCGGGGCTCCAGTTTTTCACTGCTCATCATAAATTCGATGTCCCTGAGGACGTTAGAAAGCAGAAGATATCAAAGTTTGCCAAAAAAATATATGATTTGGCAAGCAATTTGCTCGTGTGAAAAGTGGAGCACCCCATTCGTGACACCTAGAACGGTCAATGGGCAGGTGTACCTAGAGGAATGCCTCCAAAAGCGTCTACTTCCTCTTCTGAGGTCACACAATGGTCCTACGATTTTCTGGCTGGATTTAGCCTCATGCCATTACTCGAAAGAGGTTTTGGAGTGGTACAAGGCTAAGGAGGTCAATTTCGTGCCGAAGCATCTCAACCCCCGAACGCACCGGAACTTCGACCATCATGAAGCAGGCACTTCGGAAGCATCCTAAGGAAGTGAAATCGGAGGAAGATATGAAGACAAACTGGATTGCCACGCTAAAAAAAGTTGGTCCAAATGTTGTACAGGACCTTATGAGTTGTGTAAATAAGAAGGTTCGTGCATTTGGATATGGAATTGAAATTGAATAAAACAAACATGGGAAAATAATAATAACATGTTTTATTTTACTCCCTGCAAGTTTGAAGATGATTGGTTGAACGGGCGAATTTTGCCGAATATTTGTGTGTGTCGCAATTTGATTCCGTACACCCTTTAAAGGAAAATCTGGCTGAGTTATTTAACAATTAATGATGTTGCAAGAATTGACCTCCACCAAGTTTGACTGTCGGCCTTAAACACTCCTTTTCAGGCTTCCACCGGTCTTCCACCATGTTCTTGTGATACCATCAGACCTAAATAGCATTATTTTAGTCTCATCTGACCATATGATCGTCTTCCAATGGGGGCGACCCCGGCGTAGTGGTTAACATCCATACCTTTTTTTTTTTTTTTTTTTTTTTGGGGGGGCGGGGGGGGGGGGGAACATCCATACCTCTCACGCCAAAGTCACGAGTTTGAATCTCACCCCCGAAAAAGTTACGAAATACCCAAAAAAGAGGTATTTGAGTGACTACGACGGGAGATGAACCAGCCCGAGGCTAAAAATCTCGATAATCCAGACAAAAAAAAAATCTTCTTCCAGTCATCAATTGTCCATGAAATGTGCTCTTGTGGCCAATTAAGCCGTTTTTTAATGTTTTTCGCAGATAGCCATGGCTTCCTAAGTGCCACTCTGTCATTATAACTATGTTCATGAAGCCGGGTTTGCACTGTTTGAGGTGTCACGTGAATTGAAAATTAATTTTCGATTGGTTTTGCAACTTTGGGAGCTAATAAGCCTCAGTTTCGCTTAACTTTGTTTACGATAGCCCTGTCAATCCGAGGACTTGTCTTCGATGGACGTCCTGATGATGCCGCTGGTAAGATAGAACCGCATTTTTTGAAACTTTGAACTATTTCAGCAACCATATCTTTACGCAATTGTACAATAGCTTTCACCGGACTTATGATGTTCTATTATCAATTTTCAGATTAGGGTGAACATGCAAAATGTGAACAAAAGGGAAATGATGGTTGTAATATTGCAAGTATAATTTCAACCGTAATTTACAAATTAACGTAAAAATTCAAACACAATCGAGCATCCAATAGAAAACAAAGCTAGCTTCTGATTCATAAATAATACTGTTGGAAATTCGTTCGTTTTTCATTGAAATTTGCACATTTTCAATATTCGCCTGTCAATGTTGGCCCCACGAGTACTGGAAATAAAAGTATCGCCCAATACTATTCGCCTATTTTTGACATTTTCATAGGTTTCGCCTTCCACCTTTCGCCGTTGTTTTGATTATTGTATCAGTATCGCCTTTTACATTTCGCCGTTGATTTTATTTTTTGTCAGTATCGCCTTTTACCTTACGCCATGTTTATGTTTTGATTTAAATTACGTCTTTCACTTTGTCAGAAATCAATATGGCGTAAATCGCAGAGTGAATTATTTTGATTTTGAAATAACTATACGCCCTTTACAAAAACAAAATTTAATCAATAAAATTAGAGCATAACCATGACAAAAAGTTCAAAACTCAGTCGTTATGATTTAGTGGTATTGATTATGCATAGCATTGAAAAAAAAATTTGTTTATATTTTGCATGTACGCCCTAATCGCAAATTGCTCCGGAATTAACGAAATTTGTGGGTTTTTAGGCATTTTAAGCGAAATAACTCAAACTTTGATATAAAAATTCACCTAACGACGGAATGCGTGCTGTTTGAAATGTTTACATTCGCTAAAGTGACAGGCACCGCGTAATACACTCTAAAATATTATCAACTATATTGAGGTGGATAAACTTGTTTTGCGTATTTTTTTCTATCGTTTCATTGATGGCACCATAGTTTTCCAAGGAAGAAAAATGTCATATTAACTCGATGGCAAAATGATAAGAACATAAAACTGAATAAATCATGTGACAACATTCATATAAACAGCTCACTTTTAAGCCGCAAAACAGGAAAATTGCGATTAGGAGAAGCTAATCTTTTTTAGCATACTGTAAATATCTATCTATATAAAAATAAATTCTGTCCGTCTGTCTGTCTGCTCTGTCTGTCTGTCTGTCTGTCTGTCTGTCTGTCTGTCTGTCTGTCTGTCTGTCTGTCTGTCTGTCTGTCTGTCTGTCTGTCTGTCTGTCTGTCTGTCTGTCTGTCTGTCTGTCTGTCTGTCTGTCTGTCTGTCTGTCTGTCTGTCTGTCTGTCTGTCTGTCTGTCTGTCTGTCTGTCTGTCTGTCTGTCTGTCTGTCTGTCTGTCTGTCTGTCTGTCTGTCTGTCTGTCTGTCTGTCTGTCTGTCTGTCTGTCTGTCTGTCTGTCTGTCTGTCTGTCTGTCTGTCTGTCTGTCTGTCTGTCTGTCTGTCTGTCTGTCTGTCTGTCTGTCTGTCTGTCTGTCTGTCTGTCTGTCTGTCTGTCTGTCTGTCTGTCTGTCTGTCTGTCTGTCTGTCTGTCTGTCTGTCTGTCTGTCTGTCTGTCTGTCTGTCTGTCTGTCTGTCTGTCTGTCTGTCTGTCTGTCTGTCTGTCTGTCTGTCTGTCTGTCTGTCTGTCTGTCTGTCTGTCTGTCTGTCTGTCTGTCTGTCTGTCTGTCTGTCTGTCTGTCTGTCTGTCTGTCTGTCTGTCTGTCTGTCTGTCTGTCTGTCTGTCTGTCTGTCTGTCTGTCTGTCTGTCTGTCTGTCTGTCTGTCTGTCTGTCTGTCTGTCTGTCTGTCTGTCTGTCTGTCTGTCTGTCTGTCTGTCTGTCTGTCTGTCTGTCTGTCTGTCTGTCTGTCTGTCTGTCTGTCTGTCTGTCTGTCTGTCTGTCTGTCTGTCTGTCTGTCTGTCTGTCTGTCTGTCTGTCTGTCTGTCTGTCTGTCTGTCTGTCTGTCTGTCTGTCTGTCTGTCTGTCTGTCTGTCTGTCTGTCTGTCTGTCTGTCTGTCTGTCTGTCTGTCTGTCTGTCTGTCTGTCTGTCTGTCTGTCTGTCTGTCTGTCTGTCTGTCTGTCTGTCTGTCTGTCTGTCTGTCTGTCTGTCTGTCTGTCTGTCTGTCTGTCTGTCTGTCTGTCTGTTTGAACCTTATTGAATCGAAAACTGCTGATCCAATCGGCGTGAAATTTTTGGTGCCGGGGTACGTGTCTTGATAGTTTTAGACCCCTCCCATCTCTGCAAAGGAGGGCTCCTATACAAATGAATCACAAATTTCTGCATTATTCGAGAACTAATCAAGCAAAGGAAAACCAAATCCAGCATGTGGGAATTTTTGGATGTGAGCAATGTTTCTATGGTAGTTTTAGACCTCTCCCCTCTCTAGAAGGGGAGGCTCCCATACAAATGAAACAGAAGTTTCTGCATAACTCAAGAACTAATCAAGCAAATGAAACCAAATTTGGCATGTGGAGTTTTCTGGAGGCAACAAATGTTTTTTGGTGATTTGAGACACCTCCCCTCTCCTTTAAGGGGGGGGGGGTCTGTCAATAAAATACAAATGAAACTGAAATTTCTGCATAACTCTAGAACAAAGAAAACAAATGGCAGGGCAGAGGTAAGAAATGTTTCTACGGTGGTAAGAAACCCCTCCTCTTTCTGGTTAGGGGGAAGGGGTTCTCATACAAATGAAACACAAATTTAAACCAAACATGAGAATTCTTTCTACTGTTATGAAAATTTTTATGCAGGGGTTCTTGGGACCGGAAAAGGTTCTAATGATGGTTCAAGACTCCTCCCCATCTGACATGGGTGGGGGTGCTCAGATATAAATGAAACACAAATTTCTGCATAACTCGAAACTAATCAAGCAAATAACACCAAATTTGGCATGTGGAGGTTTTTGAAGGCAATAAATGTTTCCACGGTGGTTCGAGACCCCCCCCCCCTCTATAGAATGGGGTGGGGGGCTCTCATAAACATGAAACACAAATTTTACCCAAACATTAGAATTATCCCTACTGTTATGCGAATTTTTATGCAGGAGTTTTGGGGGCCGGAGAAAGTTCTTATGATGGTTCGAGACTCCTCTTCCCCGTCAGGAAGAGGGGGGCTCCCATACAAATGAATCACAAATTTCTGCATAACTCGAGAGCTAATCAAGCAAATGGAACCGAATGGAGGTTTTTGAAGGCAAGACATGTTTCCACGGTGGTTTGAGACCCCTCCCCTCTTTGGAAGGGAAGAGGGGCTCTTATTCACATGATACACAAACTTCAACCAAACATGAGAATTCTTCCTACTGTAATGAAGGTTTATATGCAGGGGTTTTTGGGGTCGGAAAAGGTTCTTATGATGGTTCGAGACTGGAGGCAGGGTTTTTTTCTATGGTGATTCTAGACTCCTCCCCTCTCCGGAGGGGGGAGGGCTCTCATATAAATGAAACAGAAATTTCAACCAAACATGAGAACTATCCTGGCAACTAAAACACAAAATGTGTTTTTCGCGGGGAAAGCAGCATGTTCTGATAGAAGTTTAAACTCCTTTTTAGTCAAGAATGGGGGATGCTTGAGTTTCTCTCATATGTGCTACATATGCAAAAGAAGTAAATCTTAGGTTATGCAAGAAAAAATAACATTAAAACTGAGAGGATACTGCGTAGTTTGAAGATAAATGTTTTGTCAATGAAATGCTTCTATACAGAAAGAAAAACCATGGTATAAACTAAAAATCTGAGGGGTTTATTAAAAATAAATACCAACGTTTAATTTTGCAGAAATTACACACATTAGCAAACGAAAATATTTGAACAAAGCTCGTTCCCAAAAAAAAACATAAAAGCGACATTTCTTTTTATATTTTCATTCATTTGCAAGCGTAGCAAGGCTCGCATCGGGTGCAGCTAGTGTATGAATAAAAATTTCATGTGGTACGATATAACTCATAAGTAAACTGATATATTAAGTTCTTTTGTGTTTGGTCAACGTTGAATCTCAACGGAAGCCAAATCTGTGATTTTACAAACTCTAATGAAACTAGTTCGCAAACATCAAGACCAAAGAAGAAAAAGTAATTTCCATTAAGTTTCGCTAAACTTCTTTGGCTTGATCGCCCACTGTTGGCTCAGAATTTGACTTTGATCTCAGTGTTACCAATTTTCCTTGACATTTGGTGTGATAGTTCTGTTTGCGATCTGTATTATAATGTCTTGAAGTTGAAATTAATGAATATTTGCCCCCTTAGATTTATTGAGCGGAAGACGATCTCCCACCGAATCCCATTTCGACGAAGACTACGCCAGATGGCAAGAGTAAAGTGTCGAATAAATATTTGAAAAGTAACAAAAGTATCGAAATATTTGTACACTTTGATCGGTAATAACTCATTTTTTGCGATACACTTACAGGATGACCAAATTAATCAGTTTGAGATTTTTGCGATTATAATCATAACATTCATTCAAACACTGTAAAATTGTGTCTTTTCAATGGAGTGGAGATGAATGCTATAAAATGCAAGACCATAAGTTTCAACAGACGCCGTTCGCATGTATTTTCCACTACTTGCTACATCCTAAAGTACCTGAACAAGTCAACTATAAAGGCTGTGTGCCAATTCACGAATTAATTTTAATTTTCACTTAAACTTGACAGATGGAAAATAAGCGATTAAGTCTGCGACTTGAGCTGACTTATTTCTGACAGACTGAGTTCCCATCAACAGACATCTTATCGAAAGTTTGTTGATCAATCACAAAGGGATTTTAATCGATTAATCGATTATTATCCATCTGTCAAGTTTAAGTAAAATTAAAATTAATTCGCGGATTGGTAAGCAGCCTGAAGAATTATGAGTAACGATGGATAGTGAGCTGAATTTCAACGCACATATTTCCATAACTTCCGCTAAAGCTGTTGCCGTCATTGGTTTTAGTTGTCGAAACTGTTCCGTTTTCCGCGATACTCACGCACTGAAATTCCTTTGCTGTTAGGTGGTGCTCAGTATCCTTGAATATGGAATTCAAGTATTGGCTCCTGTTGTATTCTAATCGAAATTATAGCGTTAGTATGATTTGAGAGATTTTGAATCTTTCTTTCGATATGCAAATTTTTGTACTGTTTGAATCATGAAATATAGTAAAGCCATCGATAATTGTTTTGAGCATAACGCCCCAGCAGACGGTCGTGAACGACTAAATAACCACAACTTGAAAGCTCATATAATTTACTATTAGATGCAGTCAACTCTATCTGCTCCTACCTGCTCCTAAGTGTGGTACAGCCGTCAAAAATACGACGAAAAAAACCGAGAAAAGTTCGATAACTCATCCCACTGAAATAATGCAAGTATAGTCTTAGGTGCGCAACTAAGTTCTCGCTGTTTTTTGGTGAAAAAGGAACTTTATTTTGAAAACAAAGGTTACAAACGAATTATTCAAAGTATTGCCCATCACTAGCTACGACTTTTTCCCATCTTTCTGGTAGAACGGGAATACCATTTCGATAGAACTGTTCGTCTTTTGATGCTATCCAAGAATCAAGCCATTTTGAGATGTCATCATGTGAGTGGAATTGCTGACCAGTGAGACCATGTGCCATCGAACGGAACAAGTAATAATCGGACGGTGCAATATCAGGAGAATATGGCGGGTGAGGTGGGACTTCGCATTTGAGAGTTTCCAAGTAGGTTTTCACGGGTTACGCAACGTAAGGTCGAGCGTTGTCATGCTGAAGAATCACTTTTTCGTGTCTGTGCTCGTATTGTGGCCGTTTTTCGTGCAGTGCTCGGCTCAATCGCATCAATTGAGTTTGATACCGTTCCCCGGTAATGGTTTCGTTTGGTTTCAACAGCTCATAATAAATAACACCAACTTGGTCCCACCAAATACACAGCATAACCTTCGCAGCGTGAATATTCGGCCTAGGCGACGATGTTGAAGCATGCCCGGGCAGTCTCCATGAATGTTTCCGTTTTGGGTTACTGTAATGAATCCATTTTTCGTCACCCGTCACAATGCGATGTAGAAAACTCTTCCTTTTTTGCCGCTGGAGCAGTTGTTCACAGACAAAAAAACGACGCTCAACATCTCTTGGCTTCAAATCGTAAGAAACCTAAGTTCCTTGCTTTTGAATCATTCCCAACGCATGCAATCGCTTAGAAACGGCTTGGCGGGAAACTCCTAATCCTGAACCAAGCTCTTCTTGCGTTTGACACGGATCCTCATCGAGCAATGCCTCCAATTCAGAGTCTTCGAAGTTTTTTGGCCTTCCTTCACGCGGACGATCATCAACACTGAAATCACCGTTTTTGAAGCGACGAAACCAATCACGACACGTTGTTTCACTCAGAGCAGCATCCCCGTAAACTTTTTGGAGCTCTCGATGTGCTTCAGCCGCCGTTTTCTTCGAATGAAAGAAGAAAATCAACACTTCCCGCAAATGACGATTATTTGGCACGAAATCAGACATCTTAAAACAACCAAAATATATAACACTAAACCAAAATCACTGATTTGGCAAAGCGGTTTGTTTACCATATGTCTGACTTGGTTTATGACGCTTGAGATGTACAACATTCGACCAGCACTTACTACTGGCGCCATCTATTGCTAAACAGCGGGAACTTAGTTGCGCACTAATATGTTTTAGAGAGTTTCGTATTTTGATGTTGCAAATAACTTGGTAGAACATTATATTGTCCTTAAAATTAAAAACAAAATGTATCGCTGAAAAATGTGTTTTTGGAGCTTAGTTTTTATAAAACGCTCTCTACCTCCAATTAAGTGAAACATACGATTTATATGTCTTGAGCAAAGTTGTTTGTATTGATTTTGTCTACAATTTTGCTAAAGACACCAACTCTCTATCTTAAAATCCTAAAAAAGTTGAATTTTTATCTCACTTTTAGGGGAATTGATCACAAAAATTATGCCGTCAAAATATGAAGCTTGTCATATCCATCAACTTTGCCAAAGACGCCATCGCTCTAGCTCCACTATTTAGGGAGCTATGAGTTGAGAGCGTTAAAATCGACTTTTTGACCACCGTGGTTTGTAGGCATTCCTCCAGGGATTCCTTCAGGAGTTTCGAGTTTTGACATCGGCTGTTTTTTCAAAACTTTCTTGTGATGAAATGTTTGGAATAATTCCTGATCTTGTGAACTTTTGTGATTTTAAAGGAATCACTGGAGGACACCGGAAATAACTACACAAAAACTGTACATTTTTTCCTGAAGTAATTCTTGGAGAAAATCCGGATTTGTTGGAGAAATCTAAGAAGATTTTTTTGCATTAATACCATGATCTCATATATTTAATTCTTAACTTTAAATATTCCGCAATGGGTTTTTGTAGAATTATTTTTCAAATTTTGTCTAGGATGCCTGGATTCTTACATATAGATCTCCAGATATTATTTCAATATTTTTTCAGGTATTCCGCAGGAGAAGTGTTTTTTTCAAAGTTCCGCAAGAGCTTGCACCAAAAATTTCAGCCGAATTTCTTGCAGTGATTTCTACAAAAATATTATTCTTCTAATTTAGAAGTATTTTTATCCATTTTTTTATCTTTGGGAAATTATAATAATGTTCTCAATAATAGTTTTTTGCTATATGAAGCATATTTATTTCGTATGTGATTTTTTGTTAGCTTTAATATAATCTTGCAGTGCGAAAACCTATACATATTTTGCGCAATTGATAAACAGTTTCAGATCGATTACAAAAAAAAAAAAAGGTTTGTGGGCTTTGCATCCGATGGAGCTTCGGTAATTATGGGTTCTGACCGATCCATCAAGAAGCTGCTGAAACGTGACTGTCCTTATTTGATAATTATCAAATGAATCTGCCTCTTTTTGGCCCTTTGTGCAAGTAACGCATGCAAAAAACTGCCATTGTACCTGGAACAAATGATGCGATATATCTGCAGTTACTTGTTCTGCAGCCTCAAACGATCCAAAAAAAAATCCCAGATGATACAGTTCTGCATCCGTTTACCACTAGATGGCTATCGTTAGAGTCAGTTGTCAAATGTAATATAGAACGGTTTCCGGAGCTCGCGTTGTTTTTCTCGTTCTAATCAAACTGAGACAACGGTTTTATTGTTGTCATCTTAATGACCCGATGACGCAGCCATTTCTCTTCTTCTTAAGCTACGTATTGTCTCTTATCATCAAAGCGAATCGTATGTTCCAGTCAAAAGGTATGGAATTCCTGAACATGTGAAATCAGCTGAAGTCTCGCTGATGGAGCTCCTTGCAAATTTTTGTGTGGATCGAGAAAGATCTTGGTAAGAAGTTGGAAATATATAACGGGGAAGCGGCGCCCTTTAAAGGAGTTCAACTTGATCATTGAACAACATCCGAACTTCTTTGAAAGCGGTGAGGAACAGGCGATTGAAAATGATTTTCGTGAGCCGAGGACGACATCTTTGCCAAACATCCCACTGCGGGGTAGGTGAAGGCAGGGACAAGTCAAAACCTTTTCAAAACCTCTAATTGGAAATTGATTCCCATCACATGTGGTCTTTAGGGAGTGTAAAAACAGTGGTTACACATCGCTAAAACCATTCTGTGCCTTTGGTAGTGTTTGAGCGCGATCAGATATAGACATTTTTGCCAGTGAATTTTGCCCTACGCTCAATTTCAAACTACTTCTATTCAATTTTCATAACCTGCTGAGCTCTACCGGACCTATCGATACTTTCTCTTCACATCTTTGGTTCTAGCAGAAACTGCTGTTCAATACTGGGATCCCATGGTGTTGAGAAGATATTTCCAATTTTCAAAAACAAATAATTGATTGTTAATTCCGTTCTGATTTTGTTCACCTATCAAGGAACTTCAAGTAGTCAAAACAAACACCTCATGATTCATTATCATGTCAAAACTGGTCTGCCATGAGGGCTTAAGTGCAATGATCGATTTCCCCCGAGAACATGAGTATTTCGTATACTGATCTGTTTTCCTTTTACAACACAAAATTTGAAGTTAAGATTTTTACCAAGATTTTTTGCAGTTAAACACAGATAAAAAAGATTTTTTTGGCAAAAATTAAAGATGGGAAGTAATGTGGCAACCCTGGGCAACGGTCTCTTTGCTGAATTCAGACTCAGTTCAGTCAACAAGTGTGTTTACTTCGACTCAATCGTTATCACGGTATCCTCGGAGGGCAATAACCAGTGGATGATAAAGCTCCCTATCATGCTGTACACGCTGACAGACTAGAAAGAGTTCATCGTGGCGTCATCAGATTAGCCTTACACAACCTACCGTGGAACGACCCTCTCCGACTGCCTCCATAGGAACACCGATGTCAACTTATAAGCCTCGAGTCTCTTCACCAGCAGAGGATTTATTTGCAGAGATTGTTTGCATTCGATGTATTGAGTAACCGCTTGGACTGCACACATCTTTTGCCACAAATAAACTTTTATGTTCCTGCTCGCAGTTCCCGACAATGATACCTGTTATTTCAAATAACTTCGAAACGAAAACTAAGTTAAGTCTAGAAGAAAACTAACGTAAATTAAAAACGAAAACTTGGCTCTGTAAAGTTGATTCTATTGAGCCTGAGCACATAAATGAACTTGTTGCAAAAAAAAAAACAAGCATAAACAAGCAAAGCTTCACTCACACCAGCCCACCGGCCCGGAACTGCACCATCGAACACAGTTCAGATACGACACCGCATATTGCCGTGACCTGAAGGTTCTATCACAAAACTCGGCCGCGTACTGTTTGCAAAGATAACGATGCTCAACCGACGGTGCAAACAAGCAAATCTCGCTTGTACATGCACTTGCACTGCACCCAGACTCAGTAGGGTGAACGATCACCAATCGAGATGGATGTACTCTCAGCAGTCGGAATCATTGCGCTGGTGCTGTGGAGCTACGATACGTTCAAATCATTGATCGGAATATGTTGGGGGCTTTGGAAGCAACGTTGGACGAAGGGCCGTAACTTTGAGCAACGCTACGGAAAGTGGGCTGGTAAGTACCATATTTGCAACTAGAGAGTATAGTTTCCAAAAGTTTGGTTTGGTTTCAGTTATCACTGGAGGCTCGGACGGAATCGGCCGCCAGTATGCGATATTCTTTGCTCAGCAAGGTCTCAACGTCGCTATCATAGCAATGGCAGATGAAAAATTAACGCAAACCGTGCAAATAATAGAAAACAAGTACAAAGTGCAAACCAAGGCGATACCAGTAGATTTTTCAAAGGGACACGAAATTCACAACTACATAAAAGAAAAAATCGCTGACCTTGAAATCGGCGTTCTAGGTAAAACATTCAAAAAAAAAACTGAGTGAAATGAGTCTCATTATGCAATCCCATCTTCTAGTAAACAACGTCGGCACCGGTCAGTGTTACGGAGCCTACTTCGACGATGTTCCGATTGACGGCCATCACCGTGTGATTAATGTAAACATCAATGCTGCCGTGATGATGAGTCACATGGTTCTCCCTCAGATGAAGCAACGTCGCCGTGGTTTGGTAATCAACGTCTCCTCCGCCTTCGGACTAACGCCAGTGCCTACTGTGCTGATGTACGGTGCGACCAAGGCGTTCATGTTGAGCTTCAGTCAAGCCTTGCGGGAGGAGTTGCGTCCATTTGGAGTCGAGTGTCAAACTGTTACACCGTATTTTGTTAGAACCACCCTGACCGCACCGTTTGCCGTGACAAATTTTGGATGGCTGGTTTGTGCTAGTTTGGATAAGTTTTCCACATTTCTAACTATGACAGTCGGAAAAACGGCTCTGACGACCGGATATTGGGTGCATGGATTGCATGTAAGTTGATGAAGTTTTGCTTCATTTGCGAGTAGGTAAATTGTTCGATGTTTTATCTTCATAGGTAACGGTTCTGAAATTGTTACCAACGGATTTGGTTTGCAAAATGTATCATGTATTAGGAAAGCTTCAAACGAATCAGAATAAACCGAAGGTAAAATAATTGCCGAGATCAAATTTCTACATAACTTCACACAAAAAACGCCACCGCAAACAAACAACCTTCGAGATGTGCGGTTTTCAAATCGCCAGTTACCACAAAATCGTGGCTTTCAAATAACATTTACAAAAGACGCCATAAACGGGTAAATAATTGAACGATTATCAACGAATGCACGTTCAACATCAGACCCATCTGCGCTCGATGAGTCCCGTCTTCATTTCCATATTTCCTGGTAGAGCACCTTCGGAGCAAAAAAATGCACGCAAGGCGGATGGCAGCACAAAGCGAAAATTGCAGCTTTTGTGCAAATTGCAAAAACGTGATAAGCGCACAAGCTCGCACACACTTTGCCGCGCAGACCAGGAAAGATGCGTTTCTGAGCGAATGCAGCTGTATTTCAATTGTATTGAACGGTTTGAATATTTGCTTGGAAATATCCTTGGGTGATTGAAACGGATATGAACGGGAAAAAACGGTTCATCGGTTGTTTCGAAATATCCGTCAACAAAAATATTAAAAAAATATTTAGCAAATTTTCCCAAAATAAGATTTTTTCTGATTAATTTCAAGATGACAGCCTTTATGCCCATTTCTATTCACCGATGGCGATAAGCTTTAACCGATCTTATCATCGGCTTGAATCTCGATCAACAGTGCCAAGTTACCCAAATGTGAAAATGAGGCTCACAGCAAACATTTAGCAGACCAACAGATAGGGAATGTATAAAAAATGAATGCGCATTGGATAAGTTCCGCGATGAAACATTATTTTTCGAACCAAACCGGGGCTTCGTAAATTAAATAAGTTCAAGGAAATACAGCATTCAAAAAAAGGTTAGCCAAAGTCTTCTTATTTACAAGCTAAATAATCAATCTTTTATAGTTGAAGGGGGCGATTTAAGTTCATGGAGGTTCAAAGTTCGGTACTGAAACTAGTATTAAGGTGAAAAGCTGTTCTAAATTATCAAAGCACTCTTTGTAGTTTAGGTTTTCACATCTACAAGCGAAACCGTCTATGATGTGGTAGTGTTGTCACCGTTTCCGTAGCAGTTCCAAAAAAAAATGTATCTCTAGGAACCGCTTTAGCTATAGGATCATTTATGCACCATCTTCTCTGCGGAGGCATACTCCATTAAGATGTCTGTCAGGATCCCGAACATGAACGTATAGGATTCTGCTAGCTGCCTACTAGCATTGGAGGCAGAAACACTCTGATACCCCCGGATTCAAGAAGTGGGAGAGATGGCGTGAAACAAACCAATTCGATCCTGCTGGATTCCTGGGCGCCGGAATCAGTGGCTATTCCGAAGCCGATTGACTAGCTAATGAGGCCGGGAAGCGGCCATCGATTTGCCAATTCCAGGAGAAGATGCTTGGAGGAAAGTGAGGCAATCGATACGCCACCGGTGGGATAGCCAGTGGTTATGAGACTAGGGATTCAAAGTTGAGGGAAGTGTAGAAAAACACCTACAGGTGGACGGAACGCGGGAGCACGGCTGACCAACGTGTTCTAAGATCGGCCAAACGCGGCAAACACAAACGTTCCTTTTGAAGAAGGAGCCGCCGCCTAGTTGTGAATGTTGCGGTACGGTGATGGATGTCCGGTATTTAATACTTGTATGCCATATATTTGTAAATGTAAGCCAGTAAAATGACATTGAGACTAGTTTACGCAGTGCCCTGGCAAATACAGAGGGACAAACATCACGAATGCTCAATTTTTTTGAGGGAAAAAAGACTGTTTAGACAACTGTAGCAAAATCAGGAAATGGAAGGAGCTGATGAACACAACAAGGAAAGCTGAAACGTGTCCGATGTAAATTAAGGCGGACACACAGAAGCGGATGAAAACAATTTTGAAGAACAGCGGCGAAAGAGGAACGGCTATGGAAACAACTACGGAAGAAGACTCTGAATCACAGTATGATGTCATCGTATTTACTGAGACATGGTTAAATGACCAAATATTTTCATCGCAATTATTTGGCAATGCCTACACCGTCTTCAGAAACGACCGCAGCCAAACAAACAGCCAAAAGTCTCGTGGCGGTGGTGTGCTGATTGCTGTATCAACCGATCTGGATTGCTGCATTGATCCTACTCCTGTCAATGTTTCACTCGGGGAGCTTTGGGGAAAGTTGAAATATCTTACTGTTGCGGTTGGAGTGGGGGTTTTTTTTTTTCCCCTAACGGAAAAATGATGTGGGGAGCATAGCAAAACATTTTTTTTTTTGGGGGGGTTTTTTGGGCGGTGGGGGGCGCGGTTTCTTTTTTCTTTTTTGGTGGTTAGACTAAAATATATACTGGCACTAATTAATGAAAATTTAGCAATCAAAATTCACAAAATTGCCACTGAATTATTAAACACTGTGCTAACGAAAAAATAACAATTCGCACTGGAAAAACTTAAAATAGCAATAAAAAATTGATAGCTTACTTTCAATAATTCAAAAGTGACCAGTAACACTTTCAAATAGAGCAATGGCAATTAGTATAAACGCAATAATAAACTGATATTTTTCCGTCATAATAATAAGTTCTAGCGCTATATATGTGACAAAAGTCTTTAAATTTTTCAAATCTTTCCAATTAAAAGCAAAGAAATTATTTAAATTTTTATTTTTTTATTTTTGATTTTTTTTATTGCGATTTGTTTGGTTTCAATCGGAAGATTTGAAAAATTTGAAGACTTTGGTTACATGTTTACCGCTAGAATTTATTTTTATGAGGGAAAACTATCAGTTTATTATTGCGTTTATACTAATTGCCATTGCTTTTTTTTTAAGATTTACCGGTCACTTTTGAATTATTGAAAATGAATTATCAATTTTTTATTGCTATTTTATGTTTTTC
This sequence comes from Aedes koreicus, assembly GCA_024533555.2. NCBI lineage: Eukaryota > Metazoa > Arthropoda > Insecta > Diptera > Culicidae > Aedes > Aedes koreicus. The sequence goes on from JAHHFK020005882.1 coordinate 383,191, forward strand.
TAGTGCAATTTGTTATTTTTTCGTTGGCACAGTATTTAATAATTTAGTGGCGATTTCACATAGTTATATTGCTTTTTTTTTTGCATTTTTATTGATGTTTTATTACCCAGCCATTACAATCAGTCTGGCTTAATTTGGGACTCTTCGAGGAAAGGTCATCCCTATGGAGGGCTCACATCTCTGTTGCTTGTGCTGCGTTACTTGATGGCTTCAGTTTTTATAACTTAACCTGAATCAACACAATTAGCAATCGAAACGGTCGCTATTTGGATTTAGCTTTGGCAAGCGAGACGACACTCGATCGATGCACGTTATCTGCGGCTGTGGAACCTTTATCACTTCTCGACGCCGATCATCCTCCATTTATAGTCGAAATCAACGTATCGCGATGCATCGATTTTGAAGATGTCTCTGATGAACCGAGTTTTGATTTCTGCAGAGCAGATTTTGAAGGAATGCTAGAAGCACTTTTTTGTACGGACTGGACCAATTTGGAATCCATGGAAAATGTTGATGACGCTGTTGGTTGTTTCACTCGCATCATGCATACCATCATCGCTGATTATGTCCCTCTGCGGAGACCTAACCATAAACCGGCTTGGGGGAATACACACCTGCGACATTTAAAGCGTAAGAGATCGAGAGCACTTCGAAAATACTGTATATTTCGTTGCCCACTCGCTAAGCAGGCTTTCAATCGAGCTAGTAGCAGATATCGGACTTACAATCGCTTTTTATACAAACGTTATACTCTACGTACGCAAGAGAAACTTAGGAGAAATCCTAAAAGTTTCTGGAAATTCGTAAACTCCAAACGTAAGGATAATGGATTACCAGTTGAGATGTTTCTACGTAACGATCTCGCCAGTACTGCATCCGATAAGTGCAATCTGTTTGCTGAACACTTCAAGTCTGCTTTCAATGACACCACGTCATCTCCTGCTCAAATCGAAAATGCATGTATAGATACACCGCGCGATGTCTGCTCACTGGGAAATTTCCAGGTCACTCCTCAGAACGTTGTAGGTGACAAACGAAACATCGAGAATTATCGTGGAATAACTTCGCTGTGCACCTGCTCCAAGGTATTTGAAATCATCATTAATGATATGCTGTTTGCTTCCTGTAAGAACAACATTTCTTTGGATCAACATGGTTTTTATCCCAAGAGATCAACATCTACGAATCTCGTCCAATTTACTTCTTTCTGCATGCGCTCAATGGATCATGGAACACAAGTGGACGTTGTATATACCGATCTGAAATTTGCTTTAGATCGTGTTGATCATGAGATTTTGCTTGAACGACTTGAAAGAATAGGTATTTCATCATCATTGACCAGCTGGTTCAGGTCATATCTAACAGATCGGAAACTGATTGTCAAGATTGGAAATAAATCGTCTGAACCGTTTACTAATTTATCAGGTGTGCCGCAAGGAAGCAACCTGGGGCCTCTACTGTTTTCCATATTCATCAATGAGCTCTCTTCAGTGCTGCCACCAGCTTGCCGATTATTTTATGCTGACGACGAAAAAATTTATCTGGTTGTGACAAACGTTCAAGACTGCCTTACACTACAACATTATGTGAATTGTTTTGCTGAATGGTGTTCTAGAAACATGCTTACACTAAGCATTCACAAATGCAACGTCATCTCGTTCCACAGAAAACATGAGCCTATTGTTTTTGATTACATCATCGACGGTCAGTCTTTAGAACATGTTCGTCAAGTACGGGATTTGGGAGTTATCCTTGACCCAGCTCTTACCTTCCGATCACACTACGACGATATTATCTCCAGATCAAACCGACAGCTGGGATTCATCTTCAAAATAGCAATTGAATTTCGTGACCCCCTATGCTTTCGATCCCTTTCTCGATCTGGATTGCTAAGATTGAATCAATCCAACGGAAATTCGTCAGGTATGCTCTGCGGGATCTCCCATGGCAAAATCCGCACAATTTACCGCACTACGAGGACCGATGCAGATTGCTAGGCATAGAAACCTTGGAAAAAAGGAGAAGTACTGCGCAAACTGTTTTTGCTGCCAAGATTCTTTTGGGCGATATGGACTCACCGAGGATCCTTGAGCAGCTGAATATATACGCCCCAGAACGAACACTTCGCCAACGTGATTTCTTGATGCTTGAATCTCGAAATGCTTTGTATGGTCAGCACGATCCCATCCGCTTTATGTCAGCTACGTTCAACCAGGTGTACTTGCTGTTTGACTTCAATGCATCTGTTGAAACATTTAAGCGAAGACTTTCAGAATTTTTGGCGGATGAATAACAGATTTCCGAAACTGTTCGACGAGGACTTGACGAGACCTGCCCTATTTGCTAAGGATAATTACTTTTATTGCTAGACCACGAATTAGAAGTTTCATGTTGTTAATTTATTTTGTGTTATGCATACTTTAAAGTAGTATTGTTTTCTTCATGTAAATGTCATTAGAAATTAAATATTCATTAGTCAGGATAGTCAGATGAAGTATAATAATAATAAATAAATAAATAAATAAAGACAAACTGGAGAAGAACAGTTGGGAAAGTGAAGCGGAACATCAGTAGCCGAAGAAATAACGTTATCTGCAGGAAAAAAGAAGAAGAAAACCAAAGCGAATGAAGAGAAAGGGAAGAAATCAAGAAGAGAAGTCGAAGAAGAAAAATAGAATAAATGAAGCAGAAGAAATTGAAGTAGGCACAACGGAAGATTATCCACGAGGAAAGAAGTGAAAAAAGTTAAGTAGGGAAATAAATGTAAAAAAGTCGAATAAGCAGAAAACAGATGAGGATGAAGTGGAAGAATGGAAGTCGTAAAAGAGAAACGGAAAAATATAAGCACAAGAAGTTGAACCACTGATAGAAGAAATAGACTGAAAAATGCTAGGGGTGAGACAGCTCTACTCTGAGGTGCTTTGATGCAACGAGTAACTCGCGAGTAATTCAATAAAGCTTAAAATTGAATCAATCTTCATCGTCTTTAATCGGTTGCCAGCGTTTCAAAAAGTTTGACTTGTAATTTGTTTGAAATTATAGTGAATATTCCAATAATGGCAAGAAGATGGAAAAACGGCGAGCCCTATTCCACGACAATGAGGATTCTTGGAATATATAATATGTGATACGTGATACGGATGGCTTTACTGAAGTCTTTACTGAATTTGCTAAACATTGATTCTAAGAATCCTAAAGCTTGGATTGGAGTACAGCGGGCTGAGCTCGTTTGTTTTTTCTGCTGTCCTAGTTCCACAGCACCAGTTCATAGTCTGACCGTCTGGCAAAATGATGCTGCAATAGCAAATAGCAGGTCAATCTGAAAGTGGTGAGTTTATTAACAGTTTGACTTATTTGGAGACACGAAATTAATTTATTCTAGAAAAAAGAAAGGCGAACACTAGTAGTAGTAATTACGATATCAAATTACATACACAGATATGTAGTTTTAGCGAGTACAGGTTATTTTCAAAATCAGAGTTAAATAGACAAAATTAAAAACTTTGAAAATTGCTTGCGTCCTATTGTGCACACACGAGAGCTCATAAACTAACGAGCGGTTTGTTTGACAGCTGCTGTGCAAAAACAGAAAGAAATCAAATGACACTGCAAAAGCAACTCTGAAATTGTTCGCGATAAGGAGCTGTCTCGCCCCTTGGAAAAATGCGGAAGCAAAAGCAGAAGAAGAAAAGTGGGAGAAAAAAAGTCAAAGAAGAAAAGAGAAAAAAGAGGAAGGAAAAGTAGAGGAATGTTAAAAAGCATGAAAAGTTCAAACAAATCAACGGAGGAGTAGAAGGGGAAGTAGAGAAACCGAACAGAATTTGGAAAGACATGAATGCACCCGACTGGTGTAAAATGTTGTTGTTGTTGTTTTTGTTGTTGTCGTCGTCATCGTCGTCATCGTCGTAGCTGTTGTTGTCGTTGTTATTTCATATATACGTGACATCCAGTGTGAGGTTGACTCTCCGTGCCAGGGAGACGGTCTGGATCCAAATCGAATTCATCAACACATGGGCCAGGACCAAATTCATCTCTATGGTATGGCCCGTGATCCGCTACGGTCTTCTAACCCAGTTGATTCAGGCAAGTTCTGCACAAAGAATGTCATTGTATCGTTCAACAACATTCAATATCTTGAACCCGAAGCAATTCGCTACTTTGTTCCCCGCCAACCTACAGAAGGTACACTTCATTTTACGGCTTCCCTGCTGCAGTACCGTATGCGTGATAATATTTGCATTTGTCATAGTTTGCAATGTCAAAATTAAAACAAATTTATTTTTTTAAAAGGTGGATGTTTCCGAGAGCCTTAAACTATGTAAATCTTCGATTGAATTCCCACTTGCTGAAGTAACGGCTTCCACCTGCTTTCGGAGCACACGGCAGGTCCCCAAGCTTCAATGTAGCCTGGGTCCATTTCTCTCCAGGTACGGGTCAATGTTTGCCTGAGGCTTGCTGGAGTTTAAAACAGGCCTTGGTCTTCCTGACGCGCCATACTGAGTATTCCAGCGGATTAAGATCGGATCTGGATGGCGGCCACATATCCTTGGCCCAGAACGGCAGATGTGCCTGCAACCGCTTCTGAGTGCGATTTGAGGTGTGGCATGGAGCCTCATCTTTTTGAAATACAAAAAGATGCGAAATATTTCACGCGTTTATGATGTATTTCCAGAGATATACGTATTAAGGGGTGTCCAGGTTTTGTCGCGAACAAGCCTTCTAACAATATAGTGATCGGTTCTGTGAACAGGACTACTGGATTTTTTTCGCTTGATGATGCTCAAGAGTTCCTTACATTGCTCGACTTGTAGCTCCCGGATGCGGTTGGTAATCCTGTGATTTTTTTTTCGATCCTTCGTGCCATAAAGTCACCGTGTTCCTTCGCCATATTCCTCATTGAACGCACTGGATTCGCTTGAATCTTCCTTTTGATGTCAGCGATAACCCTCGAAATCCGAGTTGACCTCGGAGGACCTTTGGCCACCTTCGCGGACAGTTGTCCTTTCTTTTCTCGGTCTAAGACCCTTTTTTACGGTCCACCGAGACACTCCCACGGCAATTGAAATGCATTTTTGTGACTTTTGCGCGTGGTACACATCACGAATACGCTTCCACTTTGTCACTGTACTGCTGTCAAACTAAGGAAAGCGGCTTCTTTTACTCATAGCCTTCTATGATATGAACTCTAGCTTACGTGCATGTAAAGAAAACCAAGACATTGTATGCACAGGTAAAACGGGAACCTTATTTGTACAATTTGTGCAAACATTATCACGCATACGGTAGTACTGTTCACTACATTGCGGAAAGCTTTCTCATATTCAAGTGGACAAGTTCGCAATGAAAATTAATGTTTGGAAAATATTATTTTGAAATACAACACTAAAGGGTGTACGGAATCCAATTGCGACACACACAAATATTCGGCAAAATTCGCCCGTTCAATCAATCATCTTCAAACTTTTAGGGAGTAAAATAAAACACGATATGAATATTTTCCCATGTTTGACTTATTCAATTTCAATTCCATATCCAAATGCACGAACCTTCTTTTTTACACTACTCATAAGGTCCTGTACAACATTTGGACAAACTTTTTTTTCGTGGCAGATGCTTCGGCACGAAACTGACCTCCTTAGCCTTGTACCACTCCAAAACCTCTTTCGAGTAATGGAACGAGGATAATTCCGGCCAGAAAATCGTAAGACCATCGTGTGACCTCAAAAGAGGAAGTAGACGCTTTTGGAGGCATTTTTTTAGGTACACCTGCCCATTGACCGTTCCAGTTGTCACGAATGGGGTGCTCCACTTTCCACACGAGCAAATTGCTTGCCAAATCATATATTTTTTGGCAAACTTTGACATCTTCTGCTTTCTAACGTCCTCAGAGACATCGAATTTATGATGAGCAGTGAAAAATTGGAGCCCCGGAAGCTGCCGGAAGTCTGCATTTACATACGTCCCATCATCCATAACGAGGCAATGTGGTTTCGTCAACATCTGGGTGTAGAGCTTCCGTGCACGTGTTTTACCTACCGAATTATGCCGTTCATCGCAATTAGGCGCCTTTTGGACTATGTACGTTTTTTCTCATCTTGCACGAAAGTTTTGGTTAGATTCAGTTTCTTCGCCACATCTCGAACTGAACTGTTGGGATTCCTCTTGAAAGCTTGAACTACCCGCTTGTGATCCTTAACACTATACGGAGATCCATTTTTGCCACTTGTTTCTTTCCGATCGATGGTCAAACGTTCGTGGTACCGATTTAAAACACGTGACAACGTTGAATATACCATTCCCAGCTTTCTGCTGATGGCACGATGAGAAAGATCCGGATTTTCGAGGTACGTGCGCAAAATTTCTTCGCGCCGCTGCTGTTCTTCTGACTCCATCTTCGCAATGATGGCAACTCTGCAAGTGAAACTTACACAGCGTAAACAAATACACATTGAACAAATTTCACCCAAAATTTCAATAGAAAATACCTAACGGGTATAAAAGTGCAATTTGATTCCGTACAACCTTTATTCTCAAAGAATGTACTAAAACTGTCACTAAAACAGCTCGAATCAAAAATACACACTGCCCTTGGATGACCTTTAACCTGTGGACACTGATGAAAATTAAAAGCAATTATTTGATAAGGCATCGCAGAGATCCAGATACCATACAAATAGTGGAAAACATGTGCAAACATGTTTCAAAAAAAATAGATGCAGCTGAAGAACAAGCCAAAAAAGTAATGTTGACACCCTTCTAAACAACACGCTACATTCCAAACTGTGGAAGAATATTAATGCAATACTAGTTAAATCTACCTAATAAATCTAAATTCTCATTGACTGTAGATGGCATTGCATCTACTGACTCTAAATCTATTTGTGAAGCGTTCAATGAACATTTTTCAACGGTTGGCTTAAAATTAGATGCCAAAATAAATGTCAGAAGAGAAAATCCATTACGTAATATAAATCCTATTGCTGACGAATTTTTTCTACAAACAGAATCTCTAAATGAAGCTATAAAAGGTGTTCCGATCAAAATTTTGTCAAACAGTAGTGTGTGTTAGTCGATCAAAGTTTTTATTAATAAGTCAAATTCTTTTGCTTTTTCAAGTTCAGTTAAAGTAGGAAAAAAGGAGAAATATTCAGCTAAGCTTCCTTTTTACCGAATGCGAATTGCCGGGTCTTTCGTTTAACACCTGCCATAAGATTTTGTACAGTCTCCTTATTCTCTTTATTCGCCGCAGATCGCCAGTTTGCTTTGAACTGTTTCTCACTCACAACAGCTTTTTGAGTCTTCTTAAGGTTCCGCTTGACGATGGCCCAATATTGTTCGATTGGGCGGAGCTCTGGCGTGTTGGGAGGGTTCTTGTCCTTGGGCACTACTTGAACGTTGTTGGCAGCATACCACTCCATGGCCTTTTTTCCGTAATGGCAAGATGCCAAATCCGGCGAAAATAGAACGGAACAATTGTATCGCTTCAGAAAAGGCAATAGACGTTTTTGTAGGCACACGCTCAGATAAATTTCCTGGTTGACGGTTCCGGTCGCAATGTATACGTTGCTCTTCAAGTCACAGGTACACATGGCCTGCCACACCAGATATTTCTTCGCGAACTTTGACAGTTTAATGTGCTTGAAAATATCTGCCACCTTTCCCCGTCCGGTTGCCGTATAAAATTCCTGTCCAGGAAGCTGTTTCAAGTCTTCGTCCACGTACCACGCAATCAAACTTCGTCAGCATCGTCGTGTACAACTTTCGCGATCGTGCTTTGGCCGACGTGTTTTGTTTATCGTCGCGATTTGGAGTCACCACTTTCTTGTAAGTCGACAATCTAGCTCGTTTTTAACTCTATCCACGGTTGAAGGCGCCACTCCCAGCTTCTTTGCGACATCTCGGACGGAGAGGTTGGGGTTCCGCTCGAAACAGCGGGCAACTCTTTTTGTCGTCACTGTGGCCTCCGGCTTTCGATTTCCCCCGGATCCAGCTTTCCTGGCTGTCGACAAACGTTCACCTTTGCCACCCTGAACATGAGGATGATAGCCTGTTTGGCATAAAGAAATTTGGCATTAAGACGTTTGGCCGAATGGACGTTTGGCCGAATGGACGTTTTGACAATGGTCAATGTACATTTATGTATATTCTTCATTCAAATTATTGAATTCTCATATACTTGTCCCATTTTTTCTGCTTTAGTTTGATCATATTATCTCTCACCATGTTTTGATAATCGTCAGTCATTTTAAGGCTAGAATTTTCTGAGAAAGTTTATTGTAACTATTGTTCAAAAGGACGAATAACTCATTTGAGAAAAGTCAAAATTTAAAATCAGATTCTACTGTTAATTGCCATGCCAAGTAATTTCAGGGTTCGAAGCCATTTAGCCAAATATCTTTTAATCATTTGATTCCAATCTACGTCTCAAAAGTCAAATAAGAAAAATGCAATTTTATGAAAGCTCAAAATTATCAAATATTAGTTTCTCATATCATTCACCAGTCGGTTCAAAATTTCTCAAATTGAAATGCATGAAATCATGAGAATAACATTTGTATGATCAGTAACTCCAAAGAACTGCTCATGTTTGAAAGAAGGAAAAATCTTTAAACCGAGAATGCGCTTGATTCAGAAGTTTGCTTTCGAATACAGGAATATGTATCGTCATAGAAGGCCCATGTGCAAAGAATCATAAGAAGGTATCTTTCAAAGGAACTGCATATTTCTTCAAGATTATAAAAATAATGACCCATTCTGTCTAGCTGTTTAACATAACACATATTTCCACCTAAAATCAGCAGTCTACGATTTTATCAAAACATATTCTCATACTTCTCATGTATATGGGCAAATGGCCGAATACCATTTTTGGCATTTTTGATCATAAAAATTTTGTTTTTCAGTTAATTGATATAGTTGAAACTTAATTAGAATGCTTATTATTGCAAATGCGCACACATATTGATAAACTCTAAGTGTAATAAGTCTAGAATATCGGGATGCTATCTAATGCATTCGAGAATGTTTTTTTTGGTTCCTTACTTCCTTTTTTAGATCTTATGCGTTTGAAAAACTTTTTAATATTCTTATTTCCTTTTCTCTGCAATGCATTTATGCTAATAGACAATTTTCAGCCAAACGTCCATTGGGCCAAACATCCATTCGGACAAATGTCGATTCAGCCAAACATCCATTCGGCCAAACGGCCATTCGGCCAAACGTCCATACGCCAAAGATCCATATGCCAAACGTCCATATGCCAAACGTCCCACCCCCGTACAAGAATACCTGAAGCATGAAAGTTGCTTGCCGAATCAGAACATGAGTTCATTCACGCGAAGCGCCGCAATGAATGAGATTTGATATGATTTTTCAAGCACTGCTCCGTACAAAATTTTCACAGTCAACCTAACGATTGAAATCAAGGATTACGTTGCAAACAGTTTTCTTCCTTCGAAGTCTGAGCCCACAAATCTCTCGGTCAGATGTGGAACACCAGTGAATACAAGAATGGAAGCAAGCTCAAATCTAATACTAAAATCTATCTGAGGTCAGGAAAAATCTTTCTATCATACCAACTTTTCCGCATAAAACTCAAAAATTTAAACTGGTTTTGTTTAGTTTCAGTAATGAGAAAATCATTTCAAACAAAATTTAAACTTGATTTGATATTTTGCTGGCATTACTAAGGCACTGCTATAATAATTGGTTACAGATTAGTAATTCCTTTCAAATCCTTGTAAATATCTTCAATTTAAAATATTCCTCTTTAAATCAGTTGGTCACAAATTTCGAAAAAAAAAATAACATCTCCTACCACCAAGGCCCATATGCGCATAAATTCTCCATACATTAGCTCGATCGTGAGTTGATTTGATGGATTCCCATCTCCAACGGATCGCTCTCTCCTACCGAATTACTTGCACCATTCTTCGGCGGCTTATCGAGCTGGCAATCACGTAACATACATATTCTCGAGATCAGCCCTGGCGACGCGACGCCGGTAGCCATGGGCTGGCGATGACGATGATAGATATTTCGGTTTCTCCCTCGAGGGGATAGAAAAAAAAAACCTTCTCTACATGGCGTCGCGAGAGGCTGCTCTTCTAGATGGCACACATAAACCCATTACCATATACACATCGGCGCGTTAGAACGCCCCCCATTCTCGAAACCTAGCCCCCACCCCGCGATGTCCATTAGAGCGAAAAGAGAGTGGCAATCCCCATATGCCTCCCGCGTGCTGCCTGTCTTCCGCATCCTAGAAGTGCCTGGCAGTGGTGGTCGAGTTCCCATCGACCGATAGGCGCTAGGCTAAACTATAACATTAATTTTAAATAGATTGAAAAAGATTTATGTCTACTGGAGATTGTTATCTAAACATAACAACAAAAAGGTACATTGTCTCTAATGATGCCTCGGCTCGTTGTGGTGCCTCGAGCGCGCGCTTCTCTTTTAACTATGGCTCACTTTTTTGTTTTGTTCAGAGGACCCGTCCCGACCCCGTCGGGGTTAGTCCATCTAGTGGTAGAAGGAAGGGGGACACAAGGTGAGGAAGGGATGTTCTTTTTTAATCGCAGCACGTCCATCTCTAATATCTCATGCCAGAAAACAGCGCGGCAGCCACCGACTGCTGACTGCGCTGGCATATTGGGCTGCTACTGCGGCGCGCGATCTTGGCGGTCCGCCGAATATCAAATCGGGAATCAAATCATTTATGCCGTGCCCCTGCCCCCTCCTCCTGCATACTTCCACGTGTGAGTTTATGTTTTCGGAAAAGTTGTTTATCATCGCGGATTATGGAATTAATTTCTTGAAAATGAAAAAAATCTTTCCCGTTGCCGGCCACGGGTTATAAATGATCCTGCGCTTCTGGTGGTCATTCGTTGGCGCCCCTGTTTTTGAAATACCTTCACTCACTGCCAGCGATGGTTTATTGAAATGTTAAAATGTGGTAGCACAAGTCGAGCAGAATGGAAATCGGTTTGATTTCGGGACTTGAAGTCAATCAATTGCAGGAAGGATCGATCCGGAGCAATCCATCTAAGGCGCTGGACGACTAAGACAGCAATCACAAGATTGAATCCGTCACACGATGGCAAGATTTACAGCCTCCCCTGTCCATCAACAGAGAAAGGTAGCAATCGTCTGTGACATTAGAGCACGATCAGCGAAAAAAAAAAGAACCATCCTTGTATGTTGATCCACGATTGAATTGAATGAATTTTGAATAAATAATAAACATCCGGTGCCCTCTGGCTGGTGCTTTCGGTGACGAAGGAGATCAGGAGGAAACTCCGTGGCTGAACAGTGGATACCGTGACGGGGCACATGATCATGAATGAGATTCGTGTTTGCGTGAGGGACAAGAATGTCCAAGTCCACGCGAGGCATACGGCAACTTGAAACTGGATACGACGACGACGACGACGACGACGACGACAACGAGGATTGAGGATCACTCGATCGATGGCACGACATGCGGGGCAGCTTTGAAGCGAGAGGTGTACCGATGTATGCCTTCTCGACGGCGTGGCGGCTCCAGAGCAGCTCAAGCATGACATATGCAATTGACAACCTTTTAATATTTTCAAATGTATTTTATTGGCTTTAATTTCTTCATATTCCTCTTTGGGTTATTACCATGGTTGTAATGAGGTTGATGGCTATGGAAGGGATATTTTGATTGAACGTCTCTAGTTGATTCAAAGCAGAAATTATGCGATTCGATTATTGAGGCTTTGGGCCATGTGGCTGCAAGCTATTAGCTCGATTTGGTCTCTGAGGATAATATTATAAGACTGAATTTATCCACCTATGGTGAGATCTGACCCTTCTCACGAAATTCAAATAATGATATGATCCACGGTTGTTAGCCACATCACAGGGGGTTCAAAAAACTTGTCCATATACTAATTATTGAATTCTCATGTAATTTAACGTGACGATTAAACAGTTTTGGTCCAAACCCGAAACTGGCCATTGAGAAAAATCTAATTCTGGATATTCCAACGGTGTTCTGGAAGTAGTCTTACTGTGTAATATTTGACCGAACTTTTACAACAAAGGGCCACCATTTTGACATCCAAAATGAAATCTGACATAGCTTTCTGGCATCTTCCATTCACACCATTCCTATTCCGAAAATGCCCCTATTGTTGCATATTTTAAATATTTTTCTCACCGCGATGCTGATCATCAGATTGTAAAATAGTGTCAAACATCAATTTTTAGTTCCTGTTTTTAGCAAACATCAATGTTCAGCATTGTCCCTTTGCCAAAAATAATCATATTGTGTAATGTTTGACCATCTTTTTGAAAACAAATGCTACCAAATGCATTTGAAATGGCAGCAGGGTAAATGCACCCTTCTTTTTGGGGAAATGCTCCTTAAACTTTGGAAAAATGCTCCTTAGATGCGTTTGCCCGGTATAATGCAATCGGAGGTATTTACCTTCTGGTTAGCGCTTGCCGGTTGTTTTGACGGGTCTTAAGTTTCTTCAAGATTGTATAGCGCAATCTTCAAGGTAGTTTTGACGGATTTAAGCTTCTTTCTGACGAGTTCTAATTTCATTTTGATGAGTCTTAATTTTGTTTTGACGGGTCTTAATTTCGTTTTGACGACTCTTAAAATTAGAAACTTAAAACCCAGTAAGGGGGTGTGATTGCATTATACCCGGCAAACGCATCTAAGGAGCATTTTGCCAAAGTTTAAGGAGTATTTCCCCAAAAAGAAGGGCATTTACCCTTTGCCTTTTGAAATCACAAATGGCGTCGAATACAGTACTGGCCCCTTTAACACCATTCCGAAAAGAACCACATTGCGCAAAATTAATATGTTTATCTAACACCGATGGCGGTCCACTTGGATCTCAAAATGATGTCAAACTTCCACTAAGATACCCCGTAAAATGCCCGAATGTGTCCAATTCTGGATATAACCATCTTTGTACTTATTTTTGAGGTCTCGAAGATTTGAAGTGTCGAGGGAGGATGCGGCCGACCTCTCGTCCTCACAAGTTCCCACCTCACGCCTCCACGAGTCATATGATCGCAAAAGACTGCCAGCTGAAACATCGAGACGCTGGTTGGCGTAGCCTGGGCAATGTTGTCATTTTGACAATAGCGAGGTAAGGGGGTGCGACTGAAGATCGTGTACCTTTAAATCATATTGTATATTTCCCATTCTCATTTTATCCATAATTTCAGCACGCTTTGGAATCATTTTTGCATTCCAAAACTATGTAAGAGCCGGGAGCAACACGACGGGCATCAAAGGCTCAATTTGTTTTTCAGCATTTCAGCATTACACTTAATTTAAAATTGCACTTCTGAATTTCAACTACTATATTCATAAAAGACTGGCATGTGCTTATAACCAATGTAAGATTATATTTTAATATTGTATTTAGTGGCATTATGGTAAAATAAGCCATTTATTTCAGGAATCATCAAACCGGACTCTTCGTTCACTCCAATTGCTATCTTTGAAATGTTACTAGAACAGTATAAAAAAATATTACTACATGTCTTTTAAAACAATATTTTTTATTGAAATTTTATCTTTGATATTTGGAATGATCTATTCTGTTTTCAGCTTTTCCAGGACAAGAAGGATATTAATTCATATCTAATTTTTATTTATTTTTCAGTAACAATCCATTGGTAGTGTCATTCAAGTTTGAAATTTGAATAAATTGGCATGTTTGTCTATAATGATATCCTAATATTGTGTGTACAAAATATACTAAATATTAAATAACATATAACGGGGAAAGGGAGGGACCATCAGGGCACCCAAGTGAAACGATTTGGATAGGGAGCATGGGACTGCCTCCTCCCTATTGTTAACATTTCGCGGAACGAGGGCGGGCTCTTCGACCCCATCTATTGGGTTTATTCTGTCAATCGAGGGCTCGATTCTAGTGCTGTGCGTGTGAACTTGCTTTTGGAAGGAGATCCTTTTCCCTATATTCGCGGGTTTCGCGTAAGTGTCTCTGCTTACGGGCCCGCCCAAACGTTTTTGGCCCTTCATACAGGAGCTTGATAATCACAAACAATATTAGAATCCTGATCAAATCGTTTTTCAGATTATTCCACTGCTATGGAAGTTACCTTGCTACAATAGATGGTAGTTTTATATCATCATCATCATCATCATCATCATGGGGTACCCGGAACACGCCTGAATGTGGTCAATTTGGCGTTTCTAAATGATACCATTATCACTTAGAAAGCCCACTGTTATACATGGTCCGTTTGATTTTGGCAACACGACGGTAATGTTGGGAATTGGGGGAGTAAGCTGTGCTTTTGAGCGATGAAGACGTTTTCTATCTATGTAATAATTATTTGTTTTGGATAATTGAGAAATTATCGTGTTTTCGACCGAAACTATTATCTAAAGTGAACCACAGTGATTCTGAACGGGTTTTGCTCACTGGCGTGCAAAATCTGTGCATTCCCGGACAGTTTTCAAAAGAACTTCCATATCAAAGAAGAAAAGAAGAGTGTTTTTTTCGCTTTGTCATGGATGAATTAATGATAACACTGCACACTGGGCCAGATTGAAAAATTAGCAGGAATAAATTATATTCACTATGAAGATGCAACTTAAGAACAAAACCGTCTCGCCCAAAGTTGCAGCCTATGACTAGAGCTTTAAGTTGACATCAGTTGCAGTTAGGGTGGTCCTTGAATATATTGAAATAAAAATTCTATCATTCACATTTCTTGACATAGCGCAATGCAGTGCTCTGCAAAGTTGTTTCTTATTAATTTTCAAGCAATTTTGCTCCAAAAACTATACTCGTAGGTCTTTTGTGTCATTAGTTAAGATAATTTTTACACTTAATGGTAGAATGGTCCTGAAAAATTTAGTATTTTTGGCCAAACTTTTTCATTTCAAGCTTTATGAAAACGGTGTCTTCAGTAAATTTTTAGAGCTTACTTAAGTGCACACTTTGATGAAGAAAAAACGTAATTTCATGAATCTGTTCAAAAGATATCGCGATGTTAGATGTTACATTATTTTTTAAAGGGGGAAAAACGGGGATAAAGAAATGATTGCATATGAATGGTGAAAATAAGAGGTCTGTTTTTTAAATGAATACTCATGTGAATTTAGAAGAATTTTCGGTTTAATATTACTATGAATGTTTGTCCTTTTGAAAATAAAATTCATGATTTTTTCTTAAATGTTGATGGCAACGACGAATAAATCACCATATTTCAATAAAAAAAACTAGTATTTGCATTGTAGTCAATTTAAATCGATGAATTAGCTGATAGAAATTAAGTTTGACATGGGTAAAACTTTGGAAAGAATATTAAAATACCTATCATGAAGGATAATTAAAGGTTGAGGAAGAAAATATTGAGGAAGAAATTATTTTGACCATGCAAATATCATTTAAGCAATACACTATCCTTGACAGTGCCCTACACTTTGGCTTTTGAGGCTTTATTTTTGTAAAAAATTGAGTTAAAGTGGTCTTCAAATAAATAGAGTTTATAAAGATGTCTTTCATGATCTATCTGTAATATATCATGATTGTCAGTAAAAGATAATCGATACTGTTGTTTGCAACGTTTATTTTCTAAACATCAAGTTAATTTCATCCTCGAAAAGTAATTAGATTAGACTGTTGATTAGTGCATGCGCTCTTCCTAGCAAATTGATTTCTCTTGTGTTGTCAATCTGTTTTTGCATCGTTGAAATTCCCAGAAAACAAAAGCTCAACTAAATCACCACTTTTCAAATAACCTTTTTCCATTTTTACGAATTCCGGTGGAAGAACTTGAAAACTTTCACACACAAAAATCAAGCCGTGGCAGATTCATTGATAAGCGAGTACGCGGCACAATAAAAAACACTTTTTTTTGTTTAATGATGTAGAGTGGTACAGTAGTACAATTTAGAATTTTGGTACTTTTTTCGCATGTATGTTTATTATTAGAATGAACGCATTGCCAATATTCGCCAATATTTTTTTTGATATATGATGATTTAATCGTCGTTGCCATCAATATTTAATAAAAAGTGCAATCATATTTGTATCCTTGTTTTTTCCCCTCTAAATAATAATATAATTTGAAAAAAATCGATATTTTAGGACTAACATAGCGATATGTTTTGAACGGATTCATGAAATTACGTTCTTTCTTCATCAAAGTGTGCACTTAAGCAAGCTCTAAAGATTTACCCATGACACCGTTTTCATAAAACTTGAAATGAAAAATTTTGTCAAAAATACTAAATTTTTCAGGACCACCCTACCATTAAGCGTAAAAATGATCTTAACTCATGACACAAAAGACCTACGAGTATAGTTTTTGGAACAAAGTTGCTTGAAATTCAATAAGAAACAACTTTGCAGAACACTATATTGCGCTATGTCAAGAATTGTGAGAGATAGAATTTTTATTTCAATTTATTCAAGAACCACCCTAACTGAAACTGATGTCAAATTAAAGCCCTAGTCATAAGCTGCACCATGCGTTTCATGTGTGAATAAACTTCCACACCAACGTTCAAAGGTGCCTGAACCAAATGGACAGCTTGTAATGATCACTTGAAGATGTGATGGGGGATCATTGCCCAGATATTCCGAAATGTAGCACGTAGTCAAATGTTTCTTGTCTTCTATACAGCGTTGATAAAAACACCAAACCGTTCTGCACGAGAGCCGAACTTGACTGCAAACACACCACCATGTGGCTGTAATTTACCACTTTAGTTTCGTGCTTATAGATGAACCCGCAACGCAATGGACGTGACCCGAGTGTACAAGCTCGTGTTTTGCTTTTGACACCGTGTTTGATTTTTGGTAAAATACCCAAGCCGAGAGGTTACAATCACAAGAAAGCTCTCAACATAGACCCAGTATGACACTGGTTACCACGAATGCTCATCGGATGGTTCTAAAAATTTGATAATTTGACTTATAGGTTTGTTTTCTTGGCTGTTGGGTGACGGGCGCAAGTTGATTGAGTTTAACAAGCACGGCACGAGTAGACATAAAACAAATTAACCACGCGTGTATTCCGCAATCGGAAACACTCGGAAACACTCGGCTGTGGTGTTTGCCGAAACATCATACACGATGTCCGAAGCCAAAACACGAGCACTGACACTGGTGTTGTACCCACCGCGTTGCGTGTAAGTCTGGAAGCACGAAGTCAAAGTGGTGAATTTAATACACATTTTAATACACATTGAATGCATCTGTCGAACCATTCTGAACGGCCGTTGTGAGAATATCACCATGAAAATCTCTCATGCACCTAGCATGTTGTTGTTCTCTCCATTCTCCTGTTCTCTTCCCTATCCCATGGCCGCGAGCGGTGCCATATGACACATTGTGATTCTCAACAGTCAGCTTTTCAAAAGCAGAAACACCGAGTCAACAATCTGGACAGCACAGCGAGCGCGAATCAAAATTCCATAAACTTCATCATCAAAATAGTTTATTCTAACGAGGAAGTTATAAAATTTCTGCAAAAACAATTAATTATCGAGATTTTCAGCCTCGGGCTGGTTCATCTCCCGTAGTTGTCACTCAAATACCTCTTTGGGTATTTTCGTCACATGTCCGGGGTTGAGATTTGAACTCGTGACTTTGGCGTGAGAGGTATGGATATTAACCACTTCGCCGAGGTCGCCCCCATGGTTTAGGAAAGTTATTACATAGCTATTTAAGGTCTTACTTTTAGTGATTCTCGCTGTTCACGTGTACAATTTTCCACTAATCCAACTCGACGGTTTACGAAATCTATAAATTCATTGGGAATAGCTTTCTTGTTGTTTTTGTTTTTCATTATCAGGTATAATGTATAATATGTTTGTAGTTCGAGCTACTGTCATCTTGCGATAGGAACCTATGTTCAAAAGTTAACTTTTAGGATGTGCTACAGATTAATATTGTTTAAATCACTTTTTTCCCGAGCCGCAGACTAAACCACAAATTGCTTGGCAGAGGCAAACTGGGCAAACGGTGGCAGTAATCTTCGGTGTATTTCTTGCCTAGCGCCCTAACTCACAATTAAGATTGACTCACAGTTCACAGATATCGTGGCACCTAGCAAGTAAGAACTTTAGTATTAACCTGAGATTTAATTAACGGTTAAGAGTAGATTAAATGAACAATTTTCGACTCAATTTAGATTGTAAGATGGCTATGATAAATTTTTTTTGACTTCGTTTCGTATTGTTTTCAATGACTTCGATGAAGTATTGTTTTCAATTTCCACTGTGGACTGACGGACGACGAAGTCAGTGGCGTAGATTTCTCATGGGGGCTTGGTGTGCACTTTTCGACGAGGCCTAGTTAACAGGGAAGATGAAGCAGTAAGTGGAAAATGGTATGTAACCCTAACCAATTTTAGTTTCAGTCAAATTTTCTAACACAAGCTTCAAGTTAAGATGATTTCAAAATCAAGGTAAGAAAATTATATAAATGTATCTGAATTTTTTATACATTCATATAACACCATGTTTGGATGAAGGGAAGGACCATCAGAGCACCCGATTGAAGCGATTTGGATAGAAAGAGTGGGACTGCCAATTTCCTGTTTTTAACATATTGTGAATAAATGGCGGGCTCTTCTCCCCATCTAGTGGGACTTTTTACTAGGCGAGGGCTAGCTTTTCATGTGGTTTCTGCGAAATTGTTTCTGGAAAGAGCTTCTCTCTAAACCCCTGTAGCTTTGGGTTGCACCAAAGTTTATCTGCTTACGGGCCCACCATATGTTTTTGGCCCTTCATACAGGAACATGATGAAACATTTACCACAGTACAACGTTGATCAAATAATCGTTTAATTAAAACAGTCCTGTACTATAGGCAATTTGCCTTGCTACCTAAGATGGTTGTTCACATTATCATCAAAACCACCGAATATCGTATTTTGACCTCATGCGATTTGCATTTTTCTTCACAAATTGGCATTCAAAAATTGAAATTGTGATATATTTTGAGAACCACTCAAATAACTGCCTCAGCTTGAATGTAAATGCTCAGAGAGCGTTTTAATGAAACTTCTTAGAATTTAACAAACAACTCTACAGAAGAAAGTGTGTCGATTCGACTTCACCAGAAAAACGAATGACCGTTAAAAGGCAGCATATTTTAGGCAAAAAACAGCAAAGTACAGTAAACCCCCCAACATGCGCGTAATGATGGTAGTCTCAAATGATGTATGGGCATTGGCCTTTGTTGTTTCATCAGAAAATATCTCGTGATCCCTCGTATATAGGAAGCTACTACCTCCAGCAAAGTTGTTCAATAGATCCTTCAAAATGGTTAACTTAAAAGTTCAGAATTATCTCACTGCACGGCGCTAGTATGCATGCAAACATACTTTATAAGCTGAATCTCTAGATACTTGACATATAGCAAGTTGCCGTCGTCGACAAAGATGTTTTGTTGATTTAGACCTTTCGGATGATGTTAACATTAGTTCAGAACTCGTCCGCTACATGGCACTCTTCCATCACTCCGTGGCGCTAGTGTGCATGTAAACTTACTGTATAATCTGGATCTCGAGATTATTGACATACAGCAAGATGAAATCTTCTATAAAGATATTCGAGGGGCACAGTTTTTGAATGGTGAGCACATTAGATCAGAATTCATCCGTTGTGTGGCGCTAGTGTTCATGTGAACTTTTTGTAATATCTGTATTTTGATATCTAGATCATGTATGAATTCATTGTTTTCAGGAAATTTACTCGAGTAATCATGGTCTTCCAGACGGTCGACTTCATATTCTGAATTATTTCACTGCGTGGCGCTGGTCCGCCTATGAACTTTGTAATAAATATTTCTCGCTAGTGCACATAAGAGACTGATTACACCAATATGGTTTTTTTGGTACGTTCTTCTGACAACTTTAGGTTAGTCTTTCAGAGAATTTATTCACAAAACTTCGGGTAAGTCCTTCAGAGAACTTCATAGAAGTTCTTCAGAGAACTTCTTGGAAGTTCTTCAGAGAACTTCAGGGAAGTTCTTCAGAGAACTTTATGGAAGTTCTTAAGAGAAATTCATGGATTATGACCAGAAAACTTCAGGGAAGTTTTGCAGTGAACTTCAGGCAAGTTATTCAGAGAAATTCATGGAAGTTCTTCAGCAGAAATTCATGAAAGATCTTCAGAGAACTTCAGAAAAGTTTTGCAGAGAACTTCAGGGAAATTCTGCAGAAAACATCAGTAAAGTTTTCCAGAGAAATTCAGGAAAGTTCTTCAGAGAACTTTATGGAAGTTCTTCAATGAACTCCATCGAAGTTCTTCAGAGAACTTCATGGAAGATCTTCAGAGAACTTTATAGAAGTTCTTCAGAGAACTTCATGGAAGTTCTTCAGAGAACTTTATGGAAGTTCTTCAGAGAACTTCATGGAAGTTCTTCAGTGAACTTCATGGAAGTTCTTCAGAGAACTTCATGGAAGTTCTTCAGAGAACTTCATGGAAGTTCTTCAGAGAACTTCATGGAAGTTCTTCAGAGAACTTCATGGAAGTTCTTCAGAGAACTTCATGGAAGTTCTTCAATGAACTCCATCGAAGTTCTTCAGAGAACTTCATGGAAGATCTTCAGAGAACTTTATAGAAGTTCTTCTGAGAACTTTATGGAAGTTCTTCAGTGAACTTCATGGAAGTTCTTCAGAGAACTTCATGGAAGTGCTTCAGAACACTTCATGGAAGTTCTTCAGAACACTTCATGAAAGATCTTCACTTTTTTCCGGAACTTGGCCTTCATAATCGCTCAGAATTTTTCTATTGAGCGAAGTTATGGCGAGTTAGGCGAAGTTATGGCGAATTATTTGACTCCTTCACACAAAAACAACATCGTTGGCTTCGTATCACTGCATCACGAGTTTCATGTGATGTTCACGATGCCTGATCAAGCCAAAACAGGGTGTCACCTTTGTGAGACCTGAGGAAGGTCAGTAGGCGCTTCTGGAAGCATTCATCTTTACAGGGTGTCTCACAATAGGTGTCACTAAAACAAAATTGAATTACAGCAAAACAAATCAGCCAAATCATAGCATTTATTTTTAATTAGAAAGATAAATGTTATAGAAATAAAACATATTAATTCAATTTAAATCACTCCTTTTTCTTGATTACTTTGCACAAACGTTTTGTAAGCCCATCGTAGGTGGCACGCACGATTTCCTGAGGAATTTGGTCCCAAATATCAACCAAATGTTTTCTAAATCGATCTGTTGAAGCATATAACCCCAAACAAAGAAGTCAAATGGGTTGAGATTCGGTGAAGATGCAGGCCATTCTTCGCTTGTGATGAAATCGGGCAAATTTTCCGCGCACCACGCTTGTCTTTTCTTTGCCTAGTGAGCTGGAGCTGAGTCCTGTTGGAAACAATATGGTGTATTCCCATACAGTGTTGAAGCATGTGGAAGCAAATGGTTCTTCAAAACCTGCCCGATGTAATATTCAGTGTTGATTTTTACGTTAGGTTATTTGAAAAGAAGAGGAAGTTTCCCTTTCGTGAAACGGCGCCCCATACCATGATTTCTGATATATTCTGATAACCGTCTACAGCTAGTTTATCTCTTGAAATATTGGCAAGACTTTTGCCATACACACGATCATTTTATTGATTATGACTGTCCTTAAGGAGGAAGAGCTTTTCATCTGAAAATAAAATCTCGCAGTCACCGTGCAGAACCAAAAGATTTCTGCTTCTTTGGACCCTGGCTTGCTTTTGATGCTCCGTCAACCCGTGAACCCGTTGTTTCTTGTACGACTTGCATTCCAGATCTTGTCTGAGGAGCCTGTTCATTGAAGCAGGGGACATTTGAAATTGTTTGCTCAATTTACGGCCAGATACGGCCGGATTACGTCTTATTCGCTCCCTCACACATTTGATCTTTTTCTTCGTTCTGGCAGTTCGTCTGGCACCTCTTTTGTGTTGAATATGGTCATTTCCAGTTTCCTTGAACCGTTTAAGGTACGAAAAACAAAACGCTTACTCACTCCGAACTGATTAAGGCTATTCAAATGTAATTTTAAAACTTGCGCCCGTATGGCTTCCATGGTAGCTGATAAATATAAACAAACGAAATCGCTTATTTATCTTCAGTGATAAGCTGTCAAATAATACACTCAAAACGGGTATAATCAATTCCGCTGCTAAAATTGTCCAGCTGAAATAAACCAAGACTGAAAAAAGGTGACACCTATTGTGAGATACACTGTTTATATTTGGCCGTTGATGTTGCCGGTCGTTATGAACGGCTTTCTGAATTTGTCGCACCCACAGATCGCTTGCCACACCAAGTACTTCTTGGCAAATGTCGACCTTCTTCTTCCAGAACATCCAGGCGGGACTTGCCGACAAAAAACTCAATTGCGCTTGAAGTAATCCCTCATCTTCCTTGCGTTCACGGGATCGGTTGTCTTTGCTTTTCTTCCACTGTCAGCTCGCGGATCGTCTGAGTCTTTTTGAACGATTTTACCACACAGGACACGGTCGAATTCTCAATTCCCAAGTGCTTTGCGATCCACCTGTGGGACTGGCTTGGATTTTCCACGACCGCGCCCATAATATTTTGTCGAATCACTTCTTGCTTGGAAACCATCTCGATAACCACTTGACAGATTGTTATGAATTTGGACATGTAAACATTACACTCTAAACAAGTTTTACCCAAAATTTCAGTTTTTTAACCCATGCCAATAAAAGGTTATACACAAGAAAAATGTGTTGCATTTTTTTCGAGTACAATCTTTAAGGTATGATTGTACTTGCCATACAATCATACAAATGCAAAAATGGTACCTGGCGTCGAAAGGTCCCAATAAATAACTGTGGAAAAGCAATTATAGCACTAAATTGAGAGCAACCAATAAGCTTATTGTGACAGCATTAAGCTTGAAACACTAAGAAAAAATCAACAAGAGAGAAGAGTCTGCCTCAAAATTGTTATAGTTCTTCCTTATCGCTTAATATTACACTCTTATTATTTTATTCTGCCATAAGGGTGAGCATTGTCGTGTGAGGGTGATCGCTGAACCAAATTTATGGTTGATTCGAAAATAAACTTTATTTTGTATAAAAAACATGTAACCATAATCCACTGTATGAATTTAAAAGTATGTTGGCTATTTAAGGCAGCTCATGTTCATCTAAAGAACTCTCCCAAAAATTCTAGCTTATCATGTTCTTAAGATACAGAAGTTCGAGAAATGGCTTGCTTACTAACGCCGTCTAGTTGCTTGGCAGTGGCCCAGGGGATTTTTCAAACGATCAGTGATGGCCAAAAATATCTGTATAACCTATTATTATTATAAGGTTCATAGAGAACTTAACTAATCATTTTATGAATAATATAGATGCCCAATAAGCAGTTTGAGGAAACGTCTATTTCTAACGTCATGCTTAAGGGGGCAAGGTTTCAGTTACTTTGACGATCCATAGAAAAAAATTCTGTACTGTCCATACAAAATATGTTACGAGAGGAGAGAGGAGGGTTGAAAATGGACATTTTTGCGTGATGTACTTGATAGAAATTCTTAAATAGTGAAATGCCAGTCAAATATGTAATGTAAATTTCAGTATCCCAAAGCAACCTGAAACAACTTCAGAACCATTAACTTTACATTATGCTCAGCTAGAAAAAATTTTCGGTATGCTATGTAAATGTGTGTGGTATTTCTTCCAAAAATTAATATGATAAGAACAGGTTTGTGCATACTTTTAGATTCTCAATGTTGGTTTGATGAAGGTTAGTTAGATTTAAAGAGCAAGATTAGATTCAAGCCATTGAATAAAAAACAGTAAAAAAACAAGCATCTTTGCCAATTAGAGCCATAAACTTCATCCCTGAGCCTGAAATCCCCGAGGACCAATGACGTGTACTAGCTCCCGATTCTTACCGTCAGCCGACCACTTCGACGAATCCCTCCAACCATTTTCAATCTCACTCTCAGTGCCCAACCGTCGCCGCAGCCATCGCCACACCCCGCCTGTCCCTCGATCCGTTCGTACCTCCGTCCATCCATGTTCGAGCTGTCCATATTTTCCGATTCTTTGTGTCGAAATGCCATGTTTTCCGTCAGTCATTCATTTCCTTTCAGGTTTTGCTGTACTGAAGGATGAACGTACACTCGTCCTCTCGATCCCAATCCTAACTACCAACCGAAGATTCGTGATGTGCAGTTCTTTTTGTGTCACTGAGAAAGCCAGTTTTTCACCTGCGGTGATGTGCTGCCAGTGGACAACAGCTCGAGGGTTTTGTTTGCAGATGTTTTGTCGGAGGCTGGATTTTTCTCACTACCAACTAGAGAAGGGAAAAGTGTCTGACACTTATCAGAGCGAGCGTGACGACAGGAATGAAAATGTCTTGATTACCGCTGACAGCATTTAGTGACACCTGCTGCAAGTGAATAGCAACAAGGGATTGCCTGCAATGCGCAAGTTAATTTTATGCATTCCTGCTAATCCGACTGAGGAATCGATTGGAATGACGCTTTTGGAATTGTTTCCCAAAACCGACACCCCGCATGACATTTCTATCTGCATTTGACCATCGCATCACCTCGATTGATTGATGCTTCCAATCAACTAATTTTAATGTTTAAAGCGCTATAAAAATAATGATTTTAAATTCCGATCATCAATTCAATCTTCGGTCGCCTAAGTTAACTTTTAAACACTTTTTGTCTTTGCTCACCCTCGTCTGGTTGGTTTCAAAGCACCAGGCACTCTCTCCTCTCTTCATTGGCTATTGATTTACATAAAATTGATTTCGATTAAATTACCACGTCACATCGTGCCAGAGGAGCCTTTTCACTGTCGATCCCGAGGTCTTTATGACTAAAAACACATCAAAACCAGACCTCGGCTCCCGGAGTTGCCTGCCCTGATACTCCCAATCAAAGTGCCTGTCGATTCCAACGATCAGCATGGACGTTGCTTGCTGGCGTGTCTAGCAAAGAGACAGACAGACATTGCTCCTCCCTCTCCTAACCCTACCCTACCGTTTGCTCCGTTCATCCCGGGGTCCATTTTCTACCTAATTTGATCGTTTGATGACCACTTGGAGGACCACTAGGCAGATGAAGTATGTTGATCACCATGCTGATGAACCTCACGAAACCTCTCACTCGCAGCATGGAGCGGTCAACAGCGGCGGTCGCACGTTGATATCGGACAGCTCGACCTGCTACTGTTTCTGATGCTACGCGTCGTCGTCGTCGTCGTCGTTGTCTTCAGCGTTGTGCTAGAAGGATGGGTGGTAGGTGGACCGACGCGCGGCGGGTACCATTACCATGCATATCAAAACGGCGAAAAAAATAATGTGCCAAGATGAGTGGAGGGATTATGAATTTAAATGTGACAAGAAGCCACCCGTGTTACGCCCCCCGGTACCAGCGAGGCGGGTTTGGGAAATCGTGAGGAGATACGATTTTATTGTTAGATGCACGGAGATCACAGGATGAAATAGAGTTTGGCTTGTCACTCTCTCACTGGGAATTTTGGAAACAACTATTAGAACGAAATTGCGTGTATGGAGTTAATATAGTTTCGGACACAAACTGGTCCCAAAGATACCTTTATTTATTTATTGCCGTCAATCAGTAGTAAGCCATTTAATTACATTACATTCTTAACTTCCATGTTTATTTCACTTTGCACTTTTTATTGTTGCCTTGCTAACCGCGCAATAAAAAGTTTTTCCAGGGTATTTTCGTTCATACAGGGTGAAAACTATTATCTGCACTCTCATTTCATTCTACTCAGTGACTAAGTAGAATTGTATTTCTTTCTCTTTTTTTTCACACGGAAATGTTAATCAATTTCCGTAAAAAAGTGTGATAAACTAATTTTTGAATCGAACCACTTTTTACGAAATTTGAGTAACTTTTCCGTGTGAGGAAAAGAGAAAGGAATCTAATTCTACTCAGTCACTGAGTAGAAGGGAACGGGAGTGTGTTTGTAATTATTCAGATGCACTTCAACAGGCTTTCGATGGGCAGCCCTAAGTTTTGCTGCATTAAACTGAAGAAATTATCCATATCATCTCAGTCCAAATCCTAATCATTCCATAAAAAACGTATTTATGACCCATAAAACTCTGATGAAAATCCATAAAAAAATTAAAATGATCCATAAGTTACAGCAATGTGATTCATACTTTACATAAATTTTAGCAATAAAATGTCGAAAATGTACCGTTATATATCTACGGTATGATCGATAAAATTGTACGGATTACCCATAAACATATTGCAAATGTTCCATAAAAGATTCAATATCATTCCTTAAACTAGTAAAATTGATCCATAGAATGTAACGTTTGTGAACTAAAATATATGAACATGATCACTAAATTATTGTAAATATTCCATAAATAAATCGCCAATGATTCATAACAGGTTTGAAAAATGAACCATAAACTTCTAAATATGGTCCATAGCAAATCAATTTTGTGGACTTAAAATTATATGTATGATCCATAAATTATGCCGGAATTATTCCTATTTTGGGTTAAATTTTTTTTTAAATTTTAACCACAAAGAAATCGATCGTGACTGCGGGGATTTATTAACATGTCCGTTTCTTTAGCTATGCAGCATAAATATTGCTGTAAAAGAAGGATCACTTTGGAGTAGATTTTCAATTTTCAGAAAGCTGACTTACTTTTGCGATCTCACGTTCTTTTACGACCGCAACTGCGTAACATGCTTCCCAATAAATTTGGTCAAGAGCACTCTTTACGGGCAGCCCTAAGTTTGCACCTTTAAAACTGAAGAAATGATCCATGAAAAATTGAAAATCGTTCTGTAAAAACGCATTCTTGACCCATAAGACTCTAGTGAAAATCCACAAATAAAATAGAAATGATCCCAAAAATTCATCAATTTGAGCCATACTTTTAGCAAAATTTAGCAATAAAATGTGAAAAATTAACCGTTATGTATCAAGGGAATGATATATGTATCTTTCTTCTTTGTTTTTCATCACAAACCATATTATAAACTTAAAGTGGATCCTTGACCATATTGGCCACTCCCAGAACCACCGGAACGTAAAATAAAATCGTAATTGTTCCTTACTACAGGTTCCCACAAAAAAGTCCCGTGAGTGGTCAATGTAGCCAATGGCTTTCTCAAGTCTATCAAAATCATAATTATGAAAAATCATGAAGATAGAGCTGCCGCACGGCATGTTTTGGAGTAAATGGCCTCTACTACATGTTCCCCCGGGAACGTTCAGGTGGTTCCGGGAGTAGCCAATATGGTCAAGGACCCACTTTGAGTTTATAGTAAGGTTTGTGATGAAAAACCAAGAAAAAGGGGCGGTCACATGGCATGTTTTGAGTAATGAGTAATAAAGAGTTAACCGCATCCAGGACCCTTCATCAGAACCTGTTTCACGGAAATGGCCATATCTCAGTCAATTTAAGGGCGATTCCTGTAATCAACATTTCATTCGCTTGAAAAATATTTTGTCTTTACGTGCGTTTACTGAAAAAAATTTTTGACAACGGTATCTTGTACAAAATCTCATCACAAATTCAACATGTGAGATAGCCTCTCCGGAAACTCGGAACAACTTCGGTGTCCAGGGGCCGTCGCCAATTATGTTACCGAGATATAAAATTAAATTAATTTTACAGTGAAATGCTTCTTGGCGAAATTATATCGGATAATATTTCATGAAGTTCATGAAGAGCACTACAAAGTTGATCAAAAATTTGCCTGTCTCGATCATTTTGTCTATCCCCTGCATAATTGTTTGGATTTCCCATTAACATATTGCAAATGATACTTAAAAGGTTCAATAACATTCTCTAAACTTGCAAAATTGATCCACAGAATGTAACGTTTTTGCACTAACATATGTGCATATCATCCGTAAAATATTGAAAATGTTCCATACATAAATTGCCAACGATCTCTAATAGTTTGTATAACAAATCGTAATATTCAAAAAATGATTCATAACAAACCAAATTTGTGCACTCAACATTATTTGATCTCCCCGCAACTGCGACACATGTTTGTCAAGAAATTTGGTAAAGAGCTCTCCTGTACATAAAGAACTACAGGTCAAATTTATGACTTGATTAAACTGTTGTTTCAGAAAATTTGATTTAAATTATGCCGGGCAGACGCTTGCCTAACTACAAAAAACATCCTCCGTTTGCATCGCACCGGGAAAATGCTTAAATCAGTCGTTTGCCTGGAATCTAATCTACGCTATGTTAACACTTCGGATGTCGGAAACATCGACCGCTTTCTGGCGCCTTAGTTCTACAATCTTCAATACGGTTCCGCAAAAACTCCGTAATCCTTCTTTTGCAGCAATATTTTATCCGGATACCTGAAAGAACGGACATGTAACTAAATCTGAGTAGTAACGCAGTTACGGATCAATTTTACAATCTTTATGGATCAAAATTAACAAAAAATAGTGCCCCAACCTGCAAAAATGCAGGCATAATTTATGGATCATACCATATAGTATAGCGAACAAAACTGATTTACTATGCATCATTTTTATAAGCATATGGTTCATTATTAATCATTTTATGGATCATTGGCAATTTATTTATGGAAAATATCAAATAATTTATGGGACATGCGAATATATTTTATTGCACAAAGGTTACATTCTATGGATCAATTTTACAAGTTTAAGGAAAGTTATTGAACCTTTTATGGATCATTTGCAATATGTTTATGGGTAATCCGTACATTTTCAACGAGCATGCCCTAGATATGAAACGGTACATTTTTGACATTTTATTGCTAAATTTTATATAAAGTATCGATCAGAGTAATGAATTTTATGGATCATTTCAATTTTTTTATGAATACTCACCAGAGTCTTATGGGTCAAAAATACGTTTTTCATGACACTATTTTCATTTTTTTAATTCATAGCTACGGGAAATTTGATCCTTGTTTGCGCTACTACTCATGCGTTCCTTTAGGCGGCTTAAATATTGCTGTAAAAGAAGGATCGCTTTGGAGAAAATTTTCAGCTTTTAAGAAAGCTGACTAAAAAAGTGCCGTTTCGATTCCAATAAAAGAAGCTTTGAAAAGATCGGTACCAAGGAAGCGCAAATTCTCGTCTGATCACCAAGAGCACCGTCGGTACAAAAACCAAGGATTAATACCATTGACACTGATAAATCTAACGACATTAGCAATAACAATTCGCCCACGCTACGCACCGTCAAGCCAGACTGTATTCAGTAGAGGAAATTTGGACACACAAAATAGGTCACCAAAATTTTCCTCGAGCCCGATTCTTTTCAAACATTCTGGAAATAAAGTACTACTAAATGGTTAAGTTTTGCTATCATTGGTTTATTGAACCTCTTCTCCCAACCCAAATGCCCGCACCTTTGCCTTGACCCCTTTCATCAAATTTTGGGCAATGATAGGAGCGACTTGCTTACTTACTTTTAACCACACTTTCTTTATCGATCCGATGGGATGAATAAAGAAGAAAGTGCAAATTTTCATTAAAAACGAAGAGAAATGATCTATTTTGATATTTTATCCTTTAAGTACACCTTTGTTTTGATGTATTAAACTTATTTGTACGTCAATCCGTTACCGAGATACAGATGATTTAAAGATTCCGGATTCTAAATGGACATAGCTTTAAGAACACTTTTACTAGATTTTCTGAAAACCAATGTTTGGCAAAACAGTAGTTGAGAAAAAAACATTCTCTCGCTTTTATAAAAAAAAAAAAAAGACCGTGCCATTTCGTAGTTGCTACTCCGAAACTGAACAGAACTCCCGGTCTTTTGGGGAGGGGGAAAGATGATTAGTCTTCAACGATTGTCAAGTTGTTATTTGAGACCGTAATCACCACTGCGTCTCTACAATTGCCAAGAAAAGGATAGTTGTGTTAGTGAGGCAGGTTATTTTCAGATCATGGATGCGATGAGTGATGCGATCAAAGAAAGAAAGCGCAGTAGACTTGCTTTTTATTTTGAATCTAGTGGTGATAGAAAGAGGCAAGTGACAAATGGCAGAGGAAAGGGACGGGCTGGGATTGAACTCCCGACCATCTGCTCGGTGAGCAGAATGGGTAACCGCTGAGCTACCAAGCCGTGTCGTAAAACAGTAGTTGAGAAAATTTTACATAGGAACAACTTTTGAACGAAAGGTTTGCTTTCTCCGGAGTACTCGCAATTTCTTAATAAAAAGTTCTAATTAGTGTTAGTTTCTTATCAAATGTGCTCAAATTTCAAGATGTTGTTCAGGACACGATTTAAAATCGTTTAAGCATAGGGGAGAAAACATTTCAAAATTTTCATCGGCCCAGCGGGAATTTTAGAAATTAATTTCCCAATGTTTATGGACCACAAATTTAAAAAATAAGTGACCAAAACACAAAAATGCAGGCACAATTTGTGGATCATACCCATATGTCTAAGCGCACAAAGTTAATTTTCTATAGATCATTTTTAAAAGTTTAAAGTTCATTATTCATTGTTTTATAGATCATTGACAATTTATTTATGGAACATTTTCAATAATTAATGAATCATGTGCATCTATTTTAGTGCACAAAGGATACCTTCTGTGGATCAATTTTGTTAGTTTAAGGAACGCCATTAAACCATTTTTGGATCATTTGTAAGATGTTTATGGATAATCTGTACAATTTTATCGATCTTTCCCTAGATATATAGCGGTGAATTTTTTGACATTTTATTGCTAAATTTTATATAAATTGTGAATCACATTCACAAATTTAATGATTCAGATGTCCATTTTATTAGCGAGATATTGACCATGAGTTCTATAGGGTCATGAATATGTTTTTTATGGAACGATTTTTAATTTTTTTAAGCACTCGTTTATTAGCTTTTTTTATGCAAAAGTATGTTTGTCTAAGCATACTTTTTTCAGCTTCGAATTGCACGTGCAAAGGCAGCAGATTTAGAGTTTCATTTAACGATTTTGACGGAGTGCTGCGCATCGCTCCCGTTATAACAATCGACACTAGCCGTTGAAGTTTTGACAGCTTTTTCTGTGCAGTAGCCTCTTTTGTTTTTGGCCATCACGCAAGGGAAGCATCCCAAGTAACAATTCAAATGCAAATTGGTTTTATTCGTGTTTTATGGTAGTTGTATAAAAGCATTATGGAGATCATATGGTTTTATCAGGGCAATTTTCCAAGTTAAGGTGATTTTAATTCATTAACAGTTCTTTAGAGTGATTAAAGAACACTTGAAGAAACCTCCATAAAACTACATCATTTATAAGTGTAATTCACCTAATAAGTAATTTTATAAGATACTTGATTCCCCTCTCAAGACATCGTTTCGCAACTTTCATAAAACCTGATAAAAGCTTTGAAAAAGATTTATGACATCCTCCTTATGATGAAAATGCTGCCATAAAACGCTTTTAGAACCATTTGATTTTGAATAAGAGCACATACTCTTGAGAAATAACATTATGTGAAAAATAAACAAACTGTCACAATGGACGCCCATAGGTGGAAGAAATTATAAAATATATCTATACAATATACTGAATACTCTTTCATCCCAGCCACCAACGACAAATGTTTTTTTGGCCATCGCAAGGGGATTCTATTGGAATTGCAGCTTACTGAGACTAAGTTATCAGAAAGGTCTATGCGTTATACGTCCGTTATTTTTTGTAACGAATCAAATTATGTGGTGCAATGTGTCACCAGTTGAAAACCGAAATGTAAAACTCATGATAATTGATTTTATGCCAGTTGTGCAAGTTAAACCTAACGTCTCAGGTAGTGCGCTACATGGCGCACCACCGTGGTGTTACAGCGCAGAACTTTCGACGTAAGGTTTAACGTGCACTACGATAGTAAATTCTCCCGAGACGTACTATTTCATTTCCCAATAGGCTACACAATAATTATACTCGTTGCAAGTAAAAATTGGTAAATATCATCTGAGTGAAAATCTATTTTTCTCATGATCTATACGTTAAATCTAAATTCTGATGTAGTGCGCTGGAATCACTCAGTGATCCACAACACAGCGCACTTCCTCCGACGTTAGGTATAGCGTATATATCAAGAGAAATATAATGTTTCGCTCAACTTTTCATCTGTTATTCTTCCCAAAACCATTGGTAGCATATTCAAGTTAGAGTTTTTGTTTTTTTTTTGGCTGTAATTATGACTAAGAACAACAACTATGCATAGGCACTTTTGATTTAGACGTTCACATTTTCTTTGTTTATGATGTGCCTTCTTCACACTGGTTTTATGGCTATCTTACGAAAGACTTGTTTACCTTGAGCAATTCAAACAAGTTTAATTCAAGCGTAACTCACACTTTTCAAGAATAGAACAAATAAAGATGAACTTATCTAAAAATTGAATCTTCGAAACATATTTGTGACGGACTGGAAGTGTTCTTTAAAGGAAGCATAAAATCATAAAACTATCAAAAACTTGTGGTAGTTTTATCATAGTTTTAAGCATGTCTTGAGTGTTATTACAAGTATGTACCGATAAAAACTATCAAGTTTCAAGTGAACCTTGGGAAAATAGTCTTGAGAACCTCCTCTAGTGTGGGCCTTTTTTAACTAATAAGGGTTTTATGGCTGTTTTATCGATGTTAAGTAGAATATCTAGTTTTATCAAATGAGTCTTTTGAAAACTACTTCAAGTGAACCTTAAAATTGAATTTGTTACTTGGGATACATTAGTTTTGGACTTATTATTGATGTTTAAATCCACATTATGTTTTTGAAAGAATCCAGCAAGCTCTGGTTGCCATGCCGATCAAACACTTAACATGAGCATTCGAGTTCAGTTTGGCATCCAGTATCACTCCTAGGTAATTCACCTATTCACTAAGATGGATTTCCAATCCTTCTAGCTTAAAAGCTTTTAGATTCAAATTCCTTTTTAACCAGGATACAATTACTACTTTTGAGGGGTTTATGCTAAGGCCCTCCTGAATACACCAAGACTGGGTAGATTTTAGGGCCCATTGAATCTTTCTGAAATGGTTTTGTCAAACAACCTCGAAACCTTTTTCCTCTAAGCTTCTTAGAAGATCGGCTACAATTTAGGACCACATTAGTGGTGAGAGGACTCCTCCTTTGGGACAACCTTCTGTTGCCCGTACTGTAATAGACGAACTTCCCAGCTCTGAAGTGATTTGTTTTTGCAAGCATGGTGTGAACCAATTAATTATGTTCGTGTCAAAGTTCCTTTTCTCCAAGGTTCGAGCCATAGACAAATAGGAAGCATTGTCGAAAGATCCTTCAATACCTAAGAAAGAACGAAGTACTATTTCTTTTACCGAAAAAGCTTTTTCTACCTTTGAAACCAAAGTATGCAGTGCCGTAACTGTTGACTAACCAAACTGGTAAGCAAACTGGAACTCAGATAGTGGATGCGTGTTCATGTAATTTGAATTGATATAATCATTCAAAACTTTTTCCATAGTCTTTAATAGGACTGATGAAAGACTAATGGGTCTGTATGATTAAGGATGCGCCTTGTCTCGCTTTCCTACTTTAGGTATGAAGATAACATTAGCTTGTATCCATGAAGTTGGGATATGGCAGAGTCTTAAACCTTGCCTTAAAAATCTCAATTAATGGCGAGATTAACACTGCTTCGCCGTTTTGAAGTAATGCTGGAAATATCCCGTCCATTCCTGTAGATTTGTAAGGCTGAAAAGATCTCAACGTTTTTTCTACCCTGGCTTTCTTAAAGATTTTATCAGCTAAGTTATTTGCGGCGACTTTTGTTCTAACAGACATTTGAGATGTCCTTGTAGAACAACTTTCACCTTCAAGTGATCCATCTCTGATTGGATCTACAGACAAAACTGATCCAGGAAAATGTGTTTCCATAATCAACTTTAACGTTTCACTAGGAGTTTTTGTAAAAACTCCATCCTCATTTTAAAAGAAGGAAGGAAAGAAAGAGGGGGAGGAAAAGAAAGGGACAAAGAAAGGAGAATGGGATGGGGGGGTCAGATTTCTGAGGATCAACCTTTGGATCCTTGCTGTCCTGTTGTAGTACGTCCGAGTTCTGGGTATTGTTTTCCCCGTTTAAACCTGATCCTCATCTTCATTTTTTTTTTTTTTTTCTTTGCTCAGCAAGTGCACCCCCTAGGGGGGGCGAGCTTGGGGTTGCTTTTTTAACTTTTAAACAATCTACGAGACGTTTTAAATGATGATGACCTGGTAGGTTGTTACAACGATAAGTGATCAAAATTAATTATTATAATTAGTGTAGAAATTGTTGAAAAGCTTTTGGAGCTCAATGAGAGCGTTTTGGCCCTGTAACTGGCTATGACCCG
This sequence comes from Aedes koreicus, assembly GCA_024533555.2. NCBI lineage: Eukaryota > Metazoa > Arthropoda > Insecta > Diptera > Culicidae > Aedes > Aedes koreicus. Next base: position 417,504 of record JAHHFK020005882.1, read on the forward strand.
AGACAGTGCGAGTGAATATATTTGTGTGTATATATCGTGTCTGTGTAAAGGAGAGAGTAAATCTGAACATCTGGCTGCAGTTGTGAGGGAATGGTTTAGAATAGGTTTAATTTCTGTCGTAGTGACCATTGCAAAAACCTTCCAGCTTTATTATGTTTTATCAAAGTTGGATGAAAGCCACTAGAAATCAATTCGGCTTTATTATGGTAGCAAGAGATGCCAATAGGTTTCAAATTTTAGTCAGGTTTATAAGAACCTACACAGCTTCTTTACAACGAACCTAAAACCTTGACTTCTAAAATTCATTTTACTCCTATCAAAGGTTTTATTTTGACTTTATTATCTCATAAAATGCTATTTTGAAATGCCGTTTTAGGACTCATTCATATTATCTTATTATGGTCAGTTGAAAAAGCATTTTAAAACCATTTTGCCTCCAGTAAATGCATTAAACGGCTAACTGGCATTGAGGAAAGCTACCAAGCGACCAGATAGTTTTATAGTAGCCATTGCTAAGATAAATTGGCTTTTTGGCAAAACTGTGATTTCTTGCAATCGCCATATTGAAATATATGAAATAATTGAAATGTGGAAAAATAAATACACCAAATTTTAAATGTAATACAATTGAACTGTAGATCTGAGACAAACTTCGGTATTCGTTTAGATAACCTTATTGAATTCCATCAATTTTCAGGAGTTTCATGATTAATTTACGGAATATATTTTTTTCAATTTTGTTTTTGTTGTTGTAAACTCGCATAATTTCCAAGGCGCATTAATTTTCAGCTCTTATCGTGCCAATATTCACCATAAAATTAAATGGGAATATGATTTGGAGCATGATACGCTATAAAAAAAAACTCAATTTGTTTTATATATTTTTCTATCAATCATAATTTCCCGCAACAGTAGAACTTTTTTCTAAGCCATTAATTACTGTTGAATGAATCAGAGGAGAAACAAAGCAAAACAACAAAAACCAACCACGATATCGCCGTGAAGTTTGACAGCTGTGGCCATTCAGCCCTATGCTGGTTTTGAAGGCGGCCAATAGGTTTTATGATGGTTCTCAAGTGGTCATAACATCTTTCACTAGAACATTTTCAAAATCTTTATGGTCTTAGAAAGGTTTTATTAATTTGTTTTCACAACCGTCTATAGAGTGGGCCACTTTGTACGCATTTCGGCTTTAAAGATGCATAGAGGAGGTGTTGGTGGACAAAACAGTTTTGAATGTAGTGTCATCAACAAAGCCGGGAGGAGTGCTATACGGCTGGAATAGAACTGAAATTGTTACTTGGGATGACATCAATTTCTTCACATCAACAAGCAGTCCTACGTCAACTTTGCAGTTATGTCACTGACATAACTCACCCTCTCATTTTTTCTCATACGATTTTGTTTCACAAATTTCTAACTAGTCTACATGAAATTAGTCAAGCAATAATATGTAATCGATAGAGTGGACATTTTATTTGAAGTTTTGTGATGATACTTTCAATTATATTAATAAATGTGTTTGTAATAGTGATGACCAAAACACTGTCACGTGTTGTCATGACGAAAAAATCGATGAGATCTAGAAGAAAATCTCCATCATCGTTTTTCGTTCGATGAGATGTTCAGACGTATTTTGGTTAAATTCGTGGACCATTTTTCATTGAAAATGACATTTTTCAGCTCTGATTGCGGTTAAAGCCTGTCCACGTTAAATTTCGGACACTTTTATTTCAGTGTAGATTTTAAATTATTTCACGGATCGGTGGAACGTTTCACTTATATGACAGCTGAAACGCTCCACTTTATTTCGTGGTACAACATGTTTACTTTCTTGTTACATTCAGTCAAATGGCGTCGAATCAAGTGGAAGTGCGCAAACGCATTTTGTACGAAAGGCAACAAAATCCGAATTTATCGTAACGCGATCTTGCAAAGAAACTAAAACTACCGAAAAGTACTGTGTTTTGTGTTTGCAAATCATTTGACCAGCGCTTGAATGTGGATCGGAAGGTTGGAAGGGGAACAAATCGAAAAGTATGCTCCCTACGAATGGACAAGAAGGTGGTAGCCATTGTTGAGAAAAATCGCAATATTTCTGTACGAAATGTGGCTCGCAAAGTTGAGAAGTCAAAATCATATGTTCAATAAGGCCAGGACTAAAGGCGTATACAGTGAAAAAGGTGATGACAAGCAAATTTCACTGCAAAAAGTCGTAGTAAGGAGCTTCACACCAATTTTTTGCAAATATTTTCTTGTATCATAATGGACGACGAAATATACGCACTCGAAGACTTAAAACAGCTCCCGGGTCTGGCTTTTTATACCAGAATGGAAAGAAATACCGTTGACGGGCATTTTCGAACAAAAAGGTGTCCAAATTTCTGAAGAAGTATTTGATTTGGAAGGCCATATGTAGTTGTGGTCGAAAATCTAAAAGTTTCGTCTCTACCGGCAGAATCAATATGGATGTGTACAAAAAATAATGTCTGCAAAAGCGGTTACTACTGTTTATCAGAAGCCACGACTCTCCAGCTCTGTTTTGGCCTGATTTGGTTTCTTGTCACTATGCGAAATCCGCCCTGGAATGGTTTGAGGTACAAGAGGTTAAATACGTGCCTACAACAGCCAACCCACCAAACTGTTTACAATAGAAAAGTACTGGGCTCTAGTTAAGCGGAAACTCTTTGAAACTAAGAAGAAAGCAAATGGTATCGATGATTTCAAGAGAAGATGGAGAACCGTCACGGCGGGCGTATCTGAGGATACTGTACGGAACCTGATGGCGAGTGTACCACAGAACGTTCGAGCATTTTACAAAAAGAAGGATTAACATCTTAATCAACTGTTTCTATTATTGTGAAACAAAAACTATAGGTTTTGTTGAATAATTAATACATTTTTTTTTGCTGCTGAAATTTAACGTGGACAGGCTTTATTTGTTTGGCTTTCTTTTTGTCTTTTGTTCCCGAAGATGTTTCCGGTGATCATAATCAGTCCAGTCACTTTTCCAAATCCGTTTGAAGCCAAGAGTACGCCAGCCCTCCATGACCTCATGACTCATTGGCTGTGATATGACTGAGCTGGACCTTGGGCCAATTCATCGGATAAGCTTAATGAATTGTTGGTAGCACTAGTTGTGCGATTTTTTAGCTTTCTCCCAAATAGTCATTCTTGACCATGAAGACGACAACAATTTCACTTCATCCATAATTTCCATTATTACACTCGATGAAAAATCGCCAGACGCAGAAGCGATTGTCAATATATTTTCGCGCTCACAGTACATTTTTTCGCATTGATGGACTCAGCAAAGACACTGTCGGAGTTACGAACAACCACACGCACTAAATCAAAAGTTTCTACTTAATATTAGGTGCGCAACTAAGTTCCCGCTGTTTAGCAATAGATGGCGCCAGTAGTAAGTGCTGGTCGAATGTTGTACATCTCAAGCGACATAAATCAAGCTCAGACATATGGTAAACAAACCGCTTTGCCAAATCAGTGATTTTTGGTTTAGTGTTATATATTTTGGTTGTTTGAAGATGTCTGATTTCGTGCCAAATAATCGTCATTTGCGGGAAGTGTTGATTTTCTTCTTTCATTCGAAGAAAACGGCGGCTGAAGCACATCGAGAGCTCCAAAAAGTTTACGGTGATGCTGCTCTGAGTAAAACAACGTGTCGTGATTGGTTTCGTCGCTTCAAAAACGGTGATTTCAGTGTTGATGATCGTCCGCGTGAAGGAAGGCCAAAAAACGTCGAAGACTCTGAATTGGAGGCATTGCTCGATGAGGATCCGTGTCAAACGCAAGAAGAGCTTGGTTCAGGATTAGGAGTTTCCCGCCAAGCCGTTTCTAAGCGATTGCATGGGTTGGAAATGATTCAAAAGCAAGGAACTTGGGTTCCTTACGATTTGAAGCCAAGAGATGTTGAGCGTCGTTTTTTCGTCTGTGAACAACTGCTCCAGCGGCAAAAAAAGAAGAGTTTTCTACATCGCATTGTGACGGGTGACGAAAAATGGATTCATTACAGTAACCCAAAACGGAAACATTCATGGGGACTGCCCGGGCATGCTTCAACATCGTCGCCTAGGCCGAATGTTCACGCTGCGAAGGTTATGCTGTGTATTTGGTGGGACCAAGTTGGTGTTATTTATTATGAGCTGTTGAAACCAAACGAAACCATTACCGGGGAACGGTATCGAACTCAATTGATGCGATTGAGCCGAGCACTGCACGGAAAACGGCCACAATACGAGCACAGACACGAAAAAATAATTCTTCAGCATGACAACGCTCGACCTCACGTTGCGAAACCCGTGAAAACCTACTTGGAAACGCTCAAATGGGAAGTCCTACCCCACCCGCCATATTCTCCTGATATTGCACCGTCCGATTATTTCTTGTTCCGTTCGATGGCACATGGTCTCACTGGTCAGCAATTCCACTCATATGATGACATCTCAAAATGGCTTGATTCTTGGATAGCATCAAAAGACGAACAGTTCTATCGAAATGGTATTCACGTTCTACCAGAAAGATGGGAAAAAGTCGTAGCTAGTGATGGGCAATACTTTGAATAATTCGTTTGTAACCTTTGCTTTCAAAATAAAGTTCCTTTTTCACCAAAAAACAGCGAGAACTTAGTTGCGCACCTAATAGCTTAAACCTAAAAGACCTAAACACTTAATAGAAATTGTTTTTTTTTATTGTATGTCTATAAGGTAGTACCTACGTAAAATTGTCCTCAATCAAACTGGCATCTCCCGGTTATTATCACACAAATGAGTGGAGCATTTCTCCCTCGGTCTTAAGTGGGTGAGAAAGATAATCCCAATCCTGGCACGGCGTGTGAGGTGGACGCAATAAATTGCCTGCAAAGCTGTGATCAATAAATGTGAGTGTGTGTTATAATCATTCCGGACGCATTTCACAGGGGTTTTAAATTTATAATGGCATTGTTTGCTCTCTATGCTCCAGAAACGGCACACCAATCGAGGTGAGTGGACACTGGCGGGGTTGGCACATTGGCCATTATTGACAGCTTACGAGTGTGTGGACAAATGCCGGGGCAATTTATCTCCTCCGACCGATCGGCCAAACTGTATCGCAGTGTTCCCATGCAGAAGTCGGGCAGATTTTCTGCCTTCAATTTATTGTACCGTAATTGATATTTTAGATCACCTCGAGGGATTTGGGACCAACCGAGCGGCTACAAAAACAACAACAACAACGACAACGTGCGAATGTCCGACTCTCGCGAGGAAAATCTATTTTAATTGTTGGCTTTTTGATTTATGGGCACCGGGAATGTCTCCACGGTTGCTTTATTTCCCTTTCTGTATCCCCTGTAAAAAGCATGACGCTCGTCTGCGAGACGGTCGCCTAAGTTATGAGCTTCAACTCGATCGCGCGCGCAGTTGTAGAAACTCTGAGAACGTTTTATTGGCAGGTCCGTGGAATTATTTTTCACTTAACACCATCCCAAGCACTCGGCGATAGACGATCAACCGCTTAACCAAACCTAGTCGACCAGGTTCCAGCGAAAAGCGTTGAATGAATTATCTCACTGTGCAAATCGCTTTTTCCACTCGCAAAGAGCAGACTAATTTATGGCAAGGATCTGGAAGCAGTTTGCGGGCGATAGACGGAAGGGCAGGTGTGTCCGCCCGGAAACCAGTTCTCCCAAACGACGTAGGATAATCGATTTGCAACGGTTTAATCGAAAGGGAAAGAAAGGCCCCGCAAAAACGGAATAAGAAACATCGAACAAGTCTCGGGGGTTTTGAGAGGTTTGGAACAAAAGAAACGTATTTTACCTCAATTAACGAAGCGGAAAAAAGGGATCCTCTCTTTGAAAGCGCGAATCAAAATAAAACGGCGAAAAAACGGACCACGACGAAGGGGAGTTGAAGAACAAGTGCACTTTTATGAATGGAATACCTGAAAAAGGAAGTCACTGACGATAGGTATCGAAAGGCGCGGGGGTCGTCCCTTTCAACGGATCGAAAAGATTCAATTTATCAAACTAAATATCAGCAGGCAGTGAAGGATGCGCGGCTTCCGAAGGAGTTTGTTCAGGGGATGTTTTTTTTTTTGCTACCATCCAGCAGAATGAATGATCGTAGATTGGGCCTTTGGGTTTTGCCGCCGTTTGATTGTTGTTTTACCTGCGAATGAATTTTTCATACGTGAGGATAAACGATTTGGACACTGTTGCTACTGAAATCTGGATCTGAGGGTATATACTGATGATGTTTGAAATCATGAAACGAAGGATATTCATTCTTAAGAAGAGTTTCGATGGATTCCAGCGGATGAGCTGAGCAGTTTGGCGTGGAATCATCACAACATTAGTGGCAATGCATACCAAATTTAGTATTTGTAAAATACTACGATGATTTAATGGGTTAAGGTTTTCAATTGAATGCTTTCGACACCAATATATATTGAAAATTATGAATTTTACACGAGACGTAATTCATATTTGTGAAAAGCCGGGAAACGTAAAGAAAGATTTCGTGTAAAATTATGTCTCCCGAGACTGACACATACGCAATTCGACGAAAGATGTGTTTGATTGAATTTATTTACGCATCTCTTTCAACTCATTTTTATGTGCTAAAGGACGCTTGCATGTGTCGGTCTCAGGGGACAGAAATTTACATGTCATTTTGGTAGTGTGTAGATCTGAGGGTATATACTGATGATGTTTGAAATCATGAAACGAAGGATATTCATTCTTAAGAAGAGTTTCGATGGATGAGTTGAGCAGTTTGGCGTGGAATTATCACAACATTAGTGTCAATGCATACCAAATTTAGTATTTGTGAAATACTACGCTGATTTAATGGGTTAAAGTTTTCAATTGAAAGCTTTCGACACCAATACTATTTTAACATTGCATAATTTGTGTGGCAAGTACTAGCTCTTGTGGCCTCATAATCTGAAAGTTAATGATTAAAGTTCTGTCCAGTTCGGAATCACTTATTGTATTGCAGTGGCACTTTCCATGCAGTATGTTAACCTACACACTTAGAAAAAATCATGTAAATTTAAGGCTGCTTGGATGCACATAAAAGGAGCGGCCCGCTTGACATTAATTTACGTTTGTTATTAAAATTACACGATAGTAAAATCTTAAAATCAATTCACAGGCCAAGACGTAAAATTAAGTTATGAAACATCGAATGATATTTTTCATCATTAACATAATTTTAAAGCGTTATTGATGCTATTTTTTGTACCTCTAGTAATTTACTTCTATACCTACCATGAGCAGTATTCAAAAAATATCACTCTAATTTTACTAAACAAATTATATTTCAACCAAAATTAACCTTTTCTTTTAATCAAATATTGTGTGTTAAGATTATTATGTAGTATGAGTGATGCTGCAGACTTAAATTCTACTATTCATTTTCAAACATCAAATTATTATGTCTCGTTGTTTTATAAAATTAGGCATACGGAAAATGTTCCTTCACTACCCAGTACACGAGTACTACACACTTAGAAATTCTGAATTTTACACGAGACGTAATTCACGTTTGTAAAAAGTCGGGGAACGTAGAGAAAGATTTCGTGTAAAATTATGTCTCCTGAAACTGACACATACGCAATTCGACGAAAGATGTGTTTGATTGAATTTATTTTCTCATCTCTTTCAACTCATTCTTATGTGCTAAAGGACGCTTGCATGTGTCGGTCTCAGGGGACAGAAATTTACATGTCATTTTGGTAGTGTGTGCTTATACAGCACTGACTAATATCATTTTCAGTTGTCGAGATCAACATTTCTAATCCATATTTTATTTTCTCCGATTAGGGTTTGCTCGATACTTTTGTGGATATTCACGACGTGTGATACTGACAATGTTGAAAAATAGACTAAATGCTTTGTATGTCGTTGAATCAGAAACCAACGATTATGTCAATCTTCTTCATTTGAATCACAAAATACAGTTTTTTTTCTTTTTTTTCACGACTTTCTCTTAAATTTACATAGAACTATGACACATAATTCAAAAGAAGATTTAAAAGTAGGTGATGGATCGTGGCTTTTAGTGCAATATGATTGTTGAGACCCTACACACTATTAAAATGTCATGTAAATTTCTGTCCCCTGAGACCGACACATGCAAGCGTCCTTTAGTACGTAAGAATGAGTTGAAAGAGATGAGAAAATAAATTCGATCTAACACATTTTTCGCCGAATTGCGTATGTGTCAGTTTTAGGAGACATAATTTTACACGAAATCTGTCTTTACGTTCCCCGACTTTTTACAAACATGAATTACATCTCGTGTAAAATTCATATTTTCTAAGTGTGTATCTATATTATTGTTCCACCTTTGAAAGTCCTGCTTTAGGTGATAATTGACCAGTGTTTTTCCGCTGATTGGCAGGAACTCTCGTCGCATAGTTGCCAAGGTCATACGAGGTCCAGCATGAAAACAAAAGGTGTGAAAATGCGTTGCGAGGTAACTATTTTTGAAAGGCGAACTCTTTGGCAACGATTGCTTAAGACTCAAGAGATTCAGTTCTTCAGCAAATGTTTCCTGTTGAACAACCTTAACCAGTATTTCTTTTACTTCTTACAGCTCCAACTTTGCAAGGAATTGTTCGCACCGATTATGTTTCGGTGGTTCGGTTGAAGAATCGGCGAAGATATGCTGTAATTCTCACTAAGCGCTAAAATGAAGAATACCGTGCTAAGATAAAGCTGGACTCTAATGTTGTCTGTACCGCCAAAACTGTTTTACGTCGTTAATGTATGTTCTCAGCCAGAGAAAGTGTGTTCAGCTGCTCGGGCCAATTTGTTTCTTTTTCTTCTTGTAGCCATGAAGAACCGTTCAGTCAGAATGCGTTGTTGACAAAATCGTTCGATAACACGTGACACGAGTTCAGCAGGGTTATCCAATCCTTTGGCGCAGCGCTCAGCTCTAGACATGGAAGGCTTATTCGTTTGATTGGTGCTCCGCGTGATTTGGAGGCAATGAGTTGTACATTAGTTTGACCTTCTTCGCTGACTGACCTTGCATATCTGCATGCTCCGTAGCCAGCCTCTGAAGCATCAGTAAACACGTGAAGTTGAATCGAAGTTGGTCGTTGGGCAAAGATACAACGGGAGCCTTGAATCTTTGCAACGACGGAAGCTGTGTGTGATAATCCGTCCATTTTCCGAGTTTCTCGTGTGGAACGGTACTGTCCCAGTCGATGGATGCCAACCAAAGATTTTGCATTTGTATTTTTGCCCACGTTTCTAATGGAGATATCAACCCTAGAGGGTCGTACAATTTAGCGATCGCTGAAAATATCCATCGCTCACAGCTGGAACATCACTATAAAGGCAATCTCGACCAGTGCTCCCATGCTACTCCAAGTGTCTTAACCCTCTACTCCTTCTCAAAATGCCGTGTTGATTGTTCTTGAATTTTATCGATGGCTAGATCACATGAAACATCCGGAGCATTGGAGCTCCACTTTCGCAGCTCAAATCCGCCTTCCGACATAAGTGATTGAACCTCGCTCCTTAACAGCCTTGCTTGCGTAAGCGAGTCCGCTCCCAAAAGAAAATTATCCATGCAAAAGTCGTTCATCACAGCTAAACTAGCGTGTACTTGTCGCCAGCGTCTATTGCGAGTTGTTTCAGGACACGTGTCGCTAAGAATACTGACTCTGTTGCATCGAATCGCCACAAAACACGTTGAAGAGGAGCATCCTCTGGATGAATTTTAATTTGCCGATACATTTTTTGCCACATCTGCCACCAATGCAATGTATTGCTTACAAAAACGGATCATGAGGTCTAATAACTCCGCTTGAATTACCGGCTCTGTGAGTAACACGTCGTTGTCGTGTCCCTATCCAATCGTCTCTCCAATTGATAAAATCTTCGCAAAGCCATGTTTCTAGAACCGTTCCGGTAGAATCACATTCGCTTCGGATAACGTGCCACGTAACGACCAGTCCTATCCCGATTGATCGTCGATTGGAAATGTTGTTCGGAATCCTTTTCCTCCTGTGAATGTAGTGGTTTTTGCGTCATCTCTTCAATGGCCCAATATTTTTCAATCGCCTTGTGTAGTGGTTCTACCGTCGCATGGTGACAGTTAACCACCGTATTTGAACTTGACCATTTGGATTCACCAGCCGAAACCCATTCAAATACGATATTAACTAATACAGGTAAAGTATTATTTAAACTGCGAACCTACATCCGGCCACCGTCAAGTAAGTGCATATCCTAGAATCATTATGACCCAATGGCATGATCAATCGGCCCTGACTCGTAGAAATAAGGATCAGCGAGCCCCATGCCGGATGGTGGCACCCAACGGAAGTGAATATGATCAATGGTTAGCCGTGACATGCCCCAAAACCAAAAAATCCATTGTCAAAGCAAAGTTTTGTGAACGTGACGAAATCGAAGCAGACACTTCATGAGCGGTGATCTGCGCATTTGTCCAATGCCACTTATCTCAATTCGTTTATCCCGACGTGATGACTTGAGTAACTGACAGAGCTTCTCCGACATAAGATTCGCATGTGAACCAGAATCCAACAACGCTTTTGCCAAATGTATTCTTCCCCAGTAGTCCTTAATTTTGAGCAAAACTGTGAGTAAAAAACGTGTGTACCAGGCTGTTCAACTGCCATATTTGTTGAAACTGATGTCAAAAAACCGGATGTCGAAGTTGTGGCGCTAGTTGAAACAAGTGTACTTTGGGCTGTCGAGTTTTCCGAGTTGAAATTGGAATCAAAACCTGAACCCGGAAAACTTGCGTGCAGTAGTGAATTATGCTTTTTAGAACAAGTTCGACACCAAAACTTGGATGGACAATCATGTGCCATATGGTGTCGACCCAAACAATTACTGCAAAGACGCTTCGAATTGGTTAGTTTTAACCGTTTGTCCAAAGGGAGTTGGCTGAATAACGGGCATTGATAATGAAGTGCTGTTCACCACATGAGACACATTTAGATACTTTACGTTCCGTCCCCGAGTTAACTGAGAATTTGGAAGGACGTGTCTTAGTCCCGCCGAGGCTTGAAGTAGAAGTAGAGACTTATTGATCTACGAAGACCGCATCCAATACCCTTGTTTGCTTTTTTTCAGAAACTTCAGTAAAACGCCAAAGCATGCCTCAAGGTTTTTTGATATTCTTCAGAAGGTACCCATTTGAAAATCGCGATACCAAACCAGTCCACGCAACCATGTGCCATCAAACTCAGGAAGATTAATCTGGGGGAGTCGTGAACCCCTGGTTGACCAAGCAGAGCAGATGACGAAGCCTCTTGATTTGGCTGTGCCTGGGGTTGTCGTGGTAGTTTACTAACTAGTCCTGCCCTAACCTCAAAATATTTTTCCTCGAACATGCCGCTGTATGTCCAAATTCTCCTCGCGATCATCTGATTCTTCAATGTCTGCTTGAATCTCTTCAAATTCCTCCCATTTGGACTCCAATTTCTCCAGTCGGAACTTTATCTGGTTTTCATCGAATACCTGGTTGCTGTTGAGAAACTTTTCTGTTCGTAGCAGGAAATCCACGATGCTGTCTCTAACGTGAATTTTTGGCTTAACCTTTTTTCCCATTTTAGATGTCGTAGTTGGACTGACGGTGAATAAATCCAGTAGCCAATCAAATTGCTTCCTACAAATACACCAAGCGGAGACTCTTTCCAAGAGAGATATGTAGATTTGGACAGGTACTCACCTGGTGAGCCTATCGAAAAGGCCTTGTATCTCTCTAGAAACCGCCAACAAATCCAAGGTCGTGCTGCCTTGTCAAGGGGAAACAGACTTTGATAGAGCGATAGGTTTCCCAAGGAAATCCCGAAGTTTCAAAGGTTTTGTTTCTTTTTTCAATCTCTCCTCTTCTAATATCTACAGGGTGAGGGGTTTTGGAGCCATATCAAAAGGGTTCTGTTTTTTTTCTCTTCTGGGGAGACCTCTTCAAATTCCCTAGTGGCACCCAAAGGTGGTTGCAAAACCACCAAGTTCAATGAAAGGAATAATGGCGTAAGTCCTTTGTTACCAGATTCAAAGCACCAAGTTGCAATGATGGAGTGATGGCCAACACTCATCCTGGTCACGGCATCAATGTTGTGACCCTATCTATATTAATGTTTCACCTTTGAAAGTCCTGCTTTAGGTGTAGTCTTCCGTTGGGCTGGTAGTCCAGTGATCGTCTTTGCGTGTACACCTCCAATAATTAACACGTATTTTAAGTACAAGACCGTTTATTTGGCTATCACTACATTTATTTAACTGTACGACATTTATTTGAACTAAGGACTATACATTTATTTTACTTCACTACACTAAAAATAATCTTCTCGATTTGGTGTCTAGACAAGTACTGCATTAACACCAGTGGCTGGCATATCTAAGTCCTAAATTTTAGTTACTCCGTGCGCAACAATCCATGCAACATCTCATTTTATCTTCATCTCACTTCTCTCTTCTCGTCACTTATTTCGAGTAGTTCGACATTCGTGTTCGGCATAACCTAAGCTACCAACTGTTATACATACAGGACAAAGACAGACAATTGTAAACAATGATCGATTATTGAATGCTGCTAATTATTTCTCCGACTTCATCAGAATTGACATAAAATTGAGTCATATTTAAAATTAAGTCATCAAACATTTACGGGACATATGGATTACGTCACGTGAGATTCATAATTTTAGGGGGGGGCCTTTTGTGGATAAGGGGGTCGTGTAGTGAGTCAAAAGTTATTCCAGATGGAAGCCGAGAGGAAAGAAAAAAATCTGCACACTCACGATGATAATCCCACGTGGTCCGCAATAAAAATCGCAAAAACGTTGAAAATCGCCAAATCAACCGTGTATGATGTGCTCAAACGTTTCAGGGAGCGAAACAGCGTGGATCGACTGCCTCAAGGTAAGCGTCGTAGTGGAACATATGACCGCAAGCTGAACCAGAAGGTGTTGAGAACCGTCAGAGCTAACCCTGGACTATCAGATAATGAAATCGCACAAAAATACGCTGCTGCTCGCAGTACTATTCGAAGAATTCGTTTGCGAGCAGGATATCGTTCTTATCGAGCCAGCAAACAACCAAACAGAACGTTGAAGCAAAGTTTCGTCACCAAAACTCGAGCTCGGAAATTGTACCAGCAGGTTTTGACGAAGTACCAAGGATGCCTGCTCATCGACGATGAAACCTACGTCAAAATGGATTTCGGACAGCTTCCTGGCCAACAATTCTACATGGCAACAGCACGAGGAGATGTTCCTGCGAAGTTTAAGTTTGCCTTTATGGACAAGTTTGCCAAAAAACTGATTGATTTGGCAAGGGATATGCAGCTGCGGAGCAAAGACCAAAGTGTTCGTGACGAATAAGACGATGGACTCGAAGCTCTACAAGGAAGAATGCCTCAAAAACCGCGTACTACCTTTCATTAAAACCCATAAAGATCCCGTGGAGTTTTGGCCAGATTTGGCGAGTTGTCACTACAGCCAGGAAGTCATCCAGTGGTACCGCGATAATAACGTAGATTTCATCGATAAAAATAAATCCACCCAACTGCTGCGCAGTTCCGGCCCATCGAGAGGTTTTGGGCAGTAATGAAGCGGAAGCTTAAGAAAAGTGGAAAAACGGCTCGGGGCGCGACTCAGATGACCAAAATGTGGAACAAATGTGCCAAGGAAGTTGACTCCGGAGGTGTGCAGCGATTGATGGGAGGAATACAGAAGAAAGTGCGAATTTTCATTAGAAACGAAGAGAAATTATTTGAATTGATATTTTTTTCTTAAAGTACAGTGAATTAACTTTGTTTTGATGTGTTAAACTTATTTGTTCGTCAATCCGTTTCCGAGATACAGATGATTTTATTATTCCGGATTCTAAATAAACATAGCATTATGCGAAGGTAAATGGTTTCAGGTCTCTGTATGATAAAGGATTGAGTGGAAAACGCAGAAAAACTTACAGACTAATGGCAGAACTAGCTCATTGTTATTTATACTTGGTTGCTAATTAACACCGCAGCTCAACCGAATAATCCTAGTTCCGAAAGAATTTGTTTAAAGAGGCTAACTTTTTTAAAGGTGTGGGGTTGTCCACTGTGATTTGGGCCAAGTGTTTTTTGAAGGTTGGGGGGGGTTATTTTTAGCACCCGAAGGTCCACCTGAACTCCAAGCTCTAAGCTCCTCGCTTCACAGAATGCTTGACTAAGTGAAACTTATTTGGCCTCTGTTGACGACAGCGCTACAGTGTTCTGATTCCGGGTCATCCACGAATTGGTTCCACCGTATACTTGGAGCATGTTGCCAGATATGGCCGGTCTTCCAGGTTGTTGCTCTAGTCAGCATCAGCGGAAACAAGCAAGAACTTAATCACGTTGTTTGTATACGAAACTGTAATAGATGCTGCCCTTCAAATACCGGAGAATCCTTTCCCGATGAGTAAAGAGTTCAGAAAACATCAATTAAGGCAGATGAGAATCTGCTGAAGAAGTTAACAGCAGGGCTGATATCCGGTCTTGATGATATTTTTAGCTATGTTAGGCAACCAATCAGCTCGCGGTAGTGTTGCGTTGCTATTTTTTCGTCCTTGTTGTGTTTCAGCTTCAGACTCCAAAGGAGTATTCGTAGAAGATCAAAAATGTATTTTAGTTGACTTATCTGCATTGTCCCTTGTTCTAGAGCTGACGTCGGACTTCTATTTAGCAAATATGCAACAGTAAGCACAGCTTCTCATCACAAACTCGTCGGGAGACAAGGATCCTCCAACATTGATCGTGATTTATTAAGAAAGGTCCGGTTCATTTGTTCGGCTACTCCATTCTGCTGCGGACTATATGGAATAGTAGCCTCAATGCATATTCCTTCAGAGCGACAAGTTTTTAACTTTCCCGTGTACTCCCCGCTGTTGCCGCATTTGTGTCTAGCAATGTTCGTTGCAAAAAATGTGACCAACGCACGACACTGATCAAACTTGAATCACCAAAAATGATTAGCAAAAATTCATTATGAGTCGGATATTTTTTAAACTCTCAGAAAATAAATAAACACCTATGAGCTAGGTCTTTGCAAAGTTGGTTTATTCAACCTCCTAGCCCTATTTCCCACACCTGTTTTTTCATGTTGGGTATAATCATCACTGCAACCATTTCTTAGATCTAATGTGATATATTCTCCGTTTTGATATTGCTCTATCAGTATGCCGTATCACTATTATATGAAACGACCGACATGGACTGGCTCAACGTATTTTCTCATCCAGGTATTACATTTAAAATAAAATGCACTACTTGTCTAGGGTCTGCATTCTAATTATCAAAGGGTTCTGCAAGCCCCTTATCCAGAAATGTACGCCTTTAATTAAAGATTGCTGTACAACAACATAGCAGGTGTTGAGAGTTTTCCTTTTCTATGCCACATAATCGGCACATATCCTCTTGAAGTTTTCCTATTAGCTTCAGGTGATATTTGCATGGAAAATCCCCTGTTATTAAACCAGTTTAAGTACTGAGATCATTCTTTGATAATTCAAAAATTTTGCGAGTCATTGAAATGTTCGGATTTATGAACCGTTTCACTTTCCTAGCAATGTGAGTGTTGTTCCAGCTGGTCTCCACTTTTATTTGTTCCCATTTCTTGATCTCAATTTTAAGAGAACAAGCAGACACTCTACATAATGATTCTGGTCCTATAATCTTTTGAAATGATCCAAGTCTTGCTAACATGTCGGCTATTTTATTCCCTGGAATTCCGCAGTGGCCGGAAACCAAATATATTTCGACAGGCCAATTATTGAAGTGACATTGCTTATTCCCAAACTAGTTGAGAATTAAATGTTGCTGATTTAAAACGATTCAGTGCTGCTAGACTATTAGACATGATACAGATATTTGAATGTCTATAGTTTCAACGCAAGCATATTATAGAACATTCCAGAATTTCTGCTTGAAACACGGTTGGTCACTTACCTATAGATATTGAGACATCTACCCCTGAACCAGTTACCCCTGCTTCCACAAGATAGTGAAATCTTGAACCATCGATATAGAAGACGATTGATCCTTGACGAATATTTGGCCCTCCATTTTCCCACAAATCACGACCAGGACTTGTCACATTGTATAAGCGACGGAAATGATATTTTTTCTCCATCCAGTCTTCATTTTTTATTACAAGAGAATCAATATCAATCATTTTGTTAAATACTCAGATGTCCTTTAAGATCACCTTCTACAAAGCGCTTTGTCCGTTGAACCCTTAATGCGCTTCTTTCAGCTTCTAATTGAACAAGTTGATGCAACGGAAGCATATATAGCAGAGCATCTAGTGCAATACTTGGTGTGCTGCTCATTGCACCCGTTATTGAGAGAGTAGCCAGTCTTTGTAGCCTTTCCAGCTTATTTTGTGTTGATTTTTCTTTGGTTTTTGGCCACCAAACCGAAGATGCATAGGTTATTCGGGGTCTTACAATCGTTAAATAAATCCAGTGGATCATTTGCGGTTTTGGTCCCCATTACCTACCAAGTGTTTTTTTATTTATCCATTTATTTATTCCCGCACCTTGGACTTAACTTTCATAAACTCTTTCTTGAAATCCTTGTCGTTTTTGAAGACCTTGCCTGTTTTCCAAAGCTTACCCTTCATGATCACCCAGAATTTTTCTGCGGTAAATTTACGAAGCCGTACATTGTAAATGAAGCAATGAATGCAGATATTTACGTCAATCAATGCTTGAAAAAATACCTATTGCCGATGATTTGTCAACACGACAATCCTGACAATTCCGACAAATCGGAAAACGTGATAATTTTACTTAAGCACATGAAACCCCCAAATTGCCCTGAAATTCGTCCCATCGAACGATGTTGGGCTCTGGTCAAGAGGTATCTTCGTAAACATGTTCAGCCAGTTGATACAGTGGAAAAGTTCAAAAGAGATTGCACAAGAGCGTCTAAAATAGTTGCTAATCAATCTGTGCAGAACATTATGAAAAACGGTAGAGGAAAAGCTCGAGAACTTGCTTATAGATGAAGAAGTCATCAAACATTTTTCAGGAACTGTTGTTAAACAATGTTGAGAAACCATATGTAAGAATTAAAGTTGACATAAATTAAAATAAACATGTTTTTTAACGAACTGAAGGTGTGCCCTTTCTTTCTGGGACCCTTTTCACGATCCACCGGGACACTCCCACGGCGATTGAAGTGTCTTTTTGCGACATTTGTGTGTAGGACAAATCACGAATACGCTGCCATTTCGTCATGGTGCAACTGCCAAACTAAAGAAACCGGGTTCATTTACTCACAGCCTACTACGGTATGACCAACAGCATCTTTACTGTTGATTAACCATTAACTTGAGCAGTAGCATTGACCGAAACAAATGTTAACACACACTACGAGACACCAGGTTGACTGGAACCGCTCTTCACTTAGTCGCTTCAGGTTCACTTCCAATCAATGAATCAATTTTTGATTTGAAAATTTGTATCGAATACTGAACAAAATGCTTGTTTTCGCTAAATCGACGGAGCAAAGAAAAACACATTAATTCAAAAGCACGGCTTGCTGCGATCCTGTTTTTACTCAGATGATAGGGACATGGTCACAATTTCTTGTCCTAGCAATTAAGGGCTAACGTTGAAGCATTATAGACGGCAGCCTTTACCTCAAAACTTAGAATTGACATAACTCAGAATCTGTACTAGATATTGAGTATTTCATCACATCAGTTTGTATGCTTACTTGCTGTGACATTTGAAGTTCGATTCGATGTTCATTCACCTACAAACGAGATTTATCAATTTGAAATAGCGACGTAAGTTTGCGAGAGGGAGATAAAAGATAGGGAAAAATACATGGAGCAGCAATGCACCTTAAAGCTAAAAATATTTTTGGAACTTTACTGCATTACAATACACAATTGACCTATTACAGCCTCCAACAATCAAGCTATTTCTTAGGTAAGAACAAAATGAATTTGATCAGCAGAATGTCTTTATGTAATGAGCTCACCCGAATTGTAGATCACAACCGCTGACATTTCCACAGGATGTAGTGAAGCGAGCATCTTTCCTAGAATGTCAAAAATCACCTTCCGACAAATATCGTTAGGTGACAGCAGGAAGGCACCATGTTCGGTCTCCTCAACCCAGGAACATCTTGTCACTTCTAGTACACTGTCACTGAAACTCAAAAAATTGGTCCGGTGGTACTGTCATATGTGTCAAACCGAAAAAAAATCTAGCGTATCATCTAAAAAGGTTGGAACTCAGATATTGTGTGCGATAAAAAAGTTTTGTTACATTTTACGCTTGCAGTGAACACGGAACCAGTGGAAATATAAAAGTTTGTTGTACATAAATTACATAAGGAAGAGAGAGGTATTAAATGTGACAATCGGTACACATTTTGGAATTGCTTCATATAAAACGTGTTTCAAAGGGGAAGAGGGAGACGATTAGCGTTTCCTAAGGAGAGCGGTCAATCATCAATTGCGCAAGAGTTTCAAGGGATCGTTCAAACATCAAACATGAAGTCCATTATTTTTAAACATTTGTTTGTTAGCCGTTTGAATATTTCTGAAAGTAAAATAACGTTTGGAAGGTAAAAGCGATTATTAGATTGTTTGCCAAACCATTAATTTAAGGTTCGTTGTGTAGAACCGATTTTATTTTTTTGTGAAATCTAACGTCATCGATATTCCATGTAACAAATTAAATCATGTCAACGGTTTTTTATTAAGTGTTGCAGAGCTCACCATTCGTTCTTTTTCGAACAAGGTATTTATAAACAAGATATACTCGTACCAGTCAAAACCTGGAAAATCTACTTCCGAAAATCGAGAATGGTCTCGAGAAACTATATGAGATACCTTAAGTAAGAGGTATTTCACTGGATTCACAAAATGATGCGCCATTCATCGTAATATCTCCGATACCCGTTATCATGCATCAGAATGATCGATTTTCGCTAGTAGGTTTTCCGGATTTGATGATGATGATGATGTAATACTACCATCTATTGTAGCAAGGTAACTTTCCATAGCAGTTGATCAGGATTCTATTATTGTTTGTGATCATCAAGCTCCTGAATGAAGGGCCAAAAACATGTGGGCGGATCCGTAAGCAGATACACTTACGCGAAATCCGTGAATATAGGGAAAAGAATTTCCTTCCAAAAGCAAGGTCACACAGACAGCACTAGAATCGAGCCCTTGATTGACAAAATAAACCCAATAGATGGGGTCGAAGAGCCCGCCCTCGTTCCACGAAATGTTAACTATAGGCAGTAGGCAGTCCCATCCTCCCTATGACATGTATTAATATTCTTCTAGTCCTGGAAAGCTGAAAACAGAATAGATCATTCCAAATATCAAAGATAAAATTATATAAGATATTATATTATAAGACATGTTGTAATATTTTTCTTTATACTGTTCTAGTAACATTTCCAAGATAGCAATTGGAGTGGTTGAAGAGTCCGGTTTGATGATTTCTGAAATAATGGCTTATCTTACCATAATACCACTAAACACAATGTTAACATATAATTCTACACTGCTTATAAGCACATGCCAGTCTTTTATGAATATAGTAGTTGAAGTTTAGAAGTGCAATTTCAAATCAAATGTTATGCTGAAATGCTGAAAAACAAATTGAGCCTTTGATGCCTGTAATTTTGCTCCAGGCTCTTACATGGTTTTGGAATGCAAAGATGATTCTAAAGCGTTACTATATATAGCATTTCAAGCTTATTGCTTGCACAAATTGCTTATTGCCTGCTCTCAACTCAGTGTTCCAAATGCACTTCCACAGTTATTAATTGAGAGCTTTCGTTGCCGATTGGAAAATATACAATATGACTATAACAAAGGTACACGATCTTCAGTCGCACCCTCTCACTTCGCTATTGTCAGATTGACAACATTGCCCAGGCTACGCCAACCAGCGTCTCCATGTTTCAGCTGGCAGTCTTTTGTGATCATATGACTCGTGGAGGCGTGAGGTAGGAACTTGTGAGGACGAGAGGTCGGTCGCACTCTCCTTCGAAGTTGTCCACTCACCATTTGAAGCCCCGCTAGTAGGATTTCCGGATTTCGACAGAATCAAGTTCCTTCATGTATTTTTTTAAGCATAGGTTAAAATTTCATTCTTTTTAATAGATTTTACATTATTGCATTTATTTAATCTTATTACTAGCTGAACCAGGTGCGTGCGCTGCTACGCTTGCAACTAAATGAAGGAAAATTAAATATAACTGGCACGTTTATGGTTTTTTTCGGAATGAGTTTTTTTTTTCTTGAATAAGCAGGGGTTCAAACTTCTATCAAAATATGCTTCTTACCCGAGATATACACGTTTTGTGTTTAAGTAACCTGGATAATTCTCATTTTTGGTAGAAATTTGTGTTTCATTTGTATGAGAGCCCCCCCCCCCTTCCAGAGGGAGGTGATTTCTCAAACCACCATACAATCATTGCCTTTCTAAACCCCCCACATGCCAAATTTGGTTCCATTTGCTTGATTAATTCTCGAACCATCACACTGGGCTCTTCGATTATAATAAAAAGTTGAGTTTCATTTGTTTGACACCCCCCCCCCCCCATTCAGAAAGAGGAGGGGCCTTGAACTACCACCGAAACATTCTTGCCTTCAAAACCCCCCACATGCCAAATTTGATTCGATTTGCTTGATTAGTTCTCGACTTATGAAGAAATTTGTGTCTAATTTGTATGTGAGCCCCCCTTCCTGAAAGAGAAGGGGTCTCAAACAATCATAAGAACCTTCCCCTGCCCCAAAAATCCCTGCATACAAATTTTCACGCTGGTCGGTTCAGAACTTTCCGAGTCTATGAGGGTCAGACAGACAGACAGACAGACAGAAATTCATTTTTGTGTATATAGAAATCTATCCTCCAAAAACCCCCATTTGCTAAAAGTGGTTTCATTAACTTGATAAGTTCTCGAGTGATGCAGAAATTTGCTTTTTATTTGTATGGGAGCCCCCCCCCCCCCCCTTCAAAATGGGGAGGGGTATTGAACTGCCATAGAAACATGTCTTGCCTCCAAAAACCTCAACATGCCAAATTTGATTTCATTTGCTTCATTGGCTCTCGAGTTATGCTAAAAATTATGTTTCATTTTATGGGAGTCTTCACTTCCAGAAAGCGGAGAGGTCTCAAGCCACATTTAAACATTTATTTCCTTCAAAAACCTCCACAAGCCAAATTTGGTTACATTTGCTTGATTTGTTCTCGAGTTATGCAGAAATTCGTGTTTCTGTTTCTGTTTTGTATGAGAGACCCTTCTTTCAGTGAGCGGAGGAGTCTCAAATTACAATAGAAACATTTATTGCCTTCGAAAACCTCCACATGCCAGATGTGGTTCCAGTTACTTGATAAGTTCTCGAGTTATTCAGAAATTTGTTTTTCATTTGTATATGAGCCCTCCTTCCAGAGAAAGGAGGGGCTCGAGTCAACTAAGAAACATTTCTTGCCTTCAAAAACCTCCACCTGCCAAATGTGATTCCATTCACTTGATTAGTTCACGAGTTATGCAGAAATTTGTGTTGCATTTGTATGGAAACCCCCCTCCCTCTCCCTTCCAGATGGCGAAGGAGTCTCAAACTTCCATAGAAACATTTCTCTCCTCCAAAAACCTTCACATGCCAAATGCTTGATTAGTTCTCGAGTTAATCACAAATATGTGTTTCATTTGTATGAGAGCCCCCCTCTTACAGAAGGTGGAGGGGTCTCGAGTTACCTAAGAAACATTTCTTGCCTTCAAAAACCTCTATCTGCTAAATTTGGTTTCATTTACTTGATTAGTTCTCGAGTTTTGCAGAAACTTGTGTTTAATTGGTATGAGAGCACCGCCCCCCCCCCCTACCAGAGAGAGAGGAGGGGTCTCGAACTACCGTAGAAACATTTATTGCCTTTAAAATCCCCGCATGCCAATTTTGGTTTTATTTGATTTATTAGATCTAGAGTTATGAAGAAATTTCAGTTTTATTTGTATGACAGAACCACTTCTATGAGAGGAGAGGGGTCGCAAACCACCAAAGAAACATTTCTTGCCTCCAAAAACTTCCGCATGCTAAATTTGGGTTCCTTTGCTTGATGAGTTCTCGAGTTATGCAGAAATTTGAGCTTCATTTGTATGGGAGCCCCCCTTTCTAGAGATGGGAGGGGTCTAAAACTATCATAAGAACCTTTCCCGGCACCAGAAACCCCTGCATACAATTTTTCACGCCGATCGGTTCAGTAGTCTCCGAGCCTATTAGGTTCAAGCGGAGTAGCGGAATTCGGATTTAGTGAAAAACTCATCATCCGTTTGAGAATTTACGACCATTTCAGTAGAATTCTCGTCATCAGATGTATTTTCGTCATCGCATCCAATGGTTAATGAGTTCTTCACTGATTCAAGGTAGAACGCAGAATTTTCTTCAGCATGAAGCATGTTCAGTTCATCGAAGTTTTGGAAAATAGCATATGCCGATAAAGTGTTATTCACAATCAACCTTTTGTACATATGCTGCTGTAAACTGCACAGTGGTTGGATTGTTGTTGTTGCCCACTTTTCCCCTGATAGCAGCAATAAAAATGTTTCCAGGTGATCCTGGTTGAATCTGTAGTAGGGTATTTCACTCAGCTCCTGGAGTTCTTCGACATATCTCCTAAACATTTAATTGAAACTCTGTATCAATTCTGTGCCATTTTCAACTCCCGCTCTCCCTCACGTAAAAACATAGTAAATACATGTATGAATTTTGACATCCGCTTCTTCCCAACGTAAATGTTAGTTTTTTTCATGAAGTACCTCAGTAAAAAAAACAATAAAAAAAGTCATTGTTTAAACGGTTTCTATGGCCAATCAATAACTTTCAACTAATCTCAGATTCATTGCATACTATACACCGCGCGACGTTATGTTCACAAAATACAACGCGGTGTAACACTTTCGAAACGCTGCGGTTGTTCTTTTCCTTGGAAGAAAGCCGCGTGAAATATTTATTTCAATATATAAATTACTTATAACTGAAATTATATCATGAATATAAAAATAGACTCTTTTGATATGCTACGCTTGCTTGTTGCAACCACTCACGACGCAACAAAAACATACTCCTCCGAATAAAAACATCGGTGCATCTACCAGGGACGACCCCAATGTTTACGTTGCGGGGCGACATCTACGATTTGCAAGTGGTTACACGAAACTAAGTTAATCTGTCAAGTTGTGGGGGGGGTTGGGTCTCCTCGTTATTGGTTTGGTTTACAATGCAATTCTGTTCCAACGCAGCTTGTTAGCTTAGTGCCATATAAAGGGCACACGAAATTATTGCGACACCGAAAATGTCATGCCAATTTTCTTATAATGTTTAGAATCAAACCAAAATTTTAGGGTAGTTTTATACATATATTTACTTCAAAAATCAAAAGAAAAGTTAATCGATGGAGCCTTGAGTGTAAAATTGAACGCATTTTCGCTTGATGCCCTCCATCAAAGTCTTTACAGTGTCATCCGGTACCAGTTTCTCAGTTTTTTTTTCCATTTTCTTAACGTGTCCTTCTCGTCTTTGACTACCTTCTTGCTCTTCCGAAGTTCCCGCTTCATCAATGGACAGAATTGGCTTCATACCACTCCAGGACACTTTTAGAATAGTGGCATGATGCCCAATCTGGCCAAAATAGCGGACCTTTGTCGTGCTGCTGCAAGAACGGCAAAAGGCGCTTCTAGAGGCACTCAGATTTGTAGATCTCGACATTTACTGTGCCCTTTGTCACGAAAGGCTCACTCCTTAGTCCGCAAGAGCAAATGGCCTGCCATATGAGATATTTGGAGGTGAACTTCGACATTTTCTTCTTCTTAAATTTGTCGTCCACATAGAACTTGCTCTTGCCGGTGAAAAACTCCAACCCCGGAATTTGCTTAAAATCGGCTTTTATATACGTTTCGTCGTCCATCACACAGCAGCCATATTTTGTCAGCATCTTCTCGTAGAGCTTCCGTGCCCGAGCCGTCGATTGTTGCCGCTTATCGCGGTTTGGGAAGTTCTGTACCTTGTATGTATGTAGTCCAGCTCTCTTCTTTGCATTCTGGACGTAGTTCTGCGACATGCCGATCTTTTTAGCCAAATCACGGCTTGAGACGTTGGGATTTGCTTTAATCATCCGCTTCACCTTTCCCTCCGTCTTTTTGTTCTCCGGTCCCGGTTTTCTTCCAGCTCCTTTGCCGTGGTCCAACGTCAACCGCTCCTGGAACCGCTTCAACACTCTGGAGACGGTTGAATGGTGAATGTTCAACATTTTTCCCAACTGCCGGTGCGACAGGTCAGGAAATTCCAGATGTTTGGAAAGAATTTGTTCTCTCGACTCGCGTTGGTTCACCTCCATTTTCGTTGAATCGAAAAACACGACTTCGAGTTTGACAGCATGTAAACAATACACATCAATGAGAAAGTGTGCAAAATTTGGTTGATTTTTACCCAATGGTAAAAAAGTTATGCCCTGTTGAATGTGTCGCAATAATTTCGTGTTCGCCGTTTAACCGAGAGAAAAACGTCAACACACACTAAATATAGAAGCTACATTTCACCAATAGAACACACATTCAAATTCTTAGATTTCGAGATACCGATTCTGACCAACTAGCCTCGATCTATCCTATTGAACAACAAAGATTACATCCAATACGAGCAACTTCCAGCTGAGTCCAACGAAAGGAGCCTTATGGTCCATAATGATCGTGTGTACATTTTCCCGCTCTAATCGCATTCCCACATCTCTAGGCAACAGACATGCTTTCGAACAAGTCAATAAGTAGGCACAGCAAGCGAATCACGTTAACTTGAACCAATCTGAACTCCCTCCTTCCTACCCATCTCGTCGAACAAAAAGCTCATATTGTATCCATAAATAATATCATTAAATTGAATGATTATTTATAATTTATTATTACAGGTATCGATTTCACGATTTATTTTCTCCGCGTAGTTTTACACACTTCTCCCGATATGGCGAGCGTGAGCCGCAGTAATCGACCGTTTCCGCGCGAATAGATTTTGCACGCGTGCCCTCCAAATTAGATGAAATTAATTTCCTTTTGTTGGGCTTCATTACTTGCCTTGCCCTGCTCCTAAGTTGAAGGGAGTTGAAATTCGCGCAAATAGGCGGGCACCTAGCAAAATAATACTTGAAAAACGAAGAAATTTTCTCATCATTTATATAGTCATAAAGATAATGAGCAGGATGTTCTTCCCGCTGGACACCCAGAAAAATCACCTGCATGCCACCGGCCATTCTGATGCTGAATCGGCAAAGAAGAAAAAACACTTTTATGACTTAATCCACAGCCAGAAACATGATTTGCGCGCTCCAAGTTCGATACAATGTTGATCCCACATCTCAAAGAGTCTGTCGAGTGGTTGAGAAAAGTCACCCCCCCCCCCCCCCCCCCCCTCCTCGTCATCAACAAGGAATGCATGTAATTACGGCTTATGGGCAATCAAAAAAAAAAACTGCGCTCAATAAAACGATTACTTTATTGAATCAATTTGCCTCAGCCGCCGTATCGGAATATGCCCGCGCATACAAAATATACCTCCAGCGAGCATAAAAAGCAATTCTCCTGCACATGTTGCACCGCAACTGAACAAACAGAACGTTATGACTTGATTATGGTTCGATATGCACGCTGCTTAGTCTATTGGCTTTCGGACGGACGACGGCGCGGGATTTAAATTGTTGTTAAACTCTACAAATCGGTGCGACGGATGCGGACGAATGCAAGAAATATATTTAGCAGAGTTCATTTTTTTCTTCTTAATACCTGTCCGACTGCACCGTAATTTGCATCCGTCAAAACCGGGCCTTGCCACTGAGGGCGCATGCAGCATCCACCAGAGCAGCTTTAGAGCATAATTACAGATACGGCTTCTGAAGAAGTGCCTCCAGTGGTAGCCAGTCAGTCACTCACTCACTCAGTCACTCGCTCGGTTCGGGTTTGTTAGAGGAATGTGCTGAACGTAGAGGAAAAGAACAAAAACTATATGCAATATTGCACTCTGGTGGTTCGAATTGGAGCGCACGATTTGGCAGGAATTTGAGTAATGCACTCGGCAGGGCGATGGAAACATGTTTTCGAGTAATTAGCATACATTTATGATTCAAGTTTCACGTGCTTAACAATATGGGATCAATTTTGTTAAAAAAATTCACAAGAAATATAATGGAGGTTCTGTACACTAACGTTTTGTTAATCATACCGCAATTCGATTTTTTTCTTTTCTTGTTTTAGTTTTTTTTTTAATAAAGTATATACAGATATTTTAAGAGCAACTCGGAAGATCGAAGTTTAGAATTCGAGTATTTTTTTCTAACCTCCCTTTCAATCGAAAAACTTTCTTAAGATGTAACAAAAGTAGTAACATTTAATTTCATGAAAATAACTGAAACAAATCATTCATAATAATTTCGAACACATATTCGCACTTTCCTGTTGATGACGCTTGTTATCAGTACACAACCTTATCAATCACGGCATTCACTAGCTGATTTTAACAATTCTACATCCGACCAACGTTTCAGGTGACTGCTCCATTTATCTTCAGTTTCCACTTCCATATCGCCCAATACTTCTCTATTGAACGTGGCTGGGAACAATTTGATGGCTCTTTTGATGGTGTACCATTTGTAGCTCATCGATACTGTAAGGGCAGTTGGTTGGATCTGGCCGCAACGTAACTGGACTATCATGCGACTTAATGAAGGCTACAATCTGTTTGCTGGCACTCCCTTTTGTATACTTCCGACTTTATAGTCTTATCCGTCACAAAAATGCTGGTCCTGAATCTGCCAGGAACCTTGCCCGTGAGCAGGAGCCTTGCCTTGTAGAATTTGAGCCCCGAAACTTGATTAAAATCGGAATTTGCAAAAGTGCCATCGTCGATCCATCAAGTTTCGTCAGCATCTGGACGTACAGCAAACAGGCCCAAGTTCTGACCACTGTTTGTTGTTGGATGCTTTGGATGAGTTATCTGTTTCCTCAGTAAAATTTGAGCCATTTTGGAGATGGATCTACCACGAAGAACAGTGGTCAGTATTCAGGTTTTTCGCCAAATCATTATCCGAGCTGGGACGGTCAGCCTTGATTTTTCGAATTATCTTCAACCTCGGTTGATAATAAGCGACTTCACTGTGGATGCACAATACGTCTTACGGTGAGAGTTGAATGTCCTATGCAAATTTAAAAATTTGCAACAGTTACAAAAATGTAATCAATTCTTAGCTAACAAGGCGATTATTTTCAAGGCAGTGCGTTGTTGTACATGGCGGTTTGTTCTCGGCCTGGCATTGCCCCTAGTGCTTCGATCTTGGGACGTAAGCTCAGTAACCCATACGAAGTAGACTGTTTTGCAGTCAAATACGTAGTTCGCTTCCTCAAGCGGACCAAGGATCGGAAGCTGAGATTCAGTGTCAGGAAATTCGAAGTTCTTGAAGCATTTTCCGAAGCTGCAGCACATAGTTCATTGCCTTACTTTTAACATTAGCACACTACCCCCATCTGTTCAGCTTTATCACCCGTCACAGTGTGCTCAACAGATGGCGCAGGTGTGTTAGTTTTTTTAAGAAAATCGGTTCAGTTGTTTTTTGCCAATCCATATCACCGCAAAGTCATTTTGCAAAAAAACACCATTTCGAGATATTCGCGTTTAAAGTTTCAAGTTTAGTTTGGGGCCGGGACGAGACACGTGGCTAGGAGCGCTGTAACTTTCTTACTACTGCTCAAATCGATGACTTTTTTCATGGTATTATTGTTATTCTACGCAGGAAGAGCTGTACCGTGAACAAGTCGACGTCAAGACTGCGTAAGTCTATCGATGGAAGTCGAGTATATGGCTCTTGGGGAGGCTTGCCAAGAGGTACTCTGGATACGCCGTTTAGTGGAAAATTTCGGCAAGGAACAGGAGGAAGCTACCATCGTCCACGATGAAGACAATCAAGGGTGTCTGATTTTCGTGATATATGAGCGGACCAGCAAGAGAAGCAAGCACATTGAAACGTCGCAATGTTTTGTTCGTGAACGATGCCTGGTGCAGTTACGTTACTGCTCAACCGAAGTAATGAAGGCGGATATCCTGACCAAACCACTCTATGCGGTGAAGCATCGCCTAAAATCATGAGTTTAATGAAGCATTAAACCCGTTAAAAAAATGTTGTATGCCATTGATTGATTATGCCAAGATCGCAGCCAGGGTTGCTGCTCGCGGTTATCCAATAAATGCACTCGTTGACCGATAGCTCTTCTCATACAATGTTTTCCTTGACGCGATGTATGACAAAGTGATGGCATTTGGAATTTGCATCCATTTCCATCCATCGCATCACGACAAGCGATTTGTTTTGATATAGATAATCGCGCTTATTCACCACTCACTCGCCGCGATGCATCGCATCGCATCGCCGTGAGTGAGTGGTGAACAAGCGTGATTATCTATATCAAGGCGAATCGTTCGTCATGATACGATGGATGAAAGTTGTAGCAAAATCCAAATACTATTACTTTGTCATACATCGCGTCACGGAAAACATTGTATGAGAAGAGATATCGGTCAACGAGTGCATTTATTGGATAAACGCGAGCAGCAACCCTGATCGCAGCAAGCGCTGCCCGCGGACGGTTGAGTTTTGCGTGAGCTATCACGTTTTTTTTTTCTCTGTTTGTTAAAATCGGTATAGGGTAGGGAACGGCTTAATCAGGGGTCACTATTTTAATCAGTTGTTAGGAAATAGGTCTACAACTCCTACATTTTCCAAATTATTTCACATTTAATGATACGATCATAAGCTTTATCTTTTGAGTCAATGATTCGATGTATGAATCATGATTGATTACCAATTTATTACTGTCATTTTGAAGATTTAAAATACATCATCTAGAAACCATCAGTTTCTTACCAGCTGAAGAAGTTCGCTCAAATGTTGCCTTTGCGTATTTTGCATTTGCATCGCGTGTACCGGAGAGCATGTCTTCATCAGCTCTCTCCCACAACTAGGCTTGTTGCCAGAATGTGATGTTGAACATTGAGTTAAATTTATTACATATGTAGACAATCTGAAATCGCTATTTATTTCATGTTTCTTTCAGTCATTGGAGGTTCATCTATGCTTGTCCATCATCTGACACTATCATTTGCGATAAAAAATAAGTTTTGGAGCTGTCCAATAGTACCCAACGATAATTATTGCTTCGCTGTTGAGGGGCAGCTATGGCATCACTGTTGCTTTTGAGAGAGCCCATGTTTCCTCTCTTCTTTGTTAACCATGGATAGAGTGCACCGGTATTGTAACGTGAAGCCTGCTGTCTCTTGCATTTGTTTGTTTTCAAACGAAGCATCCCGTTTGTCTTTACAGTCGCTTTGGCTAACATTTGCGTGAGAGTAAATGAAATAAGAAATGCACATTCCCAATCTAAAGATCAATGACAAACTTAAAGTTTGGTCGTGTACGTCTGTCTCATAACCTGCTAGGAGACGAGTTTGTGGTAGTAGCAATTGACATGTTTTGGTTGATTGTTTTCGAGATTGGTCGGGTAAAACGAAGGAGCGGGTTGAGGAAATTGACGTGTGCAGCAGGGTTGAATTTTTTTGTTTTTTAATTTGCAAAAAATTTTTTTTGGGTGGATTTTTTTAGGGGGGTGTTTTTTTTTGGAAAAAATGTGGGTGGGGTCAAGTGGGATTGTTTGAAACACAGCAGTTTTCTCCAACATGCTTTCGAGTCATCCGATTCTTCCACCTAAATTTCGTTGCCGATGATTGCCGTCCTCAGCTCACGAGACTCATTTTCTATGGCCTGTTCATCACCGCTTTCAAAGAAGATCTGATCCAGTAGAACTCATTCAAAGTGTGCAGCATCTTGGGGTCAACGCTTGATGTAGTAATCAGAACTGGATTCGTTCAGATCAAAGCGCTTAGTGATATGTAATCATCCTCACACATATTTACAAGGACAACCATTGGTGAAACTTCAGCTGATTGCACATGTTCGGGAATTCCGGAACTTTTGACTGGAAGATACGGTTCGCTTTATTGATAATGGGCATCCTGTCATTAGATTGATCGAAAATGCGGTGTGGTTTGATTGTTGTCGCAGTTGGCTTGGAACGAGAAAAACAACACGAGCTCCGAAAACCGTTCCAAATTCCTTTTGACAATTGACTCCAACGATAGCCATCTGGTGGTGAATGGATGTAGAACCATTTAAGGTTTCAATTCCAAGATACTTTGTATCATCTGTAAAAATTACCATCGAGAACATTATTTTAACTTTCCTAAAGTCCTCTGAGTGAATGCATGGAAATGCTTCTCAATAGGAAGACAAGTATTTGCTGTAGAAATCTCTGTAGGAAATTCTCTTAAGGAACATTGAGAAAAATACTTCTCCAGCGGAATACTTGAAGAAATTATTGAAATATTTTTTGGAGAGCTATATGTTAGATTGCCTTCAGAAATCTAAAAAATGTAAATCAAAATTTAAAAAATAATTCTTCAAACCCCCTTGCGGATTTTTTGAAATTCAGAATTAAATAAATAAGATTATGGAAATCATGCAAAACATTCTTCTTAGATTTCTCCAAACAAATCAAGATTTTTTCCAAGAATTATGTTATAGTTTTTGTGTAGTTCTTTCAGGTGTCCTCCAGAGATTCCTTTAGAATCACAAAACTGTACAAGTTCAGGGATTCCTCCAAAAAAATCACCACAAGAATGTTTTGAAAAACTGCCGATGAGATTCCAGAAGAAACTCATGAAAAAAACCCAATAGGAATGCCTACAAACTCCTGAAGAATACGCCAGAAGGAATATAGAAACGCCAGAAGGAATACTCCAAGGAATGTTTGTGAACTTTTCATAGAATCCTTTAGAAATTCTATAATAAAAAATTAGAAAATTATCTCAATAAAAAAAATGATGAAATTATGTTGAGGCACACGCATTTTGAGGCACACGCACAAACTGACTTTCACTGACTGTCCCTAAAAATTCAGTTCACATCGAAGAACCTTTCAAATATTCTGATAAATTAACAACGCGGATCAAAGTAAAAACAAAGATTCTTGTACAGGAAAGCGGTAGAATGTATTGCGTGGTGCAAGGTGTCAGGTGCCAATTTAAATCGCTAGTTTCTTATTGGTTGTTGGTGTCGGTGTCAATTGTTTTCTTTTGCTTCATGGGCCTTAAAAAACCCAATGAAAGTAGAATTGGTAAATAGTTGGATCTTGAAATGTACACATATTATAAATTTGAGGTTTTTAAGTGGACAAACAATTCTCAGAAATCTTAAAAATCTTGTTTTTTTAAAAAACTGTTAACTTTACATATAGATATCTGTGTGAAAAAAATGAAAAAAAAATGTGTCTATATAGATATATATGGGTGTGTGGGCACCCTGTGTGCGGCTTTGTGGGAGCGTATAGAGTAGATCACAGTGACGTCACACCTCAGATTTGACAGATACTGGTGCCGTTGTGTTCAGAAATTCTTGTGTGAAAAACAAGGACGGATAAAAGGGTATAAGAGATAGCAACAGCCGTCGTGTCACCCGTCCTTGTTTGTCACACACGAATTTCTGAACACAAGGGCACCAGTATCTGTCAAATCTGAGGGGCGGAGTTACGGTGATTTGGTCTATTTCATTTCGCCTTCGCACACATACAAGGGAGTCGTATTAATAAATGTTATTTTATGTACAGATTGCGGAGCTGAAGAAAACATTTTCTTGATTGGAAAGCAATCCGCATGCGTTTAAGAAGTCCCTGCAATTGGGAACTTTATTCCATGGCTATGAAATTTTCTGAGACTAATGAGAGACGTAAGCAGAGGGATATTGGCAGTTCTAATTATAGGTTACATACAGCTTCATCAAATGTCTCAGGGGTTGACTAAACTGCTTAAAACCCGTCCCGCACCCTATGTGAATTTGTGAAATTGTGAATTTAGTTTCGGAAATGTGTGGTGCCGACATGGCTTGTAGCACATTTTCAGCAAAACTGGAGATGTATCTTTTCTGGCGTGGAAGTCAAAATCATAATGTTGGTAGACTTTGTACGGTCGGATTTCCGTACAATTTCGAATGGGGATGAAGACGAACGAAACGTAATCAGGATAAGTAAACGTTCATTCAATGTTTAACATTATATTAAATTTTCTTGCCCATCACGTCATGTTAATTTTTCCATCGTTGCCATAGATACGTATTGGTTTTTTCCTCGCTCCGCGGAATATTTAAAAATATATTCCTGTTTGCAAAAAGCTTTGATGACCCAGCAGTATAGCTTTGCGCTCAATCATCTTGCTTTATTCAAAAAATTGGGTGAATATTTTCGTTTCAATTTTCTCAAAAAAATTGTTTCCTTTTTGGTTAAACTACTTTGGTGACAGTGGTGATGACGAGTGTCTCTTAGCCGGGAGAGTCTTTACGTCAACCGGGTTTCTTACTTGTATGCGAGAGACACCTTGCTCCTGCTCTCATGTCTCCAGATGGCTTTACAAGCATAACGAAGTGTTCTTTTTAAACCGTGCTGTGTCCGGGACGTGCCTTTTTTGGGTTGGAACGAAATAGTCAGTTAGACTAGGTGACTTTTCCACCCAGTACACAAAAACGCCCCGACCAGTGCCAGTGTCGTAATGAGTTATGAGAACTCGGCATAACTTGTCAACGTCAATCCCTTGATGTTGTGCGCAAAAAAAGTTGAACGTTGACTATTGGGTCCAGTGAGAAATTCTTTGAGGAAACCTACCAAGGTTTTACCAATACTTACCACCAAGTGGCGAGCATGATAAAGGGTGATACGGTCAAAATTTGGTCAAGGGAAAACGCGTGTTAATCGGTGAAATCGTTTATTTAAAAAATCAAATTAAATTTCTTTTTCAAGTTCAATTAGTATAAAATTCAGGAAAAATATTCAGTTAGGCTTCCGCTTTTCCAAATCCGAATTGCCGGGCCTTACGCTTGACCCCTGCCATCAGATTTTTTACAGCCACCTTGTCCACCTTCTTCGCCGCAGAAAGCCAGTTTGCCTTGAACTGCTGCTCGTCCTTAGCAGTTTTTTTGGTCTTCTTTAGGTTCCGCTTGACAATAGCCCAGTATTTCTCAATTGGGCGGAGCTCTGGCTTGTTGGGAGGGTTCTTGTCCTTGGGAACCACCTGCACGTTGTTGGCGGCGTACCACTCCATGGCCTTTTTACCGTAATGGCAAGATGCCAAATCCGGCCAAAACAGTACGGAACAACCGTGTTTCTTCAGGAAAGGCAGCAGACGTTTATTCAAACACTCTTTCACGTAAATTTCTTGGTTGACAGTCCCGGAAGCTATGAAAATGCTGCTTTTCAAGCCACAGGTACAGATGGCTTGCCAAACCAGATATTTCTTTGCGAACTTTGACAGTTTCGTGTGCTTGAAAATATCTGCTACCTTTCCCCTTCCTTTTGCCGTATAAAACTCCTGTCCCGGAAGCTGCTTGTAGTCGGCTTTGACGTAGGTTTTGTCGTCCATTACCACGCAGTCAAACTTCGTCAGCATCGTCGTGTACAGCCTCCGGGATCGCGCTTTGGCCGTCGTATTTTGTTTATCATCGCGATTTGGAGTCACTACCTTCTTGTAAGTCGATAGTCCGGCTCGTTTTTTGGCTCGATGCACGGTTGTAGACGATACACCCAGCTTATTTGCGGCATCTCGGAGAGATAGGTTAGGGTTTCGCTTGAAACTACCGGCAACTCTCTTTGTCCTCTCAGCGGCTTCCGGTTTTCGATTTTCCCCCGATCCAGACTTCCTGGCTGTCGACAAACGTTCCCCAAACACTTTAATTACATTTGTAACGGTTGATTTGGCAACTTTTAGCGATTTTGCCAACTTTGCGTGCGAGTAGCTCGGATTTTCGCGATGCGCGAGCAAAATTTTGATACGCTGCTCTTCTTGCTTGGACGGCATTTTGACAACTGAAGAGTGAATTCCAAAATCAAAATAGGAGCAACATTCTACACACACACACACACACCTTCAAAATGAGGGGTGTTCAGGTTTTTTAAATGCAAAATTGAAAGAAATACGTCAAGTTGATATTGACCGAATTTTGACCTTATCGCCCATTAGTAGCTAGTAGTGAACTATTTTGACTGTTTATAATCTATTTGATTTGTATTGTATATTCTACCATTGCTCCTTTCAATAAATTACTTTTATTATCAATAAATAACTATCAATCAATTACATTAATGCCTCCATTATTTCCATCCATATTTTACATTTTCGTTGAACTAATTAGCTTAGCGTGCCCAGTAGAATGATAGTTGCTTACCAAAACCACGTGCAAGCAGGTAGAAGCAACTTGACAAGAAATAGAGTTTCATTTTAGCAATAATTTTTATTTTTATTATTTTCAGCATTGCATAGTAATATATTCACGTATTTTATTCGTATTTGAAGTGACATATCACTTGTAAAAGCGGATTCGTAGGGGATACTACGATATCTGCGTGGAATAAAACTTTTACTGTACGTAACAAATGAGATCGTACCATAATATACTATTTATTGTTCGAAATTCAGGTATTTGCAGGTTTCTGTTATGTTCAATTTCAGGTAACTGGAATCATACAAATGTGTAAAGTTTCTATTATATTCGACTTGACATGATACGGAGAGTGTTAAGCAGTGGTGTCCACGCATCCTTCCTCCCTGTAGATTCGTGGGATGCGTTGTGGTTCAAGTCTATTCGTTTGAATCCAGCTCGTTTTACGACATCTTCTTTGCAGTTGATGCAACGCAGTTGGCCTGGCCTTTGATGTGTTCTTGATGTGCTGCAAGCGTCAATATTGACAGAAAGATAATTGGACGTCATCTAGCTCAGTCGTTTCCGGGATCCGGGGTCGTACTGGCTGCGTTTAATTTCAGATCATCCAAGAAATTCCCAAGTTGTGTTACAAAATAAAACTTTCTCGTGATTTCTCGTGGCTGCGATACATTTTCCAAACTTTTAGGTTCATAATGGATACGCAATTCCTTTTACAATAGCAGTAGGACAACAATCAGCAGGCATGTGTAATTGTGATTATCATTTTACGTTATAATGTCCCTTAGGTAAATTCTATATACTATTCCATATTAAATTGCATATTGATTTCTAGTTTTTATTATAATCATAACCCTTTATCATTACTCGGATTTTTATGATTTATTTTGATATTATTTTTACATCGGAGCGTATGGTACGGTATGTCCACGCATCCTTCCTCCCCAGTAGAACACAAAATGCGTTGTGATTCAAATCTATTCATTTTAATCCAACTCATTTTACAGAATAATCTTTTGCGGTCAATGCAACGCAGTAGCCTTGGCCGCTTTGACGCTTGTATCATATCTTTGATATGCTACAAGCATCAATATTGACAGAAAAAATAATTGGGCGTCATCTAACCCAATTATTTCCAGGATGCTTTCTCGTACTGGCTGCGATTGTGTTAGATTAGATTAGATTAGATTAGATAAGTATGCCATTGATTGATTATGCAACACAGTGTGACTCACAAATGTTCTCATAAAAATTACAGGGTGCAGCAGAAAATAATGCGAAAATGTTCAAACTTGAGTATTGGGTTAATTCGTGTAGCTAGTGACTAATTTCTGTCGAAAGTGTATTTGTTTATGTTTACTTTCAAGTGCTGCATCCAAACATTCTATTTGTTTTATTGCAAATTCGTCAAAATGGTCACGAAAGAAGTGATCACCAGTTAGTTGCTCGCCCAGAAGAAGACGGAAGAGATTGTCAAGGTTGCCATTTGGCAACAGTTTACCGCATAAAAAGTCCCTGCAGGATGGTCCTAATCAGCGGAAGCCGGGAAGTGGACGTCCGCGATTTGCACACAAGCCGAGCGTGATCAAATCGGTCCGTGCAAAAATTGCTCGCAACCCGGTGCGTTCCATAAGAAAACCTGCAAAGGAAGCCAATATTTCGGAGAAATTCATGCGGAGAATCATCAAAAAAAACCTGCATGCATCTTTCAGAGCCAGAGTGAAACGCCACTTGATTACGAACCGGGTCAAGGAACTACGAGTGACTCGTTCCAAGAGATTGCTTTCCTTGTTGAAGAAGGAAAAAATGATAATCCTGTTCTCCGACGAAAAGCTTTTCAGCATCGATGCTGTGGCCAACAGCCGCACGGACCGGTTCATTTCACCGCAGAAAATGGAGAACGTTCCGGAAAAATTGAAATTCAAATTTCAAACCAAACATCCGGCTGGTGTCATGATGTTTGGCTTGGTGGCGTCCAACGGTTTGAAAATGCCGCCTGTTTTCATTGATGCTGGAGTTAAAATCAATACCGAAGTGTATATCGGTATTTTAAACGACCAAGTGCTTCCCTGGGTGAAGGCCAACTTCTCCGAGGACCAAAACGTTGTCCTACAGCAGGATGGAGCGCCGTGTCACACGTCCAATCGAACCCAACAATGGTTGAACAATAACATGAAGTTTTGGCCGAAGGATTTGTGGCCCCCTAGCAGTCCAGATCTTAATCCGTTGAATTATTCGATTTGGGCATATGTTGAAGCACGAGCCTGCAAAACATCACACCCTAGTGTGAAAACCCTGAAGTCAACCATAACACGCACATGGCAGTCAATGTCGGAGGACTACGTCCGAAAGGGATGCTCTGGCTTCCGGCGTCGGCTCGAGGATGTTATTAATAAAAATGGAGGACACATTGAATAAATTTGTTTAAAGGGACTTTATAAAGATAACTGCACTGGAAAATGTTGATATTATTCCTTGAATTAGTTGAAAATGGGATTTGAAAGAAATAGAACAAATTTTCGCATTATTTTCTGCCGCACCCTGTATAACGTATTGACTAAAAAGAATCTTTTTGATGCTGATATTTAATCATTTGGTGTTAATACTTTTCTCATCCAACAACTCAAAATGTAAAACCAGACTTGTTCCAAAAAACAGAAACCTACCCGCGTTTCCTTGGAAATCACGGGCACACCACCGCCGGGGCCATGCATTTAAATATTACCCAAAGAGTGCTTGTGCGGATAGCACGTGTTACCGATTTCCAACACCCCTTACCATTCCGGACCAAATTCATTCCGTTCGTTGATTGTTTTTGCTCGTCCTGCCCCCTGCGAGCCGGTGCTACATTGGAAACTAAAATCACGAATATCCTCGCCTCACTCTCGAGACCCCTCACGCACTTATTCCAAGCGTATGATTAACCGATCCCGACGAGAATTCTGGAATCAGCTCTGCGCTTGGGGAGAAGTATGGATTTTTGAAGTTCTGTTACTCCTTTGCTGCCTTCGAAATCCACGCTGAAAACGTGTTATTAGCATGTTTTCGCAAAGAACCAAATGCCCCGCGGAAAGCTCACGGCCACTGCCGTTCCTCCTTGTAGGACAACGGCAGTCAACCAGCTTTAGCACTACTGCTTAATTTCAACCAGTTCTTATGCCACGCAACTTGCGATTTGTTTTTCGCTTGCATTTTTTTTTGTGGGCGAGCTCCCGGACAAACGGAATGCATGCATTGAACCGGGTGCCGTTTCTAAACCGGATCTGAGGCGAATCAGCCAATGCAAACAAGTCCGAATCTACCGTGATAAGAGGAAATTAAGCGCGAATTCTTCGCTGGAATAGTGATTCGGCGGGCTGAGGAAGGGGATTAGAATGCACCGCACTGCGTTGCTGCTTAGCAGCGCGAGGGTAGCTATTAACAAAAGATTGTAAAAATTAAGTTGTAATTATGAAGCTTTCAATTAGCGTCACGCGCTGGCTTGGCGATGGCGGCAGTTGGTCGCCTGTGAGGAGTTAAGTATTCACATTGTGCTCTTTGGAGGGCGGTCGATCTTAAATTTTTGTTTGAAATAATGATGCATTATCGTCGCGATTTTACAACAGTTCCATCGGGAGGGCGAACTCGAATTGCTTTGATTACAAATATCCAACATCATCCGAACGCGCCCATTCAACAGCCATCATCACTGTGACAAATCAATGCCCATTTAGCTGGAATCTATCACTTCTGATCTACATCTAATTGGACATCTCGTTGACCCAGCACGTGCATATATAAGCAATGCACCGGCCCCGTGCAGAGAACCCACCGAACTAATCACTTGACATCAATCTACGGATCGAAATTTATACACTCGCCGTGGCCCGGTCCTGACTCGGCTTTCAGTGACTTCGACAGCCGCGACTAATTATATGCACGATCCAAGATGACCATCATCGGACTTCTTGGGTGATTTACAAGCGATTTCGGTGAACCGCAGTCAGATCACCAATCCAACCGGTCCGGGTGGTGATCAATTGATTTTGATCGGTAAATCGTTCAATTGCATATATGCCGCACCTGCACCGATTCATACGTTGGGGGAACGCTTCAGATTTTTTTTTCAGTGTGCCACTTGCACGACAAAAATAAACACATACTGCTGTGTGCGTTTTGATTCTTGCACCAATGAAATCGCGGTAGTTTCCCACCATCATCAGCAGGCTCGGCGGCTAAAGAGAACGCGGCTTATGCGCGCGCACAAACAGGCCCGATCAACCTTCAAAGAGATCCGCACTCGATAAAATCAATATTCGACCCATTCCGGTTCGGTCGGTCAGCCTGCGATCGTGGCGCAAACTAACAATGGACCTTCGTCCTTACACGGGTCTTGCCTCCCGAGCCAGGGCCTTGCAGAAGTTTTGGCTTAAAAGCTTTTTGTTCCCACCATCGCCTTCCTCCGGCTGCGGTGGAGAATTAAGCCAAAAGGGATGCTACTTACATGCGCGGAAGGACTGATAAGCCCGCGGTCGGTAGACTAAATGGATAGAGAGTAATTCAATGGGATCGGGGAATTCATCCGCAGATCATCGGTCGGCGGCGGCGACGGCGAAACTCAGCTTTTCCCCCTCGTTCCTGAAAGTGCAAGGCGGCAGATATGAGCAAATGTAGCATACCGTTTGGATTTGCGGCTGATTCCCCTACTGTTACAGAAGCCGTTTCGGTTTAAATGTTTCTTTGTACAGCAAGCGCGATATCTTATCAGGGTTAATTCCTTTTTGGTGGATGTTTTTGCTCAAGCGAAAAAGGCAGACTGCCGCCGTTGGCCGTGGCTGATGAAAATCTGTGGGAAAATTTTCTGTTAAAACTGTTCAACTCAGCAGGCCAATCACCCATTTCCGGTTGTCACTGTTGGTGTTTACGAACGAAAATGGATTCCATAGAAAGAATTGAGCAAATAGGAATTTGTCAGATTGTGCAGCATGCAATTGAGAAGTTGAAGATCCTGCAGTTGAACGCAGCCCATCAGGACTGTCTGGATCCAACGGGTGTGTATTCCATCGGGCAGATTCTCGAGCAACGGATTTCGTACTTGGAGAATGACTTTTATCGGGTTATCGAGCAGTCAGTGCCGGATGAAAAAGAATCAGTGAAGAAGACCAGTATGACCGATAGTGATGATGACGAGTTCAGTTACAGGCAGTTTTTGAAAAATCGCATGGAAACTTACTCGCTGGAAATGCAGCTATCTGAATTGAGAAGCACATTTGAAGATTTTAATCAGGAGCTATATGTAAGTTTGCTTCCCTTGTGACAGTAACAGTAGTAAATTAATTTACATGGTGGTTTGTCCCTCCACTTTTGTCGATGGGGCGCTGCTCTGCCTAGTGGGTCAGGGCTCATTTTGAGTATAGTTCTTTTCATTTGCTCAAAGGTACCTGAGTCAATTGCAGTTTCTTCAATGATTGCTCCTAGCTATGACAGTGAATGTTTTAAAATAATTTACTGTCTATGAATCTGATGCAGCAACATGACAGTTTTGTTTTCTTAAATGTAATTTTGGTGAGAATTAATATGGGATATGAATTCATGGGGAAAGTAGCTCATCAAAACTTCCGGTCCACCTCTCAGC
Source organism: Aedes koreicus (assembly GCA_024533555.2). Taxonomy (NCBI): domain Eukaryota; kingdom Metazoa; phylum Arthropoda; class Insecta; order Diptera; family Culicidae; genus Aedes; species Aedes koreicus. The sequence goes on from JAHHFK020005882.1 coordinate 457,466, forward strand.
ATCTTGGTGTGAGGTACCAGGTGGTTACACACCAATTGCCTGTCGATCTGCCAATTTTGGAAGACGTCTGCATTGAGTTATCTCAAATTATAATAATCCGTCCACTATATCACAAAACATTGCGATCGATTGAGCGGATTGGAGATAATGAAATCATTGGGTATAGGACCAAGTCTCCCCCGGTTGGTGCGAAAAAGATTACCTTGGAAATCAATAGAAGCGTAAAGTTGTCCGAAGGCACGAAATGCTTCCATGGACACTAATTAAACAAAATTCTTCAATCGTAATTCAAGGTAAAGATTGCTCTTTAGGACGCTCAACTTGCTTGTTGCAGATGTGAGTTCCAGTAGTAGGATTGTTTGTAGAATGCAGTTGTACATAAAGCTTGCTTCAGATAGAATTGGAACAAAAACAATTGTCTGTATTTCAGTTATTTATTATTGAATTTAAGATCTTTTTTTATACAAATGTAGCGTTTTTTTTTTTTCAAACTTTTAAGAAAAAATACGGATAAAATTATTCGTCACGGTTTCGATGGAATTCTCGAATTTTTCCTGTAACACGGCTAATTAGGCGGCGCACACCTTCTTCGTCCATCGTTTTAGCTATCTTATTCCACCAGGTCTTCATCTGATTGATGTCTTTGACAACCTTTCCCTTTGCCTTGAGTCTCCTCTTCATGATTGCCCAGTATTTCTCAATAGGGCGGAACTGGGGGCAGTTGGGTGGGTTAAGGTTTTTCGGAACAACCTGGACCCCTTTCTCTGCATACCATTCTTCAACGACTTTGCTATAATGACAGCTTGCCAAATCTGGCCAAAACATTACGAGATGGTCGTGGGATCGAATGAACAGCAAAATTCGTTTTTGGAGACACTCTTTTTGTATAGTTCCTACGTCATTGTCTTATTTGCAACGAAAACTTTCGTTTTTTTGCCACAGCTGCAAATGCCCTGCCAAATCATGAACACTATTCTGTTTTATGGTCCGATTTGGCTGTTTGCTAGCTCGATACAACTTGATTCCTTTCCGGAGTCGAGTTCTCCTCACGGTACTATGGGCAGCACCGAATTTTCTGGCCAAATCACGGTCCGACAGATTGGGATTCCTCTTAATCGTCTTCAAAATCTTACCACGCAGTTTCCGGTCGACAGTTCCACTCCGACGATTGGCTTGAGGCTTCCGAACCGTCGTCAATGTTTCCTTATACCGTTTGATAACGCGCCATACGGTATTTCTGGGCAATTTCAGCTGTTAAGCGAGCCTAGATGCAGACAACAATGGATTTTCCAAATAACTGTGCACAATTTTTTCCCTTCTTTCAGCTTCCATGTTGATTGTTTACAAAGTACAGTCGATTTGCGGAATGTAAAAAATAAATACGTGAAGCTGACAAAATTCCCAACACGTGGGCTCCAAGAACTTCCAAATCCGTCCACCAGGAGGGCCACAATATGAGCAAAAGTTTGTTCTAATTCTAAATGAAGCAAGCCTTATTCAAAGTTTACAGGAAATGAGTGCTTCGAGCATCTGATGTGAACGGTTGCGTTGATTCTTTCTTATTCACTATTTCGCTATTGGGCTTAGCGCGTTATCTATAGTTTTCGGTTATCTTTTTTCGGCGGCGCTAGTGATCGAATCAGTACAGAAAAAGGTCAACAAAACTGCTGCTAGGTGAGATAGGACGGTAAATAAGTAAAACATCCATACTTTTACTTCACCATATTTGCCGTATCATCATGGTGTCGATGCTTTGAACTGCTTTGTTATCGGTTATAGCGGTTATTTTTAACTTCGACTATCTATTGTTCGGCGGCGCAAGTGATCATGTGAGAACGGAAAAACAACAAAGCTGTTTCCCGGTGAGATCTGATCTCACCGGGAAACAGCTTTGTTGTTAGGCCCTTTTCTATTGTTAATCCAGATTCTGGTGGTTCGCCGGGTGTGGTGGGCCGGTGGTTGTGATCTATATTATTCCTTTGCCATACTCTCCGGGCCACCATATCTTGGAACAGGTGAACCACTATCCCATTATGTGATTGACTGCAATAGCTTCCTTACTGTTGATATGAATCGATTCAAATTGGCTGTCAAGCGTTAATATCAATCACACTTTGTAAGTGGTTTATATTTTACTAGACAGCTAAGGCAATAATTCTTAGTATCTTTTCAGAGAAATGGCTTAGCTCTTCAAACATCCGGGGGACTACAAGGATTTACTTATATCTTTGTTCTTAATTTCGTTTCTTTTCAGACAACAAATAATTTATTTCTACCGAATTTTGAAGACAATATCTAATATCATGTTTTTGTTTTTGCTTTGTTTTGTTTTTTGTTATGCTTGTCTCTTTCCAGTCACAACTTATTCTCTCTAAATTTTCCCTATCAATCTCCTCCTATCCCTAACCAATGCACGGAAGCTAATGGGACAACGGGGCCCGTTAGTGAAAGTAGCGGCATGCTTTACGGATTAGTATGCACGAACGCTTAGGCTATGTAGGTTCTCACTCAGCTTAGGTGCAGATCGGTGGGTAGTTCCCTGCCAGGGTGAGGGCTGATCAATAATAATAAAAATAACAATTAATATGGGATATGAATTCATGTGCTAAGAAATTACGTCATTGAGTAATAGATTACTATTAAACTATTCTGACGTTTCACGTATGTTGAATGTACGTGTAACTCAATACATTTAATTTCGACCGGTCATAGTATTTTCTACTGCAATGTTGTATGTATGTATTAAAATAGTACAACTATATGAAATTATTTTCTGCAATAAGACGTTAGTGTGTGTGTTTTATTTTACCTCGGGTTGGTAGTTTCTATTATGTTTTTTTTTTTGTGGAAAAAATATTTAGAAAAATGTTTTAGTATGTGTTGTTGTTTGAATTTTTTTTTTTTTTTTATTTGTTGAAGGGGGTCTAAAGACTGTATTCGATGAAATTTGGACACACGGAATTGTTCGTAACTTTTTAGCGTGTGGGTAAAAAATATTGAAATTTTGACTGAATGTATTTCATTGTGTTGTGTCAATTGTGTAATGAGTTTCGTGACAATCGGTCGAGTGATTTCGGTGATGGCTTTGAATGAAGAAATAGTGCGCCAACAAATTTTGGGCACTCACTTCGAAAACCCAAACGCTTCTCATCGATGGATCGGAAAACAGCTCGGAATCGCACATTCAACCGTATCTCATGTGATCAAAACGTTCAAGGACCGTAAGACAACCAAGCGGAAAAATGGTAGTGGCAAAACACGTGGCACATCAAATCCGGAGATGGCCAGGATGGTATTGAACCAATTTAAGCGTTATCCCAACATTTCGATCAGGGATGTTGCGAAAAAGGCGAAAGTTTCAGTTTGTTTTGTGCAGAAAACAATGAAAAGTTCTGGATTACATGTGTACACGGTCCAGAAGGCACCGAACCGGAGCGATAAACAGAACTCGGTGGCCAAAACTCGTGCAAGAAAACTGTACTGGGAGTGGCTCACAAAACCGTTCTGCATTGTGAATGGACGATGAGACCTACATTAAAGCCGACACCAAACAAATGCCAGGACAGGAACACTACGTCGCCACCTCTAAGTTGACCGTTCCGGAGAGTGTACGGAAGAAGATACTGTCGAAATTCGCCAAAAAATTCCTTGTATGGCAAGCGATCTGCGGATGAGTCAGCCCTTCATCACCTCTGGGACCGTCAACGGACAAATCTACAAGGACGGATGCCTCCAAAAACGACTTCTGCCCTTCTTGAGATCTCACGATGGCCCGACACTGTTTTGGCCGGATTTGGCATCTTGCCACTATGCCCGGCCCGTCTTAGACTGGTACAAAGATAATAATGTAGTTTTTGTACCAAAAGACGTCAACCCTCCAAACACTCCGGAACTTCGCCCAATTGAAAAATGTTGGGCAATCATGAAGGCAAAGTTCGTTAAAACTCCAAAACTGATAGAAAATGAACTTGAACTAAAGAAAGTGTGGTTAAAAGTAGGTAAGCAAGTCGGTCCTATCATTGCCCAAAATTTGATGAAAGGGGTCAAGGCAAAGGTGCGGGCATTTGGGTTGGGAGAAGAGGTTCGATAAACCAATGATGTCAAAACTTAACCATTTAATAGTTCTTTATTTCCAGAAAGTTTGAAAAGAATCGGGCTCAAGGAAAATTTTTGGTGACCTATTTTGTGTGTCCAAATTTCATCGAATACAGTCTTTAAGGAAGGAGGGGTTGAAACTTCTTTCAGAGCATGTTTCTAACCCGGGAAATTCGCTTTTTTGTGTTGTGGCCGGGTGAAATTTTCTGTTGGTTTGTTGTTTTTTTTTTTTTTTGTGGGCGTCCTTGCTGGGGGGGGGGGGGGCTTCTCCTCATCATAGTATAAATCCTGCTTCAAAAACCCCCGCGTGCGGCGTTTTTTTTTTCTTGTTTATTTTTTTTAGTTTCGGGATTTGTTTTTTTTGGTGGACCCTCCTCCTCATAAGAGAGGGGGGAAGGGGAAAACTCCATTCCCTCCTTCCTTGTTCTTTTTTTTTTTTTTTTTTTGTGTTTTGTGTGTATTTTGTTTGTGTTTTTTTTGTTCCGCCCCCTCCCTTCCTGGGGCTTTTAGACCTCTCTTGCCTGGCCTGTTTGTATGTTTCTTTTTTGTTTTTGTTTTTTTTGTTTGTTTTGTTTGTGGTGGCGGTGTCGGGTGGGGGTTTTATTCATATAACTTTTTTTGCCTCTTACCCCGTTTTTTTTTTTTTGTTTTTTGTTTTTTTGTGTTTGGGTTGTGTTTTGTTTGCCCCCCCCTCCCTTCGTTGTGTGTTCTATGCTTTCCAAAATCTTCAACATGCCAAATTTGGTTTCATTTGCTTCATTGGCTCTCGAGTTATGCTAAAAATTGTGTTTCATTTGTATGCGAGTCTCCCCTTCCAAAAGGCGAAGGGGTCTCAAAAAGCCATAAAAATATTTTTCTCCTTCAAAAACCTCCACCTACCAAACTTGGTTTCATATGCTTGATTAGTTCTCGAGCTATGCAGAAATTTTTGTTCCATTTGTATGGGAGCCCCCTTTTCAGAAAGAAGAGGGGTTTCAAGTCACCTTAGAAACATTTGTTGCCTTCAAAAACCTCAGCATGCCAAATTTGATTCAATTTGCTTGATTTGTTCTCGAGTTATGCAGAAATTTCAGTTTCATTTGTATGAAAGCCCCCTCTTTTAGAGCGAGTAGGGGTCTCGAACCACCATAGAAACATTTCTTGCTTTCAGAAAACATCACATGTAAAATTTGGTTCCATTTGCTTTATTAGTTCTTGAATAATGCAGAAACTTCTGTTTCATTTGTATGGGAGCCTCCCCTTCCAGAAAGAGAAGGGGTCTCAAACCACCATAGAAAAAATTCTTGCTTCTGAAAACTCTCACATATTAAATTTGGTTTCCTTTGCTTGATTAGTTCTCGAGTTATGCAGAAATTGTTTCATTGTAACCCCTTTTAGAGAAGGGAGGTCTCTAACTATCTTAAGAACCTTTTAAAGTCTCAAAAACCCTCCATTCAAAATTTCACGCCGATCGGCTCAGTAGTGTCCGAGAAGATAAGGTTCAGACAGACAGACAGACAGACAGACATTCATTTTTATATATATAGACTAGCTGAACCCGGTGTGTGCGCTGCTACGCTTGCAACTAAATAAAGGAAAATTTTATATAACTGGCACGTTTATGGTGATTTCCGGATTATTTTTTTTTCTTGAATAAGCAGGGGTTCAAACTTCTATCAAAACATGCTTCTTACCCGAGAAATACACGTTTTGTGTTTAAGTAACCTGGATAATTCTCATTTTTGGTAGAAATTTGTGTTTCATTTGTATGGGAGCCCTCCCTTCCAGAGGGGGTGGTCTCAAACCACCATACAATCATTTCCGTCAAAACATGCCAAATTTGGTTCCATTTGCTTGATTAGTTCTCGAACCATTACACTGGGCTCTTCGATTATAATAAAAATTTGATTTTCATTTCTTTGAACCCCCCCCCCCCTTTCAGAAAGGGGAGGGGTCTTGAACCACCATAGAAACATTCTTGCCTTCAAAACCCCCCACATGCCAAATTTGATTCGATTTGCTTGATTAGTTCTCGAGTTATGAAGAAATTTGTGTCTCATTTGTATGAGAGCGCCCCTTCCTGAGAGAGTAGGGGTCTCAAACAATCATAAGAACCTTCCCAAGCCCCAAAAACCCCTTCATATAAATTTTCACGTTGGTCGGTTCAGAACTTTCCGAGTCTATAAGGGTCTGACAGACTGGCAAACAGAAATTCATTTTTATGCATATAGAAATCTAGCCTCCAAAAACCCCCATATGCTAAGTGTGGTTTCATTTACTTGATTAGTTCTCGAGTTATACAGAAATTTGCTTTTTATGTGTATGGGAGCCCCCCTTCCCCCTTCAAAATGGGGAGGGGTACTGAACTGCCATAGAAACATTTCTTGCCTTCAAAAACCTCTGCCTGCCAAATTTGGTTCCATTTATTTGATTAGTTCTCGAGTTATGTAGAAACTTTTGTTTCATTTGTATGGGAGCCCCCCCCTACCAGAGAGAGAGAGAGGAGGGGTCTCGAACTTTCGTATAAACATTTATTGCTTTTAAAATCCCCGCATGCCAAATTTGGTTCCATTTGCTTTATTAGATCTAGAGCTATGGAGAAATTTCAGTTTCATTTGTATGACAGCACCCCTTCTAGGAGAGGGGAGGAGTTTCAGACCACCATAGAAACATTTTTCGCCTCCAGAAATGCCAAATTTGGTTCCATTTGCTTGATTAGTTCTTGAGATATGCAGAAACTTCTGTTTCATTTGTATGGGAGCCTCCCTTTCTAGAAAGAAGAGGGGTCTCAAACTACCATAGAAACATTTCTTGCCTTCAAAAACTTCCGCGTGCTAAATTTGGGTTTCTTTGCTTGATCAGTTCTCGAGATATGCAGAAATTTGTTCTTCATTTGTATGAGAGCCCCCCTTTTCAGAGAAGGGTGGGGTCTCAAACCATCATAAGAACCTTCCCCGGCCCCAAAAACTTCTCCATACAAAATTTCATGCTGATCGGTTAAGTAGTTTTCGAGCCTATGAGGTTCAGACAGACAGACAGACAGACAGAAATCTATTTTTATATATATAGATAGATAGACACTATTTTCCCTCTCCATGGCTGGATTTTGTACCTGGACGCTGTTGGGAGGGCCTAATCACATGTTAATGATGCATTGGAGATAGCTGATTTATGATAGATGTCGCTAAGTCATGTCATTGCATGACCTTATACTCTAATTAACCATTCATGGGAGAGCCAAAGGTCCAGCTATACAAAGTAGTGATAATATCACACTCGCTCCTCTTTCTATTCAATAGCCACGTCGTAGCACGCATGTATACAGGCACTAAAGTTGAGTGTGATATCGGCGGGTTGGGTCGCAAATCACTAAAAATTTAATCATAGATAGATTAATTGAATTTTGAAAACGTTTAATATTCAATTTCGGGTGGAAGTTTGAACTATGTCATAGTATTTCCTATGCAGTGGACTTCTAGATCGTGGCCATAAGTGTTGTGATTTTGTGGGATGCGGAGGGCCCGTTTAGGAACTCAGAGTATCGTATTACTGGGGTTCGTCATAGTTGGGTTTGTTTAGAATAAAAGAGGTGTGCGGGCTTTGCCGCAATTTACGCTTAGACGAGGCTAGAAACAGTTTGTAGACGCCTGACATCAAGTAGTTAAGGCAGATTGTTATTACCTAAACACCAAACATACCTAAATTATTTAAATATGTGCGGCATACGACAGCCGACTTTCAAATTATAGCAAATCATAGAGAGATATTACTTTGATATAGCAACTTGCAGCGTAAAAACAACATGAAATTTACAGTGGCATCTCAAATAGTCTCTATCTTTTCGGGATTTGCTGTATATCATTGTAATGCGGAATTGTAAATTAAAGATTTTATGATCATTTTCACTTTTAAAAAAAAAAACTTTTTTGAGCGTATTAGTAGAACAATTGTGATTGGGAAACTCGGAGAATTTAAAATTAACACTTCATTTGAACACTTTTTGAAATAAAAAAAAATAAAACATTCTCTTATGATTTTCTTTTTGCAGTATTTTTAACCGGTCCAAAACGCCCTAACTTAACCACCTACCCTAACCTATCCTCGTTCCTTCCCATGGAGTTCCCAGGACTCCAGGACCACATGGTCTGAATAGACTAGTTCGCCATTACCCCTCCTTCACCATCGGCTTTGGATTGACTTGCGCTCTTATTGCCCCACCAAATGCTGCAAAATGAAAATGAAAAAATGAAAATAGATAGATAGACACTATTTTGAGTGCATTTCTACAGTTCAAAATTGTAAACATTAACAATGTATTTGACATAAAATTTCATAATTAACTTTATTGAAGGTGAATATCCATAAAAATATACATACTGCTCTAAAGAAAAAAGTTTAACTGACGAATAAATGAATACCATATCACTATTATGTTGTTGAGTTTTGAATGCCAATTACACTCAAATATACGACCCGATTTCGAAAAATTCCGTTTAAAATCGTCAAAATCAAGTGTTGAACATAAATATACATCTTAAACGAAGCAATGCCGAGATAGAAACACGTATTCCTCTGAGTCATTTTTTTGTATTAATTGCGTATTGGGGAACCACTGTGCGCCCGTAGGACCGATGCCCTAAATTTATAAATTTCACAGCATTTGGCGATTTTACTTAGTAAGAACAAACTTTTTTCAGTGTTTGTACCGGGACGGAAAATTCTTACGTGCACTTTATTCTACTTCATAATTTCTATATCATTATATCATTAAACTTGCTATGGTCACGAAAATAAAACTCCTGTGATGGGCACAAACGGATTGGTACTAACCTACTCGTAAATCAACCTCAATAACTCCCTCAAATGTTCATTGATCGCATTTGACTGCATTTATTATCCCCAGGAAAGGGAACAACTAGAAATCGCTCGCAACAGGTTCGTGGACAAGTGGGCATCCGCCCGTCAGGAACAACTGATCTACTCCACCACAATGCGATCGGAATCCTTCAGGAAGGACATTGATCGTCGGCAATTGGAAGTGGAATCTGGACTGCGAGCCGTTCGTCATGCAAATGACTTCTACGATTGGCAACTGGCCAAAGTGCAAACCGATATCGACGACTGGAAGGTCCGCTTTGAAGGCGAGAAGGAACAAGTGGATTCCCGTCTGCAAAAGGCTCGCACCGAGAAACGCCTCTGGGAGGAACTGAAAGAAGAGATGAAGGAAATGAGTCGGGAAATTGCCGAGCTAGAACAACTGGAAGCAGATTTTATCAAGGAAGAAGATCACAAGAGATTGTGTGAGAAGTATGCCGTTCAGCTACAGGTTTGTTGCATTGGATTTTTCCCGAGTTTTAAAACTGATTTTAAACTGCTTCAAAATAGGCTTGGTGGCGCGGTGTCATGGTTCGGAAAGGATTTGGACCGTTTGGTAAAGGCAAGAAAACGACAGGCAAAAAGAAAGGAAAACCATCCAAGTCCAAAAATAAGAAAATTAACAAATCTAAAAAATGATGTAACGAAGAAATTTTGAAAATTCCAATACATTAAATTGTTAAATAGAATCAAGTGCTGCAGAACGACCCCTTGACTGGTTTGAAAAATAGATGGCGATAAGTTTACAACGCCAATAAAAGAACGACATTTCGATAAATTGCTTATCGCACCTCACAACAGCACTAAAGAGCTGTATGTACTCTCCGACAAAAAAAAGTAATATCCCCCATTTCATAGTGCTCAAGCGCGTTGAAACAACTGTCAGTTACAGCAGCAGCAGCCGTGGAACGAAAAAAATCCTATCCCGGTGCCGACCAGATAAATTGATCAATAAATAAAATAAATGAAAATAAATAAACATTCCCACGCCACTGTCTGCGGTCACTTGCACAGGGCTGGAATCTGAGGTCTCCTGAGTTTCCTCTTCCTTCGTCGCCCCTCACAGTCAGGCCAACCACGCATATGTATGTGATCGAGCAGCAACCGAATCCCGCCGTGTGCGCGGGAGAACGCGCGCAAAAACTCATGTTGGAAGTTTCCAAAGGCCGCCACTCAATGTTTTACAAACTTGCCTCCAGATCGGGCAGTGCACGCGCGGTCGGCCACCTTCTCAATCGGGCTGGCCGTATCTATAGCGATCATGAGGCCATTAGCCACCAGGAGCAAACAAGACACTCGAGGGTATCCGCTGGCAGCTGCTCATACGAACGAACTCTAATCCCGGGTCGGGCTTATGAAAGATCTAGCACGGTACCAATTCGTGCAATGGAGATTTACCGTCATTAATCTCATTAGATGCACATACTTAGTTTTGGTGCGCAACAACAGGCTACTGACTGACCTTTCCGGTAAAGTTTTTTGGTGATTGGTGGCAGGAAGGTATCTGTCCAGTCTGCATACATCGGATTGTGCAACACTTTCATTTGAATTAATTAATGATCAATGACAAATTCGAAGTATTCCAAAAATGTAGATGCAAGCAATGTGACATCTATTTGATTGACTCACATACTTAGACGTTTAACTCTTATTCAAACTTTTTTTTCGATCATATTTTTATTTAACTGGTTAGATTTTTTTTCACATTAACTTTGATTGATATTTTTCCTCAAATAAGCCTTTAAAAAAACAATTTACTCATGGCTGTCATGTAGGCTACTTTATTGGATGGTAAATTTTAAAACCTCACTTCAACAAATCCCAAATAAGTATGGTGAAATCAGCAAACGAGTTTCGATAAACTCGCGCATCATATTCATTCATAATCACCACCTTGATCATTCCACTCCGAGCTTAAAAAGTAGACATAATCCAGCTCCAAAAAATCACCCCCTGGCACTTCATCCGCAATAAGCCGAAGCAGAAACTTTCCATAAACAACGGCTGCTCATTACAATGTTTTCCAAATGACTTTTCGTGCTATAATCCCGAAATATATTTCACTCGCAACTGCTCATTTTTATATCATTATAACTACCTCTTTCGGATACTCGCCAAGATGACGACGACCTGGACGTTCATTGGTACTGACCACATAGTGCTGCTGCTGCTGCTGCTGTAGCTGCTGTGCTTAGCCCTGAGGGTTTTGAATAAAAACAACGAAAAACAAAAAAACGCAAACTCGGACCCTCGGAAAAAAAAACCTCAATGAATGAGTACCTTGTGCGCATATGGGTTAATCTCTGGATATGCGCAACCTCTCCGCACGTCGTTTCAAGTTCTCCAAAATCTGACCGTCGTCGTCGTCGTCGTAGAACCGACCAGTCTGCCGCGAGCAGTTTTTCGTTGTCCGTTTTAAATTATATTACAATTATAATTAAAATACCATCTACACGCCGAGTGAGGCTGACCGTCCGTCCGTCCGTCCGTTCCGAATCTAGGGCTGCAATCAGAAGCGTTGCGGGAAGACTCATCTGGCACCGACATCGTGTGCGTGACTCGGAGACGCGTCCCAGTTCCGAGCGGACACGGTAGCACGCACGGAGTCATCTCTCAATGAAATGGATCTCGGTTCCGAACAATTGGCCGTCGAAAACTGATGATCATGAAGAATGGATCACTAATCGATCGTTTGTTGTGGCATTTTGGGAGGATGGTTGAAGAGTTTTTTTTTTGTTTTTGCTGCCACTTTCGTAAGATGAACCACATTCCTCAGATAAAGTCAGGGCTGTCTCAAGAGGATGCGTGCGCCCCTGATGATAGAATAAGGTTCTCGGCTTAGAAAAAACTTCCAAACGTTCGCTTTAGACGCTTTCTTCCGGAGATATTTGAGATTGCCTTCTGAGTAAAATTTCAAGTTTCATCCTGGCTTTGAAGCATTCTACAAATCTAAGGGCCTGTTCATAAACCACGTAGATTCATTTTTGAAAATCTCAGAACCAACCCCCTCGTAGACTTTTCTCCATGCATTTTTTTGAAATTTTGTCTGGAGCGTAGACATTGGTCAGATCTCCCTTCCCCCAGAAAAGTCTACGTGGTTTATGAATAGCCCGTAAATCATGATCTTTAAAACTCTCATAGAACCAAAATTGAAACTCGAATTTTATATAAAGCATGCTTGTCAAAAACAAGAAGGTTAAAAAATATTCATATAGGGTAGGGAACGGCTTAATCAGGGGTGACTGTTCCAATCAGTTGTTAGGAAATAGGTCCAAAACTCCTACATTTTCCAAATTATATCACTTTTCATTATACGATTGTAGTGACCTGATCGAAGTTTCCAGCCTCGATAATGTCGATTCACTGTTGCTGCTGCTGCTGCTGGTCCGTTACTGTCAAAGATCGTTACAAGAATGAGCTGAATCAGCACAGATTTTTGCATAGCTTACTACAACTTTTATTTCGTTTTACGCTAAGTTGATTATACTCAAATCAAATGCTTATACCCTAATTGAAAGGTAATTAAATACTCTTAAAATCTTACAATGCATCTTAACATTTCCTTCACAAATATTCTAGGTATAGGTATACTACATTCCCCCTCTCATCTACTCTGAGTTTATTTTTAACTTTCTTGTAATTGAATTATTTTCTCTAATTTGTTGGTTAACCCATACAAGCTTCTTTGTTTTAGAAATCTCAGTCTATATGCCCTTTCATAAATTTGAAAATCTTAATCTTTGCCTAATCATGTCCTAGATCTATTGCAAACCTTATTTGTAAGTTCCACTTTTCATCAGCGAATCGTGAAAATCAGTATCTAACGCAAATATTCAACAAATTTAATAACAGGGTGACCAGAAAATAATTAGTTTCTTAAGCATCCCATAATCTGTCTATCAATTTACACAATCAATGTACTTTAAAATTGGTATATTTTGGAAAATTATGTCAATAAAATATCATTATCCTCGGAAGACAACTCTATTGAATTCAAGATTATAATTCGTCAGCATTTCTATTAATGTCAAGTTTATAATTAGTCAATCCAATATTTCTATTTGCATACTCATGATTCTAAAAAAAAATTCACAAAAGTAGCATTTTGTATTTTTGTTTTATTGTTCTATCAAAATTTTACGTAACTAAAAATTAAATATTAAGGATATCTTATCCAAGAGCGTTATGTTAAAAGAACTCGGGTAATTCAGCATGATCCTCGACTTTACAAACTTATTAACTCCAACATAACAGTGAGCTTTCATAACACCAATATTTCAACATGATAGCGTACATTGCAAGCATCGCATTGGTTTTTTTTTTTTTTTTTTTTTTCAAATCATACCACTTTCTGCATCATTGAGTTTTGTCAGTTTGCAAACTCATAACAATAAAATATTCTTTCTTTTTTTTCAATTCATCATCGTCCATGCGTTTCTAGATCTATTTTGTCAGTTATTACCAATGCACTTTAGACTTTCCAAAAAAAAAATGCCAAAAGCAAATCGCTTAAAAAAAAAACAAGCCAGAAATCATCCCATTGCAAACAATATTGCCAACTTAAACATCAACATTATTTTCACAACACTAGTATTCAACATAACAATCAAAATCATCATCATAACTTGCAAAATTGCTAAAACGTTTATGAAAATTTTCAATAAATTTGCTTGGTTCAACACAGATCTGAACGTCCGCAGGTTTCTTATCTTCACCATATTAAACAACACTCCTTTTTTTAGATCTTCATTACGTATAACTTTGACGCATAAAATCGTTTTATGAGAAAATTGAAAATGACTTTCGATTTGTTTGTATCACAGCGTTAATTTTTACTTGGATCTCAATTCAAGTCAGGTTCATAACAATACAAGCCATCAGAAGCATCAACATCAACTCTGTTTGAATTTATATATATTCGTAAACATTGAGATAAGTCCGATATCCAATATCGTCATTCTAATGATTGTAAAGACTGTATTCGATGAAATTTGGACACACGCAATTGTTCGTAACTTTTTAGCGTGTGGGTAAAAATTATTGAAATTTTAACTGAATGTATTTCATTGTGTTGTGTCAATTGTGTAATGAGTTTCGTGAAAATCGGTCGAGTGATTTCAGTGATGGCTTCGAATGAAGAAATAGTGCGCCAACAAATTTTGGGCACTCACTTCGAAAACCCAAACGCTTCTCATCGATGGATAGGAAAACAGCTCGGAATCGCACATTCAACCGTATCTCATGTGATCAAAACGTTCAAGGACCGTAAGACAACCAAGCGGAAAAATGGTAGTAGGGGCAAAAAACGTGGCACATCAAATCCGGAGAAGGCCAGGATGGTATTGAACCAATTTAAGCATTATCCCAACATTTCGCTCAGGGATGTTGCGAAAAAGGCGAAAGTTTCAGTTTGTTTTGTGCAGAAAACAATGAAACGTTCTGGATTACATGTGTACAAGGTTCAGAAGGCACCGAACCGGAGCGATAAACAGAACTCGGTGGCCAAAACTCGTGCAAGAAAACTGTACAGGGAGTGGCTCACAAAACCGTTCTGCATTGCGATGGACGATGAGACCTACATTAAAGCCGACACCAAACAAATGCCAGGACACCTCTAAGTTGGCCGTTCCGGAGAGGGTACGGAAGAAGAAACTGTCGAAATTCGCCAAAAAATTCCTTGTCTGGCAAGCGATCTGCGGATGTGGCAAAATGAGTCAGCCCTTCATCACCTCTGGGACCGTCAACGGACAAATCTACAAGGACGAATATATCACGATGGCCCGACACTGTTTTGGCCGGATTTGGCATTTTGCCACTATGCCCGGCCCGTCTTAGACTGGTACAAAGCTAATAATGTAGTTTTTGTACCAAAAGACGTCAACCCTCCAAACACTCCGGAACTTCGCCCAATTGAAAAATTTTGGGCAATCATGAAGGCAAAGCTCGTTAAAACTCCAAAACTGAGAGAAAATCAACTTGAACTAAAGAAAGTGTGGTTAAAAGTAAGTAAGCAAGTTGGTCCTATCATTTCCCAAAATTTGATGAAAGGGGTCAAGGAAAAGGTGCGGGCATTTGGGTTGGGAGAAGAGGTTCAATAAACCAATGATGTCAAAACTTAACCATTTAGTAGTTCTTTATTTCCAGAAAGTTTGAAAAGAATCGGGCTCAATGATTATTTTTGGTGACCTATTTTGTGTGTCCAAATTTCATCGAATACAGTCTTTAATCACACAACTAGTGGTTGACGTGGCTTGCCTCATCGGATAAAAACCATTCACACCCCTCAAAACATCGTGGAATGCTTCAAGGCCGGGGCGCGGGACCAAACTTCTTCGTGATCTGTCGGAAGAGCTGACAATTGCTCCCCTGAAAACTCGACCTTCAGAAGGTCATCTTTCTCTGAATTTGTCCAAAAAATTTCAATCTTTTATCGACAACTTTCGAGTACTTGTACAGCATGCACTGAATGCATCTTGCATCAAACACAAGAATGGTAAAAATCATATTACGGACATTATATTCATAATGCACATTTCATGTAATAAAGTAATTGTAATATAAGTAATTTAATTTGGCTTATCAGTATGAAGTTGGGGAACTATGAGCAACATGGTTTACTCAATAAAAATTGGCATCATTCGATTCATTGGATCTTTCACGGAAGATACATTTCCTTGATGTAAAAAATAGTAAATTATGTGACATAAGGTATATTTGTTCAATCTTGAGATTAATAACTATACCAGCAGAATCCCATTCCCATTCAGTATGCCTCCTAGTTCTCACAATCACGCCCCTGGTAAACCAAAACCCAGCAAACAGAAGTTTCATTCATGCCATTCCCATCTTGTACCGCTCATCGCCGCATCCTGCACCCGGTTATCCAACCAGCCAGCAAATCGGTAGCGAACTCCCGTGCTAGCCACCGAAAAAAAAAAGGAAATGGAGCATAATTTCTCGTAAAAACGCAACCGCAATGGAAAAAAAGAGATTCCAAAAGGCTGCAATTACCCTCATCTGCAACCGCAGAAAATCAGTAACGTGTGTCCGTCAGTCGTCGGTCGGTCCAAATTGTTTTTGCACGACCAGGACGACCAGGACACGATCGCCATATGACAGCCAGCTCCATAAGGATACTTCGGGAAGAGTCATAATTACCCGAAATCGGGTAAAAGTGAGAATAAAATACCAGTAAAACAACCCGAACGAAAGGAAATCGTTTTGCGAAACATTTATGAATAATTTAAACATTTCCTGTAGGCATCTAAATTCAGCGAAAAAGCCATAGCCCCGAGGAAGCCGAGCATCCCCCCTTTGCGCTTGTGTTTGAAAGTTCTTGAAAAATGGCCAAACGCTATGGACAGACGCAGATTGAAAACAGCAAGTAGGATGCAACGCAAAACTTATTAAAATGCAGAACAGTAGTGATTTCTCTTTGCGCCACCTCGCGCCCCCTTCCCTGCCCAAACCAGCAGGATGCCGAAGGGTCGTAATCTTGGCACATCGTATAAACGGGCCCTGGCCCTGGTGCGCATAATGCTACCGCGCGCAGCAGTTTAATTCCACCTTTGCTGCACCAGTCTGGAAAGGATCGCCTAGAGGCATCTTACTTTAAAACAAACTAATAATACAGTAAACGATCAAATGACGTTTGTAAATATTATTCAGAGCCAGAGCTTTTGCGGCTGAGGATGCATTCCTCTTCGCCGTTCTCTGGAGCCCGGTTTTTTGTCGAGTGCATCGTACTGCGTAATGCCCAAGTGCAGTGCATTAATGCACACATCGCCCTTCGGTTAGTGCCGTAAAATTAGGTCCGACTTGGTATTGGCGAGGTCCATAAAACGCGTAGCAGGAAATGAGTTTGTTTCCTGTCGGGCATCTTGTTTTGCGCTCCGAAAGTCGAATCTCGGTTCTTAGGCCCAGCTAATTGGAATTGGGGTATGCGCTGGCATGGATTAGGTTGGTTGTTAGTTTTGGGTGTGGCAAATGTTCACACCATGGTTAATTGCTTCAAAATTTTTAAATGAGTTAAAACAGGATTGGAACGATTGGTTCTTATGGGATAGTAAGCAACTAACTAAGGGGCATTCAACACAGAAAAAAATAATGAATTTTAACAAACGCGTAAAATTTCCCCTCGTTTGATTTCAAGCCAAAGGAGGCATAGACAACAAAATTGTTTGCAATCTTCATGAAATATCCCATTAATTTCTATCAAATCTAGCATTCCCTTTATGTGAATAAGATAACGCAGAAAATTATATGTTTCTTTCTATCTGTGTAATCCTTTTTTGATCAAGCAAGATATAGAGGGGTCCGTTTATTTTGCACATACTTCTAGTTTTGTTAGTTCTCGTTCACACCAACATAACAAATATCTCCTTCACGAAGGCTGAGTATACAATTAGTTTAACATTTTCCAACCAAACTGTACTAGACACAAGATAGAAACACACAGATAAAAAGAAACATTGAATTTTCTGCGTTATCTAATGCACATAAAGGAAATGCTAGATTTGGCAGAAAATAATGGGACATTTCATGTAACTTTAAGCCAGATAACGCCTGAATCTACCCTGCACACTACCAAAATGCCATGTAAATTTCTGTTCCCTGAGACCGACACATGCAAGCGTCCTTTAGCACATAAGAATCAGTTGAAAGAGAGGAGAAAATAAATTCAATCTAACACATCTTTCGTCCAATTGCGTATGTGTCAGTTTCAGGAGACGCAATTTTACACGAAATCATTCTTTACGTTCCCCGACTTTTTACAAACATGAATTACGTCTCGTGTTTGATGACATCATCAAATTAAAAAAAAGACTGGGTAAACGTAAGCAAAACCATCGACGGAACGGTTGTGCAAAACCTCATGAGGAACATAAAGAAGAAGGTGCGAGAGCTGGCCAGATCTACGAAAAATTAAATGAATACTGATGTAATGGGCTTTTTTGATGGTCAATAAACAATGTAAATGAATTTGGTTTGCAAAATAAATAAAAAATATTTTAATACAGCAGTTTTTAGGTGTACTCATAATTAACGATACAGTCCTTATACAGATGATTCGGCATGAAATTGACATCCTTAGCCTTGTACAACTCCAGAACATCTTTCGAGTAATTAAACGAAGCTAAACCTAGCCAGAAAAGCATAGGACCATTGTATCACCTCTGAAGTGGAAGAAAAGATTGTACTCGAAAAAAATGCAACAGACAAAAATTCCAAAAATTCATTTCAAGTTGAAAATTTTTGAAACTCTCAGGAATGTGTGTTCAACTATGTTTTTGCAAAGCTGGTTTATTCAACCTCCTCACCCGGGCTAAATGTCCGCACCTTGTACCTAACGCTACCCATCAAATCCTGTGCATCACTTGCACCATCTTTCTTACACACTTTCATCCACTCTTTCTCCAAATCATTGTCGTTTTTGAAGACCTTCCCTGTTTTTCGGAGCTTGCCCTTCACAATCTCCAAGAACTTTTCTATTGGTCGCAGTTCTGGTGAGTTTGGTGGATTTGCCTCCTTCCGCACAAAAACAACATCGTTGGTTTCTTACCACTCCATCACCGGTTTCGCGTAACGGCACGATACCAAATCCGGTCAAAACAGAGTGTCGTCTTTGTGAGAACGTTGGAAGGGCAGCAGGTACTTCTGGAAGCATACTTCTTTATATACTTGGCCGTTGATGGTGCCGGTAGTTATGCACGGCTTATTGAATTTTCCGCACACACAGATCGCCTGTCACACCAAGTACTTCTTGGCAAATTTGACGACCTTCTTCTTGCGCAACTTCTCCGGAACATCCAGGCGGGACTTGTCGACGAAAAGCTCCAGGTCGACGATCTGCTTGGCGTCCGCTTTAATGAACGTCTCGTCGTCCAGTACGATGCATTTCGGCTGCACCAACAACTCGCGGGACCTTCCTTGCGTTCTGTCGTCTTCGCTTTTCTTCCGCTGCCAGCTCGCCACTGGGTTGTCTTTGAATGATTTTACCACACGAACACGGTCGTATTGTCGATTTCCAACTATTTTGCGATCCACCTGTGGGACTGGCCTGGATTTTCCAAGACCGTGCCCATAATCATTTGTCGAAGTACTTCTTGCTTTTAAGCCATCTCGATAACCACTTGACAGATTGTGACGATTTTTCACATGTAAACATTACACTCTAAACTAGTCCTACCCAAAATTTCATCATTTTTTTTTCCCATGCTATAAAAAGTTGTACACAAAAGAAAGAGATTCATTTTTTTCGAGTACAATCTTTAGACGCTTTTGGAGGGATTCCTTTAGGTATAACTGCCCATAAGCCGTCCCGGTTGTCACGGAGGGGGTTCTCCGCATTCCACACGAGCAACTTGCTTGCCAAATCAAGTATTTTTTGGCAAACCTTGACATCTTCTGCTTCCCAACGTCCTCAGGAACATCGAACTTATGATGAGCAGTGTAGAACAGGAGCCCTCAATCTTGTCAAATTCAGCAGTCCCTTTATGTGAATAAGATAACGCAGAAACTTTTATGTTTCTTTCTATCTGTGTAATCCTTTTTTGATCAAGCAAGATATAAAGGGGTCCGTTGATTTTGCACATACACAGAAAAAAATAATTAATTTTAACAAGTGCGTAAAATTTCACCTCGTTTATTTCCAAGCCAAAGGAGGCGTAAACAACGAAATTGTTTGCAACCTTTCATGCACCATACAACAATATTTGCAATCTTTCTTACAATGGGCAAGATTCAGGCGTTATCTGGCTTTAATTTAAATGAAATATCCCATTACTTTCTACAAAATCTTGCATTCCCTTTATGTGCATTAAATAACGCCAAAAATTTAATGTTGCTATTTATCTGCACAGAAAAAAATAATTAATTTGAAAAATCGCGTAAAATTTCCCCTCGTTTAATTCCAAACCAAAGGAGGCGTAAACAACGAAATTGTTTGCAATTTTTCATGCGCCATACAACAATTTTTGCAATCTTTCATGCAACAGGCTAGATTCAGGCGTTATCTGGCTGAAGTTTACATGAAATATCCCATTATTTTCTGCCAAATCTAGGATTCCCTTTATGTGCATTAGATAACGCAGAAAATTCAATGTTTCTTTTTATCTGTGTGCGTACTTCTAGTTTCATAAGTTCTCGTTCACAACAACTTAACAAATTTCTCCTTCACGTATGCTGAGTTTACAAATTAGTTTAACATTTTCCAACCAAACTGTACTAAACACAAGATAACAACACACAGATAAAAACGCAACATTGAATTTCCTGCTTTATCTAATGCACATAAAGGGAATGCTACACACTACCATATTGTCATGTAAATTTCTGTCCCCTGAGACCGACACATGCAAGCGTCCTTTCGCACATAGGAATGAGTTGAAAGAGATGAGAAAATAAATTCAATCAAACACATCTTTCGTCGAATTGCGTGTGTCTCAGTTTCAAGAGACATAATTTTACACGAAATCTTTCTTTACGTTCCCCGACTTTTTACAAACATGAATTACGTCTCGTGTAAAATTCATAATTTCTAAATGTGTATATTTGGCATAAAATAATGGGATATTTCATGTAAATTTAAGCCAGATAACACCTGAATCAAGCTCGTACTATGAAAGATTACTAACATTGTTGTATGGCGCATGAAAGATTACAAACTATATCGTTGTTTACGCCTCCTTTGGCCTGTAGTTAAACGAGGGGAAATTTTACGCGCCTGATAAAATTAAATATATTTTTCTGTGCAGTATTGGACAAATCTAATACGTCTTAATATACATCAAGTGCTTTGGATATTAAAAACGATTTAAGTCACTGTAGTTAACGGTTGAGAGATCTAACATGATTTCTGGAGGAGTCAGATGACAACTGACAGCACACCAACAGAGCATTCTTGACCATTGTGCGTCGATCACAACAGTTGCAACTTATATTTCTTAATGCTCTTCATATCAAAACAGTTGATACATGGTTCAATTTAACTCATGCCCTAGTTAAAATGATTTATATTTGACTTTTAACCCTCCACGAAGTATAAATTGCAAATTTTTTTTAATGAAGTTGTCTCCATTCTATTCGGTCCACGGCTTTACCTCGCCAACCTCGCTGTCGATCGATCCACCTTGCTCGTTGAGCGCCTTTGCTTCTTGTGTCCGTTGGTTCGTTTTCGAGAATTATGTTATCTGGGCTGTCGTCCGACATTCTTACGACATGCCCAGCCCGTCGTAGTCGACAATTTCCTGCCGCTTACTGTTCCATGAAATCCGGTTGTAGAATTCCGAGTATCTGCCTCTCCTTCCCAATCCGCGTCCGTGTATCCCGTCTGTTGTGAATTGCCTTCTTGCAAATATTCCAAGCGATTTCCGAAGGTTCCCTTTAGGTATCACATGATCCGCTTCATCACTTCCCAGTGTCTACGACCAGGGTTGCTGCTGAACTGACACACCAAATTCACAGCAAACGCGATGTCCGGCCTTGTGGCTTACGCGATGTATGTCAAGGAACCCACAGGTTTCTTAAATATGACGGATTGGACATATCGATTTGTCGAGCTTCGTGTTTGCATCTCCTCGAGTGATGACACAGGATTGTAGTTTGCCAAATTAAAATGATGTTGCTGATACAGCCAGAGCTTGCCTTTCGAGCTGTCATGGGGGATTCAGAGTCACAAACAATATTTTGTCTCACCGAGATCCTTCATCTTGAAGCAATTGTTGAGAAAAACCTTCAACTCCTTTTTCTTTTCTCAAACGTTGGGGAATAGAAGGAAACCGTCTACGTAGATGGTTAGAAATAGCACTTTATCTCCTTCGATCTTGAAGTTGAGGCATGGATCGAATAACAAACGCTCCAGGCAAAATTGCTTCAGTGCTTCGTCTAGTTGGAGATTCCAAACCCGGCTTGATTGCTTCAAACCGTAAAGCGCCCTCATCTTCGTTGTATCCTGGATGAAGCGTTCAGGTTGCTCCATGTAAATGAATTCGTATGTTAGCTTCCCTTGTAGGAAAGCGGTTAGAGCGTCCATTTGATCCGCGTCCAAATTATGTTGAGCCGCCAGGGACATCAGGTATCGGATCGTATTGAATAGCATAAAGGCTGAATAAAACTAAATTGGTACGCCCCTCGCCCGCCGCTAGGATGCCTCTATAGACTGTTCCAGAAAGTATAAGCACACTTTCAAAATATAAAAAAGTCATGTTTTTTTTAGTTTTAATAATTTTATTTGGCAAATAATATTTGTATTTGTGTTTTATATTATATTTTTCTCTAGTTTAATCAAAATATTTAATCATAGCCAGGACTCCTAACTTTTCCTCGAACATGACCCATTAGCTTCTGCACAGTGGTACTTCCCACCATTTTGGCCACTTTTGGTCAATCTTTTTTAAATTTTTGGATGTCATCCGCTGGTTTTATGAATTTTCGAAGCTTTGCTTTAGTTAAAGCCCAAAAAGTCTCGAATGGCCGTGCCTCCGGGCAGTTCGGCGGATTCGTGTCTTTCGGCACGAAACATACATTTTGACTTTTGTACCATTCTAAAGTGTCCTTTGCGTAATGACATGACGCCAAGTCAGGCCAAAACACTACTTGACCTTCGTGCTGCCGGATCATCGGCAATAATCGCTTCTGGAGACATTCCTTAACGTATTTCTGAGTGTTCATCATCTCCGTTGTGATGTACGGACTAGATGTTTTACCACACTCGCATATTGCCTGCCAAACCATAACCTTCTTACCGAATTTTTCGGTAAAAATTGCCTTTTCCGTTTCGGGGATGTCTTTGTCTTCGCTTACAGTATAGAATTGTGGTCCGGGAAGCGTTTTGTAATCTAGTTTCACATACGTTTCATCGTCCATTATTATACACCCAGAATTTCTACACAATAACGAATCGTAGAGTTTGCGGGCCCGTGGTTTCACGGACGTGGCCTGTTTTGGGTTCCTTTTGGGTTTTTTCTGCTTCCGGTATGTTTTTAGCCCAAGTCTTTCTTTGGCACGCATGACGTTACTCGACGAGGTCCCTAGTTTTTTCGCAACATCCCGAACGGAAGTCGCTGGTTTTCGCTTGTAGGCATCCCTGACCTTTTTATCGATATCCGGACTAACAGGACCGGATTTCCGACCACTCTTCGGCGCATCTTCAAACGTACACTGTTCTCTATATTTTCGAATCGCAGATCGTACCGCTCCGACGCTTACACCCTCTTTCTTGGCCAATTTTCTCAAGGAGAGTCCGCTCATCGTGCACCATTTGTGCACGATTCTTTTTCGTTGTTCCGGAGTAAGACCGCGCATTTTGATAGGTAACACAAAACTGAGCACTTTTTTGATTCTATGTCATTCTGAAATGTGCAAACAAAAGGACGCAGCCAAAACATGTTGAAATATTTCATTATATTCAAAGTGACCGTTAAAATAAGGTGTGCTTATACTTTCTGGAACAGTCCTTACACTGTGCGGATGCGAAAACTGCTTTACCACGTAATATCTATGTAGCTTCTTCGATTTGTGCCAAATAAAAACTCAAATTGATGATGCAAATCGGCCAACGTGATAATTTTTGCATTTTAGTACTCTTCACGTAGATAAACTAGCTGGATTTAAGACTCCCTTGTGTAACGCAATTCATCCAGTTTCGGGTTTTTTTTTTATTAAAAAAAAAACCGTTGATGAGAAACCTTCCCTATAGGACTTTCATAAAAAAAACTAGTTTATTTGTGGCAAGTGTTTTTTTTTTTTCAATATAAACAATATCAATATAAAGTTTATTATCGAGAGAGTAAACATTTTTCACGGGGTGTAAATGTGAACTACCCAGCGCGATGTTCACTTTACTCATATTGGCCTGCAACCATTGAGGTGGGTGAAAAGGGTGAAAACAACTCAAATTTGGGTAGATTTATGGTTCCGTGTAAAGAGCATCGGAGTGAAATTGGCTTCGATGAGGATGGTGACCGACACAAAATGTCAAAATTTAACAACAAAGCATCCTCCAAGTCAGCTCGATCTTCTCTGCACAGACAAACAGATATGATTTTAGTGGTTGAATTAAAAATCAGTAGATTGACGATAGGCCACGGCGGCGCTCATGTCCGTATTTGACATGTGGGCTCGCTTGTCGAACGACGGCGTTTTTTATTGTTGTCTGTGTTATTTCAAGCAACTGCTGCATTCGGTTGTCTAAGAGTGATAGGTTCTTTTCTGCATTAAAAAAAATCAAAAATTTTAACGTCTGTTGTCTGTGATTTTTTTCATCAAATGCTGTGTCTGGTTGTCTAAGGTTGTCACTGGTTTTGTTTTCTGCATCTGATAGTAAAAAAGAATTGAAGTGTCAAATATTTTATTTTTTTGTGAGAATTTCCCCGCGTGCTGCGTCTGGTTGGCTAGTCACCGGACAGACAAACAGGGCTATTATATATATGATAAGATAATAGGGTGGTTCAAAACATCTACCCTCTCAATCGATTTCAAATCCCGTCCAGATTATTCTCATTTGGTGGCCAACTGAACTTCTATGGAAATTGATATGGGAGAACCAATAATTTTGCTCTCATCTTCACTGCACTTAAGCATGATGACATTCGAAATTGTATAATGTTCAATTATTCTAGTTTTGTTCAATACCACCAAAACCAATTGATTTTCGTATATGCGAGAAAAATAAGTATTGTTTTCCCGTAGTAATTCTCATATAAAAGAACCAGTGTAGCTTGAGTTCGCAACCAAATAAGCTCGAAATTTTGGTCGAAGGTTCAAGACGTGATAAGGAATAGATTGAGTGGGCTGCAGCTGAGTCAACCATCAATGTGCAACTAGCGATTTGAAATTGGTTCACTGTTGTAGAACCCCTAGTTCCGAAATACACCTTGCAGTCTGCACCTTGCCATGCAGTCCTGCGCTTCTCAGTACCTTTTGGTACAAGTAGGTAAGATGTACCTATATTAATCTCACCACTTTGCAATTCATCCTACTTGAAAAAAAAAAACGATATACACGTGACAGGATCGATTAATAATGTTTGTTGTAGTTATTTAACGTAAGCAAACATTATTAGAAAACGAAACCGATCCTTCAACTGCCCAATTGTTTGATTCATCATATGATGAATATAGGAACAATGAGATTAATATGGGGGCAGTTTCCCTATCTTTGTTTTTATTTTGATTCGCTATGTTATTTTGACAGAATACTTGAGAGTGTTTTGGTGTGAGTTACGGTTTTAGGGGCGAATCATTAAGCTTGGGACCGAGCTTGGGACCGAGCTTGGGACCGGTGTGTTGGTACGTCCTGAGCCAAAACAAAAACTCGTTTTCTTTATGATAAAAACTTCAACTGTTGCGGCACGTAAGAAGCGTTAGCTAACCAATAGTTGTGTATGGAGGCTCCATACACA
Organism: Aedes koreicus; assembly: GCA_024533555.2. Classification (NCBI taxonomy): domain Eukaryota; kingdom Metazoa; phylum Arthropoda; class Insecta; order Diptera; family Culicidae; genus Aedes; species Aedes koreicus. The sequence goes on from JAHHFK020005882.1 coordinate 482,817, forward strand.
ACTATTGGTACACTAACGCTTCTAACGTATCGAAATTATTAAAGCGTTTACCAGAGTAGACAGGTGACAGGTGACTGCCTTTGCGCAAGTCAACCATCACAACCCCTTTTCCACCCTCACTGTACATGATGCTGCCTTGGTAACGGAAAATCCATACAGTGATCACGTTGCAATCAGCTGAAGATTCTGAAAATAAACATCCCTTCTATCATGTATCGACTATTGGCATTCTACTCCCGATCGTTCGGATACCGGCTTACAGTAAGCATGCGGGAGGCGCACAAATTCACGACAACATCAAGAAATGCAACGAGCCGTTCTCGCAGGGTGCGTTTCGTCCTTACCTTCGTTTTCGACATTCTGTTGCATGCTGGCGCTGGTCATAGATTACGACGCACGAGGTATGTCTTGAAAATTTGATTCAATTGCTCCTGACGGCAGTAGAGTAATGCTCGGTCGATCCTTCGTTGCCTGGCGACGGTGACGACGTGATGCAGAGACGAGGGTGTGTGAGTTCTATGATCAGGATCAGATGTTCTGCCGGCACAGTGCAGCAACTGCGGTGCGGTGATCGCAGTAAGCATTTGCTCTGTTTGTCAATTATTTTGCATTTAGCAATGCTGCAAATACAATGTCTACCGATTGAGGTAATTTTTAACTTTTATCGTTGAAACGTTGAATTGAAGTTTGTTGTCCTTACAGGTGCTTTGCAACATATTTGACAAATTAACTGGCAGAGAACGACGGCCGCTGCATCTGGTTTGCAGAAGTTGGTATGAAATATTGTCGATCAAACGTTTCATGAAGCGGCGTACGTTCAAAGTGGATCCCGTTAGTGTGAAACTGTTCGACAGTTGTGTAAAATTTCCGTGCATCAGCGTTCGCGATAATGAATCTATTCAAAGATCGGTGATCCGAAAACAATTTTTGAATTTGCTTCGAAGAGTGTTGCTTTGCGAGAAGGTCATCGGCCATGTAGAGGAACTGACTCTCAAGGTAGTTCAAACCGATCTTCTACAGGAGCTGTTTGGTGAGAGTAGCGGCGAAACGAGTAGATTTCCGAATTTGAATAGTTTGACCATTTGTTGTCTTGAGTTTTGTGATGTATCGCAGATTCGGAGGTGGAATATCTCAAGGAATCTAACGAGATTGCGTATCACCATTAGTAAACATGAGGATATGCAACTAGTTGCAAGCGTTGCACGGCAGCTCGAGGAGCTGTTTGTCAAGACCAACAAGCTGCGGCTGCTTCTTGAGTGTTGCGATATGGATCATTTTGAAAAATTACGAACGCTAAAACTTCAATCGGATTCGTTTTTCCCGGATCGGATTTCCAGTCCCAGTGAAATTGGAGGGAAATTCGCCCGAACCTTAGGTCAGTTGAAAAATCTTGGCATAGCATTTCGCCACAATGATTTTTTGCTCGGGTACGCTCCTATGCTTCGGCACTGCCAAAGGCTGCAATCGCTTTCGATTATAGGAGCTGATTTGTGCCTGGATGCGTGTAATGCAATTGCAAGCCTGCACGGTCTGAGGGTAAATATTCCAATTTGGAACAATGAGTTGATTTTAATCCATCGCCATTCTAGAAATTACAACTTCGGCTGCGAATCGAAAAGGACTTCAGTCTGAAACCATGGAATTTGCCGAATTTGGAAATTCTTCACACGTTTGTAGAGAACTTAGCCCCACTGGGAGACCATTTGCCATTGCTGAGCACGATAGGGATTTCGAATCACACCGTCAGAGAGGGACGATTCAGCGTTCGACCCTCCGAAAGAGCATACGTAAGTAGCACCGACTAGAACTTACCAACCACCGATCTCAAATGCGTTATCCAACAGTTGCAGCAATACTTCAACCACTTTGAATCCATCAAAAAGCTATTTCTGTACGATGTTTATCTCGAGGAAAATTTACTGTACCAGTTTCCGAACATGACAGCAGTTCAGGAAGTCATCTTGCGATGCGTTAGAACGGTAAGTAGCTTTCCATTCTAATCCTAACGAATCTTCACTCCTTTCTCTAAACAAATCAAATTCCTCAAAGACCTCACTCATCCTGGATACCATCTACGAGCGAGCGCCCCGGGTCTCCAAGGTCTACTTCTGGGACTGCTGCTTTCTGGTGAGCCCTCGGGCCAAAATTCCAACCTTTGCTGCACTGTGCCTTCTAATGCCACGGGCTTGCATTTCACATTCCAGTAGCAGGATCATTGCCGTGAATTACGATCAGATTCTCTCCTGATGATCCCATCGTCTTTCGGCTCACTTTTTGTTATATTTTTAGTAATATATTTACCTAATACTGCCGACGATCGATTCGCCGTACATGAACGAGCGAATGGAGAAAAAAACCAGAAACATCTTTGTACAGTTATTCGTCCAGATCCGAAAGCCTTCCAACTGCTACTGTTCGGTCCGAGCTGAAAATTACTGATCATGGCATATTGATTAGTGGGCCGTCGGTGGAAGAGTGGGAAAAAAGAAAACGCTAGCCGCTGGAATTATCGAAAAATTAGAAAATCAATCAGGACCTGAAAGGCGTTTTGCTTTTGATTGAAGCTAATTTAAATATTTATTAGGTGCGCCGCCAAAAGGGCCAGCATACTGACACAAAAGCGGAATGAGACCAGTGATGTCATGTTAGTATCGAAAACATATTCCCAGTTGAAACATGACTGAAGGTAGTTCCTGGCAACACTTTTCATGCTATCTGCCAACACATCAGAAATGGCCGTAAAAAGTGTCCGAAACCTGCCTTATTCCATCTACAGTAGTTTAGCAAAAAATATCAACTTCAAAGCTTCCAAGTTACGCACGCTATGCCAGCAACATCTCTTCTGCTGACGTAGATGCCCTGGTCGATATGCATAAATCATTTTGGGGTAGAGCCTTCTTTTCTCCAAACCTCTCCATCACACTCGCACATTATCCATCGAGACGGACACTGAAATTAATATCAACCGAAAAAAAAAAAAACCATCAAGCTTAGATCGATTTCGGCTGACGAGGAAGACGACGACGTTGGAGAATGCAAATTGAAGAAGCTTTTGATTAGAAGAGAATGGTTATGCCCTTCGCATGAGTTTCTGAAACAACAACCACCAGGCACAGACATACAAGTCTCACTTCGCCGTACACGAACGAGAGAATGGAGAAAAAAAAACCAGAAACATCTTTGTACAGTTATTCGTCCAGATCCGAAAGCCTTCCAACTGCTACTGTTCGGTCCGAGCTGAAAATTACTGATCATGGCATATTGATTAGTGGGCCGTCGGTGGAAGAGTGGGAAAAAAGAAAACGCTAGCCGCTGGAATTATCGAAAAATTAGAAAATCAATCAGGACCTGAAAGGCGTTTTGCTTTTGATTGAAGCTAATTTAAATATTTATTAGGTGCGCCGCCAAAAGGGCCAGCATACTGACACAAAAGCGGAATGAGACCAGTGATGTCATGTTAGTATCGAAAACATATTCCCAGTTGAAACATGACTGAAGGTAGTTCCTGGCAACACTTTTCATGCTATCTGCCAACACATCAGAAATGGCCGTAAAAAGTGTCCGAAACCTGCCTTATTCCATCTACAGTAGTTTAGCAAAAAATATCAACTTCAAAGCTTCCAAGTTACGCACGCTATGCCAGCAACATCTCTTCTGCTGACGTAGATGCCCTGGTCGATATGCATAAATCATTTTGGGGTAGAGCCTTCTTTTCTCCAAACCTCTCCATCACACTCGCACATTATCCATCGAGACGGACACTGAAATTAATATCAACCGAAAAAAAAAACCATCAAGCTTAGATCGATTTCGGCTGACGAGGAAGACGACGACGTTGGAGAATGCAAATTGAAGAAGCTTTTGATTAGAAGAGAATGGTTATGCCCTTCGCATGAGTTTCTGAAACAACAACCACCAGGCACAGACATACAAGTCTCACGTTTCGAACGACGAGTTGTCCAGCGTTTTGTAAATTATTTTGATAAATATGTCAGCTCGGGCCGAACCGATAATGGCCATACCAACGGAGTGAAGAAGGAACGGAACAGTGGTCAAGTGCTCGAGCATAACAACTTCCTGCGTCTGGTGAGATGCGCTAAGATTGATGCGTTGTAACTCCACGAAGAAGGGGGTTGTGTCCCTTCATCTGCGTCATCATCATCATCATCATCATTATTATCGTTGGTTGGTTCAAGATCATGTCCACAAGAAGAAAAACAAAATCAAAATGACCCATTGGGAAGCTCTGCTCGGTTAAATGCTGCGACAACGTGTATCACGGTAGCGATTTCAAATTAACACTGAAGTGAGTGTAGGTATGTGTAGTGCCCTTACAATTCACCAGTCATTGAACGTCTTAAGGGCATTTTTTTTTTACAGAGCTGCTGCACAGTGAGACATTGTTATTAACCAATGGTTGTGATGGTTAAATATTTCTTGGATTAGTATATTTTTTTTTTTCTCATTGATTTAATCTGATGAAAATTGTGTATTGTTTGAAATTTGTTGATAATTTTTGAATTTAAACCTAGGGGCAAGACACTGAGAAATCCTGGGTAACTCTGAGCAAATATGAGCATCTCTTATTCACTGGATTCATATTGTGATATTGACCGTTCCTACCCTGTGTAAAGCTTGGTTTTGACAGTGAAATTTCATAATCAAAACAAGAAAGTTCTGTCGTGAATGTTTACCGTAACGTTGGGGTAATCATCACCCTATTTTGGGAGCTATTCTGACGAACCCACGGAGTTTAGGTTCTCTGTGGGTGATGTCAGAATATTCCAAACTACCGTTGAAGCTGTCAAGCAGTATGACATTAAAATATTGCTTCTCCAAAAAATGCAAATCCGGGTAAAGATTGGGGCAGATAGATGTTGTACAGGAAATCGGTTTTGATCATTCCCTTGAGCAGGAGGCAAAGGCTATCAGCGTAAGCACAGGGCGCTAAAAATGAATGTATCACCAACTGAAAATCAATGGAATTACTGCTTGTCGGATGAGATTCTGTTTCTAATATAAATATTAGCTTTTCGTACTCCATTGACCATTAAATACATGTTCAATAGGTTATTTTACATTTGATCTGCCGGGATACTTCTGTAGCTCAATCTGGAGAGACGTCTGCAATAGAAGATCAATTAAAGGTGTTTAAATCCCATTTCCAGAGCTTCCCACAGTCGAAGCCAACGTCGAATCGGTTGGGTCAATCAATATGTACAATGAGAATATGTTGCATTTATTTACTGCAAAACGGATCACCTCCAAAAAGAAACCAAGCCGGATCGACCAATCGCAAAACTGGAGCTTTCAATATTTGCTGTTGGTCGAACCGGATTGGTCTCTTTTTGGAGGTGATGCATTAGGCAGTTAATTAATTTTATCTGTTTCTCGCCTTCCTACAAGAAAAACAATCAAACAATATTGAACAATCTACTTGCCTATTCTTCCTCCCAATACTGCGACCTTTCTCGCCTGAAATGAGAGCTTCTTACGCTACGATAACAAATAATTTTCCCAGACAGTAAACATACTGCTGTTATTGGTTGCCAAGGTTGCCACCGTCACCACTGTCACATTCATGCCAGTGCTGCCAGAATATTTTAAATTGAGTTATAAATTATACAAATTGATGGAAGCTGATGCACTCTAAACAAACGTGAGTTTTTTTTTATCAAATATGAGTGAAGTTGTTTTTCTTCGTGTTCGCACAAATTTTTTTAGCATTCCCACCAGTCTTTATCTTGGGGGGATAAGAACATCATAGAGTGAGCAAATTGGATGAATCTTGAGTAACTTTGAAGAATAAAGTTACTCACAAGAAAGCTGTCTTGCCCCTTGATTCAAACTTTGATCAAAACAACGTGCAGTAAAACCTGACTTTTTGAACATACACCCCCCCCCCCCCCCCCCTTCCACCTTTAAATACAATGCCTGTCAATGGTTTATTAAACAAGACTATTAGCATTTGAGAAGTTTTTTCGAAAAAATGAATGTATATGTCGAACCATAGGGTTGTTTGTTTTGTAATGTGCTCAAACAAAAATAAAAAACCAAATCAAGTCTACGATTTCTCACTATAAAAATTAATAAATATATAAAAAAAATGTTATCAATCTATAAACGAATTTCACGCAAACTCGTCTTCGTGGTTGGCAGCACCCTGTCAGAATACAATGAAACTCAGTGGGTGTATAGACTATGATGGTTGGTTGGGTGGAGAGAAGGTGGTGAGAGGAAGCAGGTAGGGCCCCCTATGTCTTTGCTGGCAACTTTACATACTTTGTTTTGTTTTCAAAATTTAGCTAGACTACCATTTGAAAAGGGCTTAAGGTTTTTGATCGATTTTTTTTAAATCAACATAACTAAAAAAGGACAAGACTTACAAAAAAGTGATATACAGGTGCCTTTAAGAAAATTGTCTGAACTTTTATGAAATTTTTTGTAACATCGAATCCACTCTAAAAAAATATTTTAAAATTTAAAGTTAATTTGCCAAAAATTGCTATTTTTGAAATGGACGAAATTTTTTCTTAATTAAGGCAATATAATTGTCTATCTTTGCCGTAAATCGCGAGATGGGCACTTTTAAAAAAGAATATAATAAAAAAGTTTTACTAACAACAACTTTTTCATTTCCTATTTTTACCGTGTATCTACTCGTCTAGTTATGGTCTTCAACACCCTTATAGAATCCAAAAAAATTTAGTAGTCATAAAAAATTTAAGCAGTCATAAACAATCATCTAGACTAACATTTGAAGAGGGTCAAAAACCTTCAGTTTCCCTTTATATCAGTAAAACAGAACCAAAAATGTACGTTAGAGTAAAATTAAGGCCTGTACTCGAAAAAAAATGCACCATTTTTATCCGTGTGTAACTTTTTGGTCCAGAAAATCCGACTGCGACCGTGAGATGGATCGGAAGACAACTGGGAATCACCCGGCGGAATCACCGGCGGGATCAACAAAACACGGCGGCCAAATCCCGCGCAAGGAAGCTTTATCGAGAGTGGTTAACAAAACCGATGTGTGTGGCTATGGATGACGAAACCTGCACCAAACGCAAGACGGCAGACGCAAAGCAGATACCGGGGCTGGAGTTCTACGTTGCCAAATCACGGTTTGATGTTCCGGAAGACATAAGGAAGAAGAAAAAGGACAAATTCGCCAAAAAATACTTGCTCTGGCAGACCATATGCCAATGTGGTAAACTGAGTAAACCGTACATCACAACGGGTACCATCAACAGCGAAATTTACCGCACCGAGTGCCTCCAGAAGCGTCTGTTGCCCTTCCTGCGGTCCCACGGAGGCAAGACATTATTTTGGCCGGACCTGGCATCATGCCATTACGCGCGATCGACGTTGGATTGGTACAGAGACAATAACGTTGATTTTGGACCAAAAACCGCCAACCCCTCAAACTCACCAGAGATTCGTCCGGTGGAAAGATTTTGAGCCATAATGAAGGCCAAAGTTCAAAAATCGTCCAGGGTATTTAAGAACGAGCTGGAGTTGAAGAAAGAATAAATGAAAGTGACCAAAAAGGTCGGCTCCATGATTGCACAAAATGTAATGAGAAGTCTTAAGAGAAAGGTGTCGGCTTTCAGCAAAGGAAAGAAAATTAAATAAAGTGACTATGCCAAAACTTAATCCATATGTTAAAGTTTATTCACTGAAAGTTTCAAGAAGATCCGACTTAAAATAATTTTTTGGCGAACAGTTTTGTCTGGTGCATTTTTTTCGAGTACAGGCCTTAATGCATAACTGCTTGTTCGGAATTTTTAAATTTTAGGGGCGATTCAGATATGGCGTCGTAAATCTTGAGAGGGGGAGGGAGGAAGGAAGGTCAGGACTTGTTGCAGTACGTGTAAAAAGTATGGGAAAAGTTGTGATAGAGGGGGGGATGATAAATCTAACCGACCGCACCCCCCCCCCCCCCCCCCCCATCTTCAAATCTTATTGTTTTGAGGATGGCACGTATTTAGCAGTATCGTACAAATTTTGTTATAATCTGATAGATCTCACCGGAAATTGTTGCTGATGTACAGTCTTCATTTGGACGGCTTCCCTGTGATAGTAAAGGATGCATTTATGTCTCTAAAGAAGTAGCACTCCGTTATTCAGCAAATATTTTCACATCATCCTTTTCGAATGGAAAAGCCCAAATACAATTAGTAATTCGCGCATAATGAAAACCACAGGTATAAAAGCACATCCGAGAATTAATTTAACTTGAAAATCACAATCATTGTGCAACGAAATAAAAAAAACTTCACAGCTCTCCATCTATAGACCACGTGATGAGTGCATCTGAAATTATATTTCCATCACATGCAAATCACATACGCATATGAAAATTCTAATTTGATAAGACTTGATGCATATCCGTTTAAAGACGATTCAAATATGACGTTAAATGAATTTTCGAAATACTGTTTATGTCAATGCAAACTCGATAGATCGCAGCAAGCCGTGCTTGGAAACTGACGTGTTTTGTCTTTTCCGCGAAAAATAATATCAAAAATATATTCGTTATTCAACCTAAACGAACAGTGAAATCATAAGATTTCCACGTGTTTTGTGTAGGATGTAGTGAATATAATCGTTTCCTTCCCGAAATTGGTGATGGCCGGTAGTTTTTCCCCGTTTTTTTTTTTTTTTTTTTTTTTGTGCTTCGCCCCCACACCCGGAAGAAGAGTTAATATCAGCTTAGTTGTGTTTTTGTGTTAGTGCTGTTAGTATTGCGCGGCGCGGGCATAAATGATTAAATTAGAGTATTTTTCCGCTTTGTCGCGAGTGAATTGATGATTATAAGCAGTTTGGAAGTCAAAATTGAGTCGCCTCATAGCGGGGGATTTTGATTATTGACAGAGTGTTTAGAGTGAAAAAAGAAAACCAGTGCAATGTAGAAAGCAGCCATTTGCTGGTCAGAAGCAAAGAACGAAGCTAACACGCATGCGCGCGTGGATGGCTGGCATATCATTTCAGATACACTCACCACGTGACGTACCGATGGAGAGCCGTGAAGTTTTTTTTTCTTCCGTTGCACAATGATTGTGATTTTCAAGTTAAATTTCTTCTCGGAAGTACTTTTTTTACCTGTGATTTTAATTGTATTGCATTTTTGCGCGAAGTACTATTTGTATTCGGACTGTTCCATTCGAGAAGGATGATGTTAAAATATGTGCCGAATAGTAGAGTGCTACTTTTGCAGACACATAAATGCATCCTTTAGCATTACAGAGAAGCCGTCCAAATGAAGACTGTACATCAGCAACCATTTCCGGTGAGATCTATCTGATTTATAATCAAATTTGAAAGATACTGCTAAATACGTGCCATCCTCAAAACAATAAGATTTGATGATGGAAGTGTATGCACAGTACCTATATCCATTTGATGTTTGTACTGTGTTTATGCGGGGCTTGTTGTAACTGAAAGTGACCTCGGAATGGACGTGAGTAACCAGGCATTCTGAAATGGGTCACTGGAACCCAACAGAGCTATCACCTTCCAACTCCCGGGCTAAAAATGTTTTTCGAATCGACAACAGTTCGTTTAACTGCAAACATTTTTTTTCCATAAAAACACTGCCAGACAGTGGGCGTTGGATTGTATATACACACACACTGTTTATGTCAATGAAAACTCATAGGTTTTTGCTTGGTGTTTTATTTTATTTTTTTATTTTTTATATGTACATTTTCCCGTAAGTAATTAACATAGCTTCATATATTTAATTTATCTTTCTTATACAAAGTAAGTTTCTTTTGATTATCCTTTGAATCAGAAAACATTTCAGCTGAAATTTGATTTTCTGAAATAGGTACAAAGCAATGACATTTATTTGCTCCAGGTATTGTCTTTAAGTGGCTATATATTTCCTCAAGTCCTTCTGACATGCAGTATGCAGTATGCAATACTGTTCAGCTGATATGAACCAGAAATAAAGTTTGGCAATACTATTATTTGTCTGTTCAACTGCCCGGACATATAGTTCCCGAGGTGTTTTGATGGTGTTTCCATAGTCTTGAGCAAGGCTTGCTTTCTTTGCCATTAGCTTGAGAGTACCACCAATAGCATCACATGGACTTTTCCCATGAGACGTTGCAAGGAAGTGCCATTCTGCTTCGAATCCATACTTGGACTTGAAATTACATAAGCAGGAAAAGTTCTATTTGTTCTTATAATGGGCCGCTGCTCCATTTGACATGAAAATAATGTTTGAGCAATATATTGAATTTTGTTTAACGATCTAGTAATTTTAATATAAACAACTGAACTGCTATTGAGTCATGGGTCAATTCCTCAGATATTATGTTGAAGCTGTTGTTTTATAATGTATTGTCTTTCTTATAATACACTTCAAAAGGGTGTAGCATTATTCCAATGGTTACCTTGAGCTGCATTTTGAATGATAAAAGAATTTTTTTCTGAAAAGTCACAAATTACAATTATTTTACCCCCTTTTGGGGAATCTTTTTTATTTTGTAGAAAAGAAGGTTGTTCCTTATAAATGAAATCATGAGTTATACGCCTACCAAAGTTTTCAACGAAACACGGAACAAACTCGTCTACAGGCTTTATAATTGTTTCCAAATTACAACGATCAGTTGTTAGCCACTGCTGAAATACAACATCTTCTTTGTCATCCTATTCTAATACTGATATTAGAAAAAATATGAATCCGAAATTGAAATAAGTGTAGATAATATGACTAATATTACAGTCACTATAAATCAACGGATGATTGTTTAGTCGCATATGGGTATGGTGCAAAAACCAAAAACGTGATTCATTTAGCAGTATATAATATAGAAGAAACAAGTTCTAGAGTTGCGGGAAATTTTGTTTGATGGCGAAAGATCCAAAACAAATTGAGTTGTTTACAGCGTATCATGCTCCAAATCAAATGCACATTTGATTTTATGGTTAATATTTGCATGATAAAAGCCGAAAATTAATGCGCCTCGGATATTATGTAAGTTTAAAACAACCAAAACCAAACTAAAATAAATATATTCAGATAATTTCCCATCAACATGAGAGGCTCTAGGTGTGGACAGTAATTTATTGCTAGAACAAAGAAGATAATTGAAGAGAGAGCATTGATAGTTCCGTATCGAGTAACGGCAGGTTATGAAAATTAAAATATACAAGTTGAAAACGAGCGGAGGGCATATGAAGGTAGTATACAATTGGGCGCATAGTCTTTTACCAAGCTACCCCAGATGCGGCTAGGCAAGCGGGAGGATACCCCCTTGACTGGAAAAAGAGTATGCGATCGTTGAAACATAATCCTTCTACGGCTGCTGCCGCATCCCATATCAAACGAACTTTGTTCGGTTTCTTGGGATTTTGAACTACCCCAAGTGGCAAGTACCAAGTTTTTCCCTGCTGTACAGAATCCAGTTCAGACTTCTTTGCCCGATGTGCGTAGCCTTTAGTTATGTAACTTTGAACTAATTCCTTGACCTTAGCGTACAAGTGTGGGTTGCGTAGCAAACGCTTTTCTAAGCATATTAAACGGCGTAGTGCAAGGAGATGGGTGTCGGATAGATTGTGTTTCTTATTTTTCCATAACAGTCCGACTTCAAATCCCGTCGGAACACGAACGGTTGTGTAACACAACTTGTGTTATTCAGTATTTGAATGACTTTCTTGTTGTCTTCTGATTCTGGTTTCACGGTGATGTAAGAATCTTCGATGTTAAAAAACTGCCGCATCAGATCGTGTAACTTTGCATTGTCCGGAACTTGATTCTGCTGTACTGAGTGAAAATGCAACTGTTCCATACATTCCGGTTCCGAATGCCGACCATACACACTACCAAAAATGTCATGTTAATTTCTGTCCCCAGAGACCGACACTTGCAAGCGTCCTTTAGTACGTAAGAATGAGTTGAAAGAGATGAGAAAATAAATTCAATCAAACACATCTTTCGTCGAATTGCGTATGTGTCAGTTTCATTAGACATAATTTTACACGAAATCTTTGTTTACGTTCCCCGACTTTTTACAAACATGAATTACGTCTCGTGTAAAATTCATAATTTCTAAGTGTGTAGATACACCAGCCAAGCCTGGTTTTAGTTCCTATGAGACTTCCGAAGCCGCCCTCTCTTATCTTCAACGCACTGATGAGTTTCACGTTATCGACCCCAATGATCAATTTCGGTCTGACATTAGAGAAGCTTCTTATGCGCAAGTCCTTGAGATACGGATGTACTTTGCAGATGTCCACATAATTCAACGTCTGACCTGATTTGTCGGCACGTATGAAATGATCATGTTAGAAACCGACAAATCAGGTCCAGGTGATGAGTTTGTTGTCACTAGCCCCGACGATGAAACAGGTACTAGCATGAACGACGTAGACTCTCTTTTCGAATCAGCTGTAACGCAACGAAGAACGTTGGATCCTATTGGAACATCTTTAGGGGTGCTCGTTGCCGAGGATTCAGGTAGTACTTGTACCGAAATGTTTGGTTCTTCTATCTGCTCTTCAGTAGTAGCTGTAAGCGATTGAGCGGTTGAGCGGTTGCTCTATCCTTAGAGATGACCAGCGACTGTGTGGTAGCCCTTTCGTTGCTCGGCAAAGACCGTTCTGAGTATCTTCTGGACGACGTGGCAGCATTACTGTTTGCTCCTTCAGTCTGACCTTGTCCCGAACTTTTCGTTGACTTATTTCACTCCTCTTGCTGGCTTTATCATCATCACTCTCAAGGTCCGCTTGAAGTAACTCGAACTTTTCCCTCATCAGCATTTCCTCTTATTCGAGACGCATCTTCCGAAATTTTTCTTTCTCGTCGATTCTCCTTATCCGGATTCGATTTTCCTCCTCTAGCATTTTCATCCGTAGAGCCAACTGAACCGACCTTCGACTACTGCGAGATCCTTGACTGGATCTTTTGGACACGATCGAGATCAACTCATCCTTTTCCATGCAATGTTGACATACGGATCTGCGATCAGGGTTAGCTATCGAATTGTTCACCCCTGCGCAACTGAAGTGCACGTACTGATCACAACGATCGCATTGCACTAAATCATCGTCCGAATCCGGCCGATCACATAAAATACAGTGCTTCGTGGGTACTTCTTCTGGAATCTGGGTAACTTCCGGTGAAGAATCCTGAGTTTCATCCATCGTATTCCGAAAAATCACTCTTTTCAGCTATCGAAATAGACGAAATCTTTGAAGAATGTTGTGATTTATTTGAGGTGGAACCAAACACCGAAATTCTGCTAGCTGATACTTACAACTTCAAAGCTACGAATATATTTTGGTTTAAGTATTTAGAAATTCCATGCATAATTTACTTACATTTCGGTATTAGAACAATAAATTATGATTCCACTGCAGTACAATAGTGAATCTAGGTTAAAAATCTAATTAGAACAAGTTACGTAAATCAGTTCAAATATTACTTACGAATCTAGTACAATTTAATAACTATCCGAAACACTAGCACTAAAGTACAGTATTTAATATTAGAGAAAATAATTTAGATAGAGGTATTCCACTTTTAATTGCTAAGTAGGTTTTAGAAAGGCTTTCCGATACAAAAATGTGGGTTTCTGTTTGTTTACATGGTTGACTTTTTCTCCAATCACAGTGCTGTCATTCAGCCATGTCGAGGGATTGCCCGGTCGCACAATCGCCCTGTAACTGCCAAGTGGTTGTCGCAACAGTTAGCAATGGAGGAGTACCAGTTGACGTTTCCGCCGAATTTCTGTCATTTCACAACGACGAAAGAGGAACTCATTACGAGTGTTTTCCCAAACATCGTGCAGCATTATGAGAACCACGATTAGTTGAGTGCACGTGCGATTTCAGCTGGATTTCGGTGATTTGAAGTTCGTAATCTGTTATCGATCGCAAATGAACGATAAACAAAAAAATCAGGTGACAAATAACACAAGTTACTTAAAAAAAAAAATTATATCATAAATACTCGGAATCATAGAATCGATTAAAGCGTAACAAGGTTCGCCGGGTCAGCTAGTTTCTTGTATTTTAATATGGCGATTGGAAAAAATCACAGTTTTGCCAAAAAGCCAATTTATCTTCGCAATGACTACATAACAACTATTTGGTCATTTGGTGACTTCCCTCAATGCCAATTTGCCGTTTAATGCATTTACTGGAGGCAAAATGGTTTAAAAATGCTTTTTCAACTGACCATAATAAGATAATATGAATTAGTCCTATAACGGCATTTCAAAGCAGCATTTTACGACTTCATAAAGTCGAAATAAAATTTTTGATAGGAGTAAACGGAATTTAAAAAAAAAAAAAAGGTTTTAAGATCGTTGTAAACAAGCTGTGTAGGTTGTCATAAACCTGACTAAAATATGAAACCTGTTGGCACCTCTTGGTGCCATAATAAAACCAAACAGATTTTTAGTAGCTTTTATCAAATCTTAATAAAACTGAATAATGCAGGATGGTTTTGGCATTGTTACTTGGGTACTGACCTTGTACAAATAAATTAAGTAAGAACAATAAGCGGCAGCAATGACATGCGTTAGGTGGCAGAAGTTAGCGTAGCAGCTCGATGACCGTAGATGAGTTGAATCCTGGAGAGTGTGAGCTGTTTAGTGGAATACCTGTAACTAGAAAATGAGAAGAATGATTAGTAATTTCCATTTAATTCCAACTACCTTTATTGCTCATCATGACAGATACGCGTATTTCGTCTACAATGTGCAGACTTCTTCAGTGTCGAGTACTAATACTCGAGTATTAGTACACGATAGGAATATTCCACGGTTCCAACGTGCTGCGTCAGTGGTGGTTTGGGGAGGAATTTGCAATCGAGGCAAATTACCACTGGTTTTCATCGAAAAAGGCGTTAAAGTGAATGCCATATATTATAAAACGGAAGTTTTGGAGAAAGTTGTCAAGCCATATGTACAAGGGGTGTTTGGAGATGATCACTATGTGTTTCAGTAGGACGGAGCGCCATCGCATACTGCAAATCTCGTTCAGGGCTGGTGCCGAGAAAATTTGACCGACTTTTTGGACAATAATGAATGGCCTCCCAGTTCAACAGATCTGAATCCCTTGGATTATTTCGTATGGTCATACATGCTGGCGAAAGTAAATGACCACAGGGCGTCTAATATGAACCGATTCAAACCCGTAATCAAACGAATTTGGGACGAAATGCCGATGGAAGTCGTGCGTGCCACCTGTGACGGTTTCGAAAAACGTCCGGAGCTGGTCAAGAAGGTTAAAGGCGGTGTTAGTCCAAAACATATGCTGTTGTTGATCAGTATTATATTGCAATATAATGGGTAAAGTTATCAATAAAATCTGGATTATCGATTTCAAATAAATAGTGTTTTATTTTGTATGAGAATATATTGGACACGGTGTAATTTTCAATGGCTGGATTGCGAGAAAATCTTCAGCCATTAGATATCAGACCGAAATAAGATGGCTGGCGCAAAACGTGGTCGAAATTGATGAATGGTTCAAAGAATAGGAGACCACAGCAAGGACGATAGCAATGGCGGCTTCCAGAAGCTATCCTGGTCACGGCACCATATGTACCATCTAGCAATGTCCAGGCCCTACATTGTGTTTTTATGTCCTCTTCCATTTCGTTATTTTAACAAACACACGTTTTTCAAACGGTTTAGATTTTGAACTTATTCAGAACCAAGCAAACTACAAATCTGTGATAAGGAAACGAATCTGCTGGCAGCTTGTCAGTTATAGGATTCGATTAACTTAAACTAACTGCATTACAGCATTGGGCGGCACATTTTCAAATGTGAATGTGGGTTGCAGTACTCTTAAGTTAACATGCTGAGCTGATTTTTTTTTTAAGTCAACATCAAAAGTTGTCAATGTTACCCGTTTTACGGTACAAATTTTCTATCATAGTTAATATAGCTCTCATTGTCCATTGAAACATAAGAAAACAATCTAAAAACTTCCCATAAATCCCATAGAACATACGAGGGCGAGATGTCTCACTTCGATAGCAATCGTCCCCCCTTCAATAGCGTACCCATCCAAAGCCATGCCCATGGGAAATCCCAGCGCCGATAATGCGCTCGTAAAGTACTTCTCGCACCGCCCGTAATGACAATTTAGCTAAATTGTAGATAAATAGATCCTAATGAAGACATCCCCGAGTGCGCACGGGGTAAGAGTTTGTGGAAATTTATCGCTCCGCTAAGCGCTTACAACATAAAGAAGGGGAAGAAATATGGCGATGCCTTCTCCATAATCCCCATTGATTCCGCAACTCATTCGCTCGCAAACACCGACTTGGGATCAAGCGGCGGCAATCGAAAAGTGGTTAGAAGTAATAATAACATAACCTCAAATATATTGATCATCATAAATTCAATAAACAAACGCCACAATAAGCCGCCTGACATGAACCGATCGGCTCTGTGATGCAAGTGTGAAAGGCCTCCCTCTCCCCACCAACTGTCTGGGACGATCGAGAGGATTGGATCGGGAGAAAGAACCGGCGGTCGGTCGGTCGATCGGTTGGCCGGACGGAGTGAATAATGTCCAGGAATAGCGTAATAAATCTTCAAAGTGTGTTGTATAATAATACTTTTACACTCGAAGCCGCTCGGGCGGCGCGTTTGGATTTGGGCTCCGATCGCTCCGGTACTAGCCGAGGAGGACCCTCCAGTTGGCGTCACGGAACGAGCGGCGGTTGATTCTTCAGTCAGTACTGGGTGTTTTATTACTCATTGACCGAGATGGAACGCCAAATAGATCTCTCGATCCCCGGCGGCTTGGTGCCGATAAGTTTGCTCTCCTAGCTCGGTTTAGCAACGGCTCGAAGAAGAAGTGAAAATGATAGTTAAATTTAGTGGTCGATTGTAAATTACCCCCGCTTCAATGAAGAGACAAAGCAGAGCAATTGCCGACGACGACGAGGACGCCGAATGTTGAATGACAAATATCGCCATAAATCTTGCAAGAGTTGCTGCCGCTTGTGAGAAGGGAGATTTATCGTGCCTCCGAAGTAATTTTGCAAGTCGTTCTAAACAATTTAATTAGCTGCAAGACGAGGGCTTTGCCGTGCATTTCCTGCCAGGAGTGATCAAAATGTTTCCTTCGAATGAATGGATGTCGTTACCGTTCGTCGTCGCCGCCACATCGTAGGTCGTGTAAGGTCGTAAAATTTCCTCTTAAATGCGCTAAATTTCCATCAAATTTGGGCCACTTTTATGGCGGGACATCATTTGTCCCTTTGGCTCGTTTTGGCAAATATGTGTAATCAAAATTTGATGGCCTTCGACCGCATTTTCGCGAAAAGATTCTGTCGCCGCCGTCATCGGTGTCGCAATATCAAAAGTAAACCGGGTTCGTCGCTCGGTGGATTATTACTCCGGTTGGGTGGACCCTTCGACGATCGGGACACCGAAGAACAGGACAGAATGCTAATTTGCTGCATTGTCATGTCAAGGGGACCACTTTATGACGTCTGGAGCGATTACAAGATGCGTCATAAATGTGTCTCTGTAGCCCGACACGTCACTGAACATACAAAATAAAGGATCATTTCATTTCAATGGCAATCAAACGGCGGTTTTTGGGGGGGCTTTGAATGCTATTCCGATAGCTGAAGGAAACGTGATTGTTGATCTGTGGACATGGACAAATATGCTCTCGGCGGGATACTTTGCTTCTCATGGCAGCTGGATCGTATATGGACATTCGATTGCTTCCTCGACATAAGCTAATCCACTGCCTATTCCGTATAAATAGGTACTCTACGGTCTACACTCACTCATCAAAGCTCTCAGAAAATGGACCAATGCTAATCCCATCCATCATCTCGCGCCCAGTGGTCAATCAAATATTTCGTAAACAACAGACAGCTGCTACTGGTATTCGTCAAACATTTTATCATCGAAACGGCTCCAATCCATCACTCTAATAGCATCCAGCCGTTCCCCACCCAGCCCCTCGCGCAACCTTATATGTACGCCCCATTCGTGCGAGGACCGCGCGTCAGGATTATAAGCAAAGTTCTCACGATCAGCATCAGTTCGGGATGAAATATTTCACGACACTCTAGGAAAAATGTTCTGCCTAATGAAATACATTAGCTTGTGTCTGCCTCGGAATATAATAACAACGGCCGTCGATCGAGACGGTGGAACCAAACCCAGCCAGACAGTGAGAGTCTGACGAAGATAGATTCGGATGGTGGCGTAGAGAGAGATGGGAAAAGTGGAGTGAAGATGAACTCATTTATATTCACGATCGCTTAGTGCTCCGCATCGAAACTCGCTACTGAGTTGCGATAATTTATCAGTTTTAAATTTTAAATTGTGTTCCTTTTTTCGCTTGACTCTTTGATCGTTTTTACTGAGTTGAAGTGTTGAAAGAGTTGTGATGGTGGATTGAGACGAGAAAATTGGTAATGTTGCCGGTGAAATATTCTGCGGTATTTGCTTTTGTAACATAA